>CM060951.1:19603335-19763949 GCA_030765055.1 Mantis religiosa | reverse complement strand
GAAGAATTACTTATTTGTCTAATCCAACGAAAATACCAGCGGTTCATCCATATAGCTTACGTTAAGAGATAATTCGTCATTGTCATTGTCTTCATCGTCTGAGTATTGCAAATTTATGATGATAGGTTCCAAAATCTCGTTACGTGCTATTTCTTTCAAAAAGACGTCTTCTTGTAGATTATCTATTGTCTCTCACAAGTTTCCAAGCCTTATTGTGTTCTGTCAATTTCTTCCTGAATAAGTCGTTTAAGGTGTCAGTTTAAAAATATTACTTCTGTTTGCAACATTATTTGAGCCCACATTATTTCAATTGGATTGTTCTGGCAGTGGTAGGGGGGAAGGTGGATCGTGTCTCATTTCAATCGCAAGCTGATACAGCTGATACACTTTCCCTGGTTTTTAAACGGAAGAACAACTGAAAAATACTGCCTTAAACCCTCTAAACCAATAGAGACTACAAAATCATTCATAAACAAAGATAACATGTGACTAGACACGTTTTGCTAGGCCAGTAGGACGTGTATTGTTTCCTCTCTCTTGAATTTAACAAACACCTCGGCTTATTAAAAGTTTACGGCTCAGTTCTGAGTAATTTCAAATATACATTCACGCATACACGCCAACCAATAATGATATTCATTACAGTGCTTACGTCGCAATGCATTGTTATAATATAATAGTACTTTATTTATGTGTATTTGCAAAACTATATGAGCTAAAACTATGGGGATTCTATGTTAAATACATTAATATCTGGCTTCCTTATGGATCAGTTTTTGCAAATTCTGAATTCTTGTCTTGGCGCGAATGGTACTTCTTAGAGATTGATTAGTTTGGCGCTAGTCACACATCACCTACGGGGAATGCAGTAGGACAACACTGCAGTACTCCGATTGGTGCTAACCTAGTAAGGCTCAAGGACAAACATTATCCCATTTGAAACAGGTAACAGGAGCGCTTCGTAGTCTAGTATGAGGGTATATCCAAGGCGAGACTCGAACTCACGACCTACGCTACGGACGCCAGAGATATACACATTAACGACCACGGCTACGAGGATAGGCAAACTCAAATCAAGTCAAAGTGTAAACACTGTCATTCGCTCACAAAGTGCAAAATTATTATTCAATTTGAAACAGTGTTTGATGGTCAGACTGTACTGTACTATATTCCCGTCTTCTCTGATCTCTCTAAACCGAGCGACCTCCCATAACAACTGTACTCATTCGTCAGACACGTAAAACAATATACCTCGTGTTACGTACGATGTTCTGATGTTTTGATGGTCAGACTGTACTGTACTATATTCCCGTCTTCTCTGGTCTCTCTAAACCGAGCGATCTCCCATAACAACTGTACTCATTCGTCAGACAGGTAATACAATATACGTCGTGTTACGTACGATGTTCTGATGTTTTGATGGTCAGACTGTACTGTACTATATTCCCGTCTTCTGTGATCTCTCTAAACTGAGCGATCTCCCATAACAACTGTACTCATTCGTCAGACAGGTAATACAATATACGTCGTGTTACGTACGATGTTCTGATGTTTTGATGGTCAGACTGTACTGTACTATATTCCCGTCTTCTGTGATCTCTCTAAACTGAGCGATCTCCCATAACAACTGTACTCATTCGTCAGACAGGTAATACAATATACGTCGTGTTACGTACGATGTTCTGATGTTTTGATGGTCAGACTGTACTGTACTATATTCCCGTCTTCTCTGATCTCTCTAAACTGAGCGATCTCCCATAACAACTGTACTCATTCGTCAGACAGGTAATACAATATACGTCGTGTTACGTACGATGTTCTGATGTTTTGATGGTCAGACTGTACTGTACTATATTCCCGTCTTCTCTGATCTCTCTAAACTGAGCGATCTCCCATAACAACTGTACTCATTCGTCAGACAGGTAATACAATATACGCCGTGTTACGTACGATGTTCTGATGTTTTGATGGTCAGTCTGTACTGTACTATATTCCCGTCTTCTCTGATCTCTCTAAACTGAGCGATCTCTCATAACAACTGTACTCATTCGTCAGACAGGTAATACAATATACGTCGTGTTACGTACGATGTTCTGATGTTTTGATGGTCAGACTGTACTGTACTATATTCCCGTCTTCTCTGATCTCTCTAAACTGAGCGATCTCCCATAACAACTGTACTCATTCGTCAGACAGGTAATAAAATATATGTCGTGTTACGTACGATGTTCTGATGTTTTGATACTCAGAGTGTACTGTACTATATTCCCGTCTTCTGTGATCTCTCTAAACTGAGCGATCTCCCATAACAACTGTACTCATTCGTCAGACAGGTAATACAATATACGTCGTGTTACGTACGATGTTCTGATGTTTTGAAGGTCAGACTGTACTGTACTATATTCCCGTCTTCTCTGATCTCTCTAAACTGAGCGATCTCCCATAACAACTGTACTCATTCGTCAGACAGGTAATACAATATATGTCGTGTTACGTACGATGTTCTGATGTTTTGATACTCAGACTGTACTGTACTATATTCCCGTCTTCTCTGATCTCTCTAAACTGAGCGATCTCTCATAACAACTGTACTCATTCGTCAGACAGGTAATACAATATACGTCGTGTTACGTACGATGTTCTGATGTTTTGATGGTCAGACTGTACTGTACTATATTCCCGTCTTCTCTGATCTCTCTAAACTGAGCGATCTCCCATAACAACTGTACTCATTCGTCAGACAGGTAATACAATATACGTCGTGTTACGTACGATGTTCTGATGTTTTGAAGGTCAGACTGTACTGTACTATATTCCCGTCTTCTCTGCTCTCTCTAAACTGAGCGATCTCTCATAACAACTGTACTCATTCGTCAGACAGGTAATACAATATACGTCGTGTTACGTACGATGTTCTGATGTTTTGAAGGTCAGACTGTACTGTACTATATTCCCGTCTTCTCTGCTCTCTCTAAACTGAGCGATCTCTCATAACAACTGTACTCATTCGTCAGACAGGTATTACAATATACGTCGTGTTACGTACGATGTTCTGATGTTTTGATGGTCAGCCTGTACTGTACTATATTCCCGTCTTCTCTGATCTCTCTAAACCGAGTGACCTGCCATAACAACTGTACTCATACGTCAGTCAGGTAATATCTCAAAATACAAGACAATGGAGATAAAACTACTATACAGTACTTGAAATCATTTTAAGAGAGTAATCGGCCAGCCACGTAGCTCATTTAGTAGAGCACCTGCCTGCCATGATAGGGATCTCGGGTTCGATTCCCGGCAGAGGGGTTGGCGTTTTCACTCCGACCAAGAAAATTCCTCATCTTCCCCAGAGTCTGGAAGTATGAATGAGAGTGCGAATGTGTGTGAGCTAATGATTAAAACCCAACGAATACGAGTTAACACCTTCGATATGTTACAAAGGAGAACGACCGCCGATATGACCATTGGAATTAAAGGTTTTCTCCGACCAAGATAATTCCTCATCTTCCCCAGAGTCTGGAAGTATGAATGAGAGTGTGAATGTGTACGTGATGTAATGATTAAAACACAACGAATACGACTTAACACCTTCGATATGTTCAAAAGGAGAACGCCCACCGATATGACCATTGCAGTTAAAGGCTTTCTCCGACGAAGATAATTCCTCATCTTTCCCAGAGTCTGGAAGTATGAATGAGAGTGTGAATGTGTACGTGATCTAATGATTAAAACACAACGAATACGAGTTAACACCTTCGATATGTTCCAAAGGAGAACGACACCCGATATGACCTATGCAGTTAAAGGCTTTCTCCGACCAAGATAATTTCTCATCTTTCACAGAGTCTGGAAGTATGAATGAGAAGGCGAATGTATACGTGATCTAATGATTAAAACCCAACGAATACGAGTTAACACCTTCGATATGTTCCAAAGGAGAACGACCGCCGATATGACCATTGCAGTTAAAGGCTTTCTCCGACCAAGATAATTCCTCATCTTCCCCGGAGTCTGGAAGTATGAATGAGAGTGTGAATGTGTACGTGATCTAATGATTAAAACACAACGAATACGAGTTAACACCTTCGAGATGTTACAAAGGAGAACGACACCCGATATGACCATTGCAGTTAAAGGCTTCCTCTGACCAAGATAATTCCTCATCTTCCCCAGAGTATGAAAGTATGAATGAGAGTGTGCATGTTTACGTGATCTAATGGTTAAAATCCAACGAATACGAGTTAACACCTTCGATATGTTCCAAAGGAGAACGACGGTCGATATGACCATTGCAGTTAAAGGCTTTCTCCGACCAAGATAATTCCTCATCTTCCCCGGAGTCTGGAAGTATGAATGAGAGTGTGAATGTGTACGTGAACTAATGATTAAAACACAACGAATACGAGTTAACACCTTCGATATGTTCCAAAGGAGAACGACCGCCGATATGACCATTGCAGCTAAAGGCTTTCTCCGACCAAGATAATTCCTCATCTTTCCCAGAGTCTGGAAGTATGAATGAGAGTGTGAATGTGTACGTGATCTAACGATTAAAACCCAACGAATACGAGTTAACACCTTCGATATGTTCCAAAGGAGAACGGCCGCCGATATGACCATTGCAGTTAAAGGCTTTCTCCGACCAAGATAATTCCTCAACTTCCCCAGAGTCTGGAAGTATGAATGAGAGTGTGAATGTGTAAGTGATCTAATGATTAAAACCCAACGAATACAAGTTAACACCTTCGATATGTTCCAAAGGAGAACGGCCGCCGATATGACCATTGCAGTTAAATGCTTTCTCCGACCAAGATAATTCCTTATCTTCCCCAGAGTCTGGAAGTATGAATGAGAGTGCGAATGTGTACGTGATCTAATGATTAAAACCCAACGAATACGAGTTAACACTTTCGATATGTTCCAAAGGAGAACGGCCGCCGATATGACCATTGTAGTTAAAGGCGGGGTGTAAATGGAACAAATAAAAAACAAAACTTCAATTTGCATACTTTCACCCTCGGCAGTAGCTTTATAATCTTGTTGGCAGTAGTGCTTCAGAACGATTCTAACCTCAAAGTTTATTATCTTCATTTTAATATCTTGTATTACCAACTATTGAATCGTAATATGTTAACAATACCTAACAATAACTACAACACAATGTAAACTGTATTAACAAAAATACTAATTAGCAGAACTTCGTAAGATTTAAACTTAATTTAATATTAAACAGATTTGTGTCTTCTTTGGTGATGTGTTTGAAATCCGAGTTTCAAATGTTTAATGTTTCCCTATAGGTTCAAGATTCAACATATATTATGAACGGTTCATCTTAAAGATATGCGGAAGAGTTTTAGGCTTTTAAGGTTCAACACCTGAGGGTTTTCGTTTAAAATTGTAAAATATGTAGTGCAATAGAATGAAGTTTTGACTTTAATCATCTGAATATTTATCTTATTTTCAGTAACACATCAAATATAAGTTTTATTTTGTTATACTCTTAATTTATGCTGAAGGTAAAGTCATATCGGATGATGAATGAAATTATGCTCAATGGTCCCATATAACCTAGAGTTACCAGTTTCAGTATAATGAAAAATCCGGAAAAAAGTACATACAGATAACTTCCCTGACCGAAATACAAACTCGGGACCTCGGGAACGTGCAGCAGACACGCTACCACCACGCTACAAAGCGTATAATATGTATGATAAAATAAATTTAAAGCAAATTAGTAACATTTACAGTAACATAACCTAAAAGGCTCAAACAATCAAAACAGATATTTTTCACTCAAAGCCCCCTATATAACTATGTAAATACGGGATCAAATCACGGAAAAAAATGGACAGAAACTTAGATATTTCACCTATAAACCAGGAAAGATCCGGGGAATCATAGACCGGACGTTTAGAATGCGGAGTGGGAAAACAGATGTGTTAAGAACAACACAGAGAAACAAAAACCATTTCTGCAATAATGTAAATGAGTGGGTTTTAGGTAAGCAGCAGCAGAAGTCGGCGGCGGTCTGTGACCAGATTACAGTCTGCTATAATTGCACTGCATACCGCGGCGGCATGTTTACTTAGTTCAAGGTTACCAACAGGTTCTGGGGTCCCGTTCTCACGTCTCCCCATTCGTCGCATCTGTTCCTAACACGACGCACTTCTATCAATTAACATTGCTTAAGAGCAATTGTTCTATCACTACGTGCAGATACCTAAAACCTCATTTGTTATGATAAACACGCTTCAACTTTTGATGTGTCCAGTGATTTCCCCCATGAGTTTTTTCTGGGTTTTCCCAGGTCGCTAGGCCGATGCTAGGTTGATTCATTACATCCCCGAATCCCTTTTTCCTTTATTTCGTCTCCATTATTATTATTTCATATCATCTTTCATCTGCTGGTATCTTTCAGGTTAGAAGTGTCGGAGGTGTCTCGGAGCTGCATGGCTGGATAATGTGCTCTGAGGGTGCTCATAACCGCTGTAGTTGGGCGCACTTTTATAAATATCATCATCAGTAAAAGCACTTCCTCTTCTGGTACACCCCCCCCCCCCCGGGGGACTACTTCGGTAGGTACGAGTTTGGCGCACCCGGGGTCCCGAGCCAACAGTCTCCCTCGTGTGGGCTCCTCTTCGTGGTTGAGGGAGACGTCAACAGGCCCACCCACGTGTAGGCCGTGCATGGAGACCCGATGAGGTTTCCAGATTCTTGTCTAGTTTACAGTTTAGGATTTAGTGAACGAAATTTGTAGGAGGTTTTGATTGATGTTTTTATGTACCTATATTTTTAATAGGTTTTGTTACACTTGTATAGTTTTTAGAAAGTTTTATATCTGGCTTTTGCCATGACTAGTTTTTTAAAGGGCGCTGATGACCGCCGTAGTTGAGCGCCTTTATATAAAAATGAAATGTGTAGTGTTTAACGCCCGCTTTTACTACATACGGCACAGCAGGCGGTGACACTGATGATACATGAGATGAGATGGAGCACCGGTGGAATGAGATGGCGGGGGAAACCGGAGGTCCCGGAGAAAACCCGCCCCAGCGCCGTGTTGTCCACCACAAATCTCACTTTGCGGTCGTCTGGGATCGAACCAGGGCCGCCTTGGTGAGAGCCAAGCGGTCTAACCACTGAGCCACGGCGCGGCCGCCCTTATATATATTGTGTGTGTGTGCGCGTGCGTGTGTGTGTGCGTGTGTGTGTGTCTGTGTGTGTGTGTGTGTGTGTGTGTGTGTGTGTGTGTGTGTGTGTGTGTGTGTGTGTGTGTGTGGAGTTATTAATGGTACGTGTATCAATTCTCCACATGTATAAATAACCTTCAGTCTTCTTTCAGGTTTGGTAACAGACCAATTCTTTCAGTGCGCATCTTTACTCAGCTGCCACATAAAGTTAATTGAACTGTAAGTCTGTTCCCAGTATCCGAACGCATGTCTCGTGTTAGGACTGTTTAGGAAGCACACATGTCCGTTGTGCTGGCCTGCCAGGGAAGTTTCCATCTAAGTAAAATGTAGGAACCGCGCCCTCTGAACTTACGTGGGTCCATGGGTCGGCCGCTATCTGATTCTTCTCGCCCCATCTTTCCTCCCAAGAAATGAAATATCTAGTGTTTAACGCCCGCCCATACGGCACCGCAGGCGGTGACACTGATGATACATGAGATGAAAATGGAGCACCGGTGGAATGAGATGGTGGGGGAAACCGGAGGTCCCGGAGAAAACCCGCCCCAACGCCGTGTTGTCCACCACAAATCTCACTTTTCGGTCGCCTGGGATCGAACCCGGGCCGCCTTGGTGAGAGCCAAGCGGTCTAACCACTGAGCCACGGCGTGGCCGCCTTTCCTTCCAGGGATGCCCCTCTTGGGGCATAGGTGCAATATATCAAGTTTGGGCCTCCATACCCTTCGTAGTCCAGCTCACTCTCATAGAAGTACGTTGACAGCACACGTGTTTGTCACGTGTTGGATAAAATAGCGCGAGTATTCCCTCCAATCACAGTCGCTGTAGGCAAAGCAAAACTTTGCATAGAAGTACGTTGACAGCACACATGTTTGCCACGTGTTGGATAAAATAGCGCGAGTATTCCCTCCAATCACAGTCGCTGTAGGCAACGCAGAACTTTGTATAGAAGTACGTTGACAGCACACGTGTTTGCCACGTGTTGGATAAAATATAGCGAATATTCCCTCCAATCACAGTCGCTGTAGGCAAGGCAGAACTTTGTATAGAAGTACGTTGACAGCACACGTGTTTGCCACGTGTTGGATAAAATAGCGCGAGTATTCCCTCCAATCACAGTCGCTGTAGGCAACGCAGAACTTTGTATAGAAGTACGTTGACAGCACACGTGTTTGCCACGTGTTGGATAAAATATAGCGAATATTCCCTCCAATCACAGTCGCTGTAGGCAACGCAGAACTTTGTATAGAAGTACGTTGACAGCACACATGTTTGCCACGTGTTGGATAAAATAGCGCGAGTATTCCCTCCAATCACAGTCGCTGTAGGCAACGCAGAACTTTGTATAGAAGTACTTTGACAGCACACGTGTTTGCCACGTGTTGGATAAAATATAGCGAATATTCCCTCCAATCACAGTCGCTGTAGGCAACGCAGAACTTTGTATAGAAGTACGTTGACAGCACACATGTTTGCCACGTGTTGGATAAAATAGCGCGAGTATTCCCTCCAATCACAGTCGCTGTAGGCAACGCAGAACTTTGTATAGAAGTACGTTGACAGCACACGTGTTTGCCACGTGTTGGATAAAATATAGCGAATATTCCCTCCAATCACAGTCGCTGTAGGCAACGCAGAACTTTGTATAGAAGTACGTTGACAGCACACGTGTTTGCCACGTGTTGGATAAAATAGCGCGAGTATTCCCTCCAATCACAGTCGCTGTAGGCAAAACAAAACTTTGAATAGAAGTATGTTAACAGCACACGTGTTTGACACGTGTTGGACAAAATAGCGCGAATATTCCCTCCAATCACAGTCGCTGTAGACAAAGCAAAACTTTGAATAGAAGTACGTTAACAGCACACGTGTTTGTCACGTGTTGTATAAAATAGCGCGAGTATTCCCTCCAATCACAGTCGCTGTAGGCAAAGCAAAACTTTGTATAGAAGTACGTTGACAGCACACGTGTTTGTCACGTGTTGGACAAAATAGCGCGAATATTCCCTCCAATCACAGTCGCTGTAGACAAAGCAAAACTTTGAATAGAAGTACGTTAACAGCACACGTGTTTGCCACGTGTTGGATAAAATAGCGTGAACATTCCCTCCAATCACAGTCGCTGTAGGCAAAGCAAAACTTTGTATAGAAGTACGTTGACAGCACACGTGTTTGTCACGTGTTGGATAAAAGTAGCGCGAGTATTCACTCCAGTCACAGTCGCTGGTGGAGTGATACATTTTCCCGCTTTCTTTACATCGCCACATAAGCTAAGCACGGATCCGGTATAAGTTCAGGGGTCGTGTTGAAAGTACAATATTTCTTTTCTAACCCACAACCGTTGCTAGTTTATGAGTGGGGATTGTAAGGTGTAGTAGGACAGTACTATGCATTGATGTGGTAGCCTTGAAGAGAGAGTTTGCATATCGCAACTGACTGCAATAGAAGCGTGTTATTTATTCCACGCTGAACGCAGATCGGAGAGTTCAAACGAAATTATAATCGCTCGTGCAGCGATCAGTGATCGTGATGCAATCATCTACCATTACAAGGGGCGTTCTTAGCTTCTCTGATTCAGCGCTTACCGGGAAAACAAAATATTGAAGAGATCCTTTTTAGCATAGTATTTAGTTGAACAACATTCCAATTCTCAGTCGGTAGAGCACCTGCCTGCCGTGCTAGGGGTCCCGGGTTTGATTCCCGGCGATTCCCCAGAGTCTGGAAGTATGAATGAGAGTGTGAATGTGTACGTGATCTAATGATTAAAACCCAACGAATACGAGTTAACACCTTCGATATGTTCCAAAGGAGAACGACCGCCGATATGACAACTGTAGTTAAAGGCTTTCTCCGACCAAGACAATTCCTCATCTTCCCCAGAGTCTGGAAGTATGAATGAGAGTGTGAATGTGTATGTGATCTAATGATTAAAACCCAACAAATACAAGTTAACACCTTCGATATGTTCCAAAGGAGAACGGCCACCGATATGACCATTGCAGTTAAAGACTTTCTCTGACCAAGATAATTCCCCATCTTCCCCAGAGTCTGGAAGTATGAATGAGAGTGTGGATGTGTGCGTGATCTAATGATTAAAACCCAACGAATACGAGCTAACACCTTCGATATGTTCCAAAGGAGAACGGCCGCCGATATAACCATTGCAGTTAAAGGCTTTCTCCGACCAAGATAATTCCTCATCTTCCCCAGAGTCTGGAAGTATGAATGAGAGTGTGAATGTGTACGTGATCTAATGATTAAAACACAACGAATACGAGTTAACAACTTCGATATGTTCCAAAGGAGAACGGCCACCGATATGACCATTGCAGTTAAAGGCTTTCTCCGACCAAGATAATTCCTCATCTTCCCCAGAGTCTGGAAGTATGAATGAGAGTGTGAATGTGTACGTGATCTAATGATTAAAACCCAACGAATACGAGTTAACACCTTCGATATGTTCCAAAGTAGACGGCCGCCGATATGACCATTGCAGTTAAAGGCTTTCTCCGACCAAGATAATTCCTCATCTTCTCCAGAGTCTGGAAGTATGAATGAGAGTCTGAATGTGTACGTGATCTAATGATTAAAAACAAAAGATTACGAGTTAACACCTTCGACATGTTACAAAGGAGAACGGCTGCCGATATAACCATTGCAGTTAAAGGCTTTCTCTGACCAAGATATTTCCTCATCTTCCCCAGAGTCTGGAAGTATGAATGAGAGTGTGAATGTGTACGTGATCTAATGATTAAAAACAAAAGATTACGAGTTAACACCTTCGATATGTTCCAAAGGAGAACAGCCGCCGATATGACCATTGTAGTTAAAGGCTTTCTCTGACCAAGATAATTCCTCATCTTCCCCAGAGTCTGGAAGTATGAATGAGAGTGTGAATGTGTACGTGATCTAATGATTAAAAACAAAAGATTACGAGTTAACACCTTCGATATGTTCCAAAGGAGAACGGCTGCCGATATGACCATAGCAGTTAAAGGCTTTCTCCGACCAAGATATTTCCTCGTCTTCCCCAGAGTCTGGAAGTATGAATGAGAGTGTGAATGTGTACGTGATCTAATGATTAAAAACAAAAGATTACGAGTTAACACCTTCGATATGTTCCAAAGGAGAACGACCGCCGATATGACCATTGCAGTTAAAGGCTTTCTCCGACCAAGATATTTCCTCGTCTTCCCCAGAGTCTGGAAGTATGAATGAGAGTGTGAATGTGTACGTGATCTAATGATTAAAAACAAAAGATTACGAGTTAACACCTTCGATATGTTCCAAAGGAGAACGACCGCCGATATGACCATTGCAGTTAAAGGCTTTCTCCGACCAAGATATTTCCTCGTCTTCCCCAGAGTCTGGAAGTATGAATGAGAGTGTGAATGTGTACGTGATCTAATGATTAAAACTCAACGAATACGAGTTAACACCTTCGATATGTTCCAAAGGAGAACGACCGCCGATATGACCATTGCAGTTAAAGGCTTTCTCCGACCAAGATATTTCCTCGTCTTCCCCAGAGTCTGGAAGTATGAATGAGAGTGTGAATGTGTACGTGATCTGATGATTAAAAACAAAAGATTACGAGTTAACACCTTCGATATGTTCCAAAGGAGAACGACCGCCGATATGACCATTGCAGTTAAAGGCTTTCTCCGACCAAGATATTTCCTCGTCTTCCCCAGAGTCTGGAAGTATGAATGAGAGTGTGAATGTGTACGTGATCTAATGATTAAAAACAAAAGATTACGAGTTAACACCTTCGATATGTTCCAAAGGAGAACGACCGCCGATATGACCATTGCAGTTAAAGGCTTTCTCCGACCAAGATATTTCCTCGTCTTCCCCAGAGTCTGGAAGTATGAATGAGAGTGTGAATGTGTGCGTGATGTAATGCTCTAATGTACCGTGCTAGGGGTCCCGGGTTCGATTCCCGGCGGCGGGGGTGGGGATTTTTCTCCGACCAAGATAATTCCTCATCTTCCCCAGAGTCTGGAAGTATGAATGAGAGTGTGAATGTGTGCGTGATGTAATGATTAAAACCAAAGATAACGAGTTAACACCTTCGGTATGTTCCAAAGGAGAATGGCCGCCGATATGACCATTGCAGTTAAAGGGACAAGCAAAAAAAAAAAAAAAAAAAAAAATGCAATCTGTTAAGATTTCAAACCTTTAACAGTATGTTGCGTACAAATAAGTGTAAGTCGAGAATACGAAGCCTGCGTTGCCAAGATCTGGTAAGTTATTCGTGGTTAACCAATTACGGAGGTTTTCTGTGATCTATGGTAACAACCTTCAGATGTTCACAGTGGCCCCTTAAACATGCGTATGGAAGTGTTCACTCGTTCCTGCTGCATAAAAAGGGGTCAAAATTTATCCATTCAGGGAAGGGTACTGTAACCACAGTATCAGGCAGCGATTTCGAATTAATCGAAATAAGATAATTAAAAAAGGAAGATAAATTAATAAAAAATGCTTTGCTAAACTAATATAAAAATATTGTTATAATAATATGAAATTAAATTGAATAGAGTAATGATTAAAATGGCGCTTGACTTAAAGAATATGAAGGGAAGAATATAATTTAATATAACATATATACAAACACCCAGGCAAGAAAGATAAATATTCTTGTAAAAATCTGTACACGTCGGAGAGACAAGAAGGGAGGGCCGTTACCTTCTTTGTGCTAGTAAAAGTTCAATGTCTGAGAACTATAGAATACTTTCAGCCAGGAATGTGTTAGGACAAAGGGCTTTCAAAACTCAGTTGAGCATGAACGCTAAAGAGATTTTCTTCGCTGATTTGATAAGGATGTATACCGTTACAAACAACTCAGGGTAGGCGTTCCCCAACTCAGGGTGGGCTGAACGTCAATGAGTTAAATGAGTTTTGCAAACCAATGCGAAAATTCGAAATAAATGAGAAAGCAATAACAACGTAACGTTTGAGAAGGGCGATCTAGTTTGGTCATGTGATGAAGTTAGAGAGGGGGTCAGAATAAGTTTCGAACTGAATCGTGAAGTAAGGAACTGAGAGAAGGTTATTTCCATGAAAATGGAGCAACGTCCCATACATCTAATGACACCATGGAACTTGTAACCAGTTTCTTTGATAACCGAATAATCTCAAAAGGTCTGCGTCCGCAGATCCCCTGACCTAACTTCACCGGAATTTTTCTTGTAGGGGTATCTAAAAATAGAGTGTACAAGAATAGGCCACAGACAATTGATGTTCTCAAGGAATGCATTCGAACCGAAATAAGTAACATTGGCGAGGATACTCTCCGTAAAACTTCAGAGAATATGGTGAGACGAGTACAAACATGTATAGATGCTGGTCGAGGACACTTTCAACATTTTCTCTGAGATTTAAATAGCGTAATGTAATCTCCCAGTTGTGTATTATATTCTCCCGAAGTTACACGTGTGTCCTATTATTGGTTAAAAAAATTATGGCATATTTAAGTGGTTCAGGTTTATATGGATCACATATGTATAACGTTTCTTCATTAAAACTGTTCCTTCAGATGACCACAGGTCATGTAATGCTGGGATGCAATTTTTGTGTTGAAAATGCAAACTTCCTCCATCCCACTCGGTACACGTGAAAGTAATAATTCTCTTGTTGCATTACAAAACAATGGACAATCATTAAAATTCGTCTTAGCCCAAGGCGGCCGACCTCCCTTGATTAGCAATTCCTCGGCTTGATGTATCTAAGCATGACATTCAGTAAATATACTGGGAGCTACTGCAATACTGCCAACATTAAGGGAGTGTCTGTACCATCACCTATACTTTCTGCATGCATATAACTGGAAATTAATCTAATTTTGTATTATAGACGTGCGGAAGTTTCCAAGAACAGTAGGTTAGTTATTAACTCCGATGGCAATTTTCATAAACGTTAAATTGTTGTTCGAAGAAGTAAAGACAGGACAACTCTGCATTTTAAAGCAAGTATTCCCTGGACTTGTGAAGATGCTAGGCTACCTGACCATTTCTCAAGTATTTTCTCTGTAATTGCTTACTATGGCATAAATATGTAATGGTTCCTTTTCCGAAAATACGAGGGTTGTTCAATAAACAATGATCACAAACTTTTTTTTCCTAATAATTTTGAAGGTCCTTCTCAAAATAGTCTCTCCTGAATGCGATGCACTTGTCCCAGTGTTTCTGCCAGTCTTCAAAGACATGCTGGAAACTATTTTTTGAGAGTTCCTTCAAAACCTCCCCCACAGGTGCCTATTAGGAAGAGAAAAGGCATAATTTCAAGAAATTAGATCTTTTCTTTTTCCATTTAACTTTAAGAATTATATTTTTTAATAAATCATATGAGGAAGCAAATAAATATTATTTAAGTAGTTTATTGGCAGTTTACTAGCCAATTGTAAGATTCGAAAACATGCTTGACATTAATTTCCTATTTTTTTTTCTTTTTAATTAAGTCCTCCAAAGTTAAGTCATGTAGGACGATAAATGAAATCATATCTAAATGAGTACAGGGTACATAAAGCTTAGAGTTACCAAAAATTGATCTTTCAAGATAAGGGAAAACTTCCAACCTTAAGTCATATCGGATAATGAATGAAATTGTGTTCAAATATGTACAGGATACATAGAGCTTAGAGTTACCAGACATTCGTCGTTCAGGATAAGAGAAAACCTCCAACCTTAAGTCATATCGGACGATAAATGAAATTATGTTCAAATAAGTACAGGGTACATAGAGCTTAGAGTTACCAGATATTCCTCTTTCAGGATAAGGGAAAACCTCCAACGTTAAGTCATATCGGACGATAAATGAAATGATGTTCAAATAAGTACAGGATACATATAGCTCAGAGTTACCAGACATTCATCTTTCAGGATAAGGGAAATCCTCCAACGTTAAGTGGCCGCACTGTGGCTCAGTGGTTAGACCGCTTGGCTCTCACCAAGGCGTCCCGGGTTCAATCCCAGGCGACCGCAAAGTGAGATTTGTGATGGACAACACGGCGCTGGGGCGGGTTTACTCCGCAACCTCCCGTTTCCGCCGCCATCTCATTCCACCGGTGCTCGATCTTTATCTCGTGTATCATCAGTGTCACCGCCTGCGGTGCCGTATGTAGTAAAAGCAGGCGTTAAACACTACACATTTCATTTTTCCAACGTTAAGTCATATCGGACGATGAATGAAATGATGTTCAAATGAGTACAGGGTACATAGAGCTTAGAGTTACCAGACATTCATCTTTCAGAATAAGAGAAAACCTCCAACGTTAAGTCATATCGGGCGATAAATGAAATGGTGTTCAAATAAGTACAGGATACGTAGAGCTTAGAGTTACCAGACATTTATCTTTCAGGTTAAGGGAAAACCTCCAACGTTAAGTCATATCGGACGATAAATGAAATGATCTTCAAATGAGTACAGGATACATAAAGCTTAGAGTTAACAGATATTTATCTTTCAGGTTAAGGGAAAACCTCAACGTTAAGTCATATCGGACGATGAATGAAATGGTGTTCAAATAAGTACAGGATACGTAGAGCTTAGAGTTACCAGATATTCATCTTTCAGGATAAGGGAAACCTCCAACATTAAGTCATATCGGACGATAAATGAATTCATCTTCAAATGAGTACAGGATACATAGAGCTTAGAGTTACCAGACATTTATCTTTCAGGGTAAGGGAAAACCTCCAAAGTTAAGTCATATCGGACGATGAATGAAATGATGTTTAAATGAGTACAGGGTACATAGAGCTGAGAGTTAACAGACATTCATCTTTCAGGATAAGGCAAAACCTCCAACGTTAAGTAATATCGGACGATAAATGAAATGATCTTCAAATGAGTACAGGATACATAGAGCTTAGAGTTATCAGATATTCATCTTCCAGGATAAGGGAAACCTCCAACATTAAGTCATATCGGACGATAAATGAAATCATCTCCAAATAAGTACAGGATACATAGAGCTTAGAGTTACCAGTCATTCATCTTTCAGGTTAAGGGAAACCTACAACATTAAGTCATATCGGACGATAAATGAAATCATCTTCAAATGAGTACAGGATACATAGAGCTTAGAGTTACCAGACATTTATCTTTCAGGATAAGGGAAAATCTCCAACGTTGTCATATCGGACGATGAATGAAATGGTGTTCAAATAAGTATAAGGTACATGAAGCTTATTGTTGGTAGACATTCGTCTTTCAGGATAAGAGAAAACCTCTAACGTTGTCATATCGGACGATGATGGAAATTATGTTCAAATGAGTACAGGGTACATAGAGCTTAGATTTATCCGACATTCATCTTTCAGGATAAGGAAAATTAGGCTGAATTAAATGTATCAGTAAACTTAATTGGTAATATGGGTCCTCATGCCAATCTTCGTGTATACTGGGAGTAAGATCTCATAGTTCATCACTGTAGCAGCCCGTAGCAAATACACTTAAGACGGCTTCAAACCTGACGCATACTTCGTTAGGAGTATTGTGACAAAAGATGTACAAGACTCAATTCCTCAGCCCACCGATTCCTTACAATGTAACCATACTTACTGATCTATGAAGCTCTTCCAGTCCTGTTCCACGACCTGTCGAATGCTCCCTACGGAATTCGACTCTCATTGAAGCGCCACATTACTGTGTCAGTACTTACTGCATCGGGTTTTTATATTCCTGCCGGGCGCTGTGAATTTTCTGGAATTGAATCCCTCTCGAAGCACTGCCTGAAAAAATATGCATGTAGTAGCAGCAGAGTTCCGCTCCGGCCTAGTAAATGTGGTATTGACTGGCTTTGAAGACCTGCCACTTTGTGGTACCTCACTTCACTCCTTTCTTCCAAAGCAGACGCCAGAAATGCTGACGGAAACATCGATCTGTCAATATACTTCAAACCAGATGCTAGAACATTCAAGATTGCTTAACAACATATACTTATAAGTTGTGGTATTTAAGGCATTAGGTGGTTAAAGGGAAGGCACGTGTCTTCGTGTTTTGTAACGCAAGTCGGCACCCAACAATACTGTATATTATATAGGATTGTTTGATATAGAGATACTGCAGTGGCACGAACCGCCTATATGAGTTCACGTAGCGGTCTGCTCACGTGATAATGACCGCCTTGATAATAAACGTGATTATACTTCTTCAGCCTTACGACGAGATTGTAAAGGCGGTCCAAGCTGTGTTTGGAAATACTGGAGCGGTCAGAGTAAAAGAGAAGCCTGATATATTTTGAGATACCTGATGATATTATCAGATACTTAAAGAAACCTGCGGAGCTGGCATTAACGAGATAGTGCAAAATAAGCTCAGGTTTTGAAGTATTTTCAAATTGTCAGACAATTCTCAAATGCGAGGGACATTCACAATGTCTGCAGTGATACGAGGGTGCTCTGAAAAGTTTCCGACCTAATAAAGTGGCATTTTTTCAGAATTTTTTATTTTCATTTTTCAACATAGTCTCCTTGTAACTTTACACACTTCTCCCAGTGAAGATCCTATCTCTATAACTCGGCGTCTTTCTCTGGAAAATAATTGTTCACATTGCCACTTAATTTGACGAAAATTTCTGTCCTCCGAGCGCTATTTTCAGACGAGAAAACAAAAAGAAGTAGCTTGGGGCTAGAACTGGTGAGCTGAAGCATTTCAAACCGTAATTCGTGGATTTTCGCCATTGTAACCGCTGAGGTGGAGTCGGTGTTTTATTTATTTTTTTTTTTACACTGAGGTGGAGTTTTTATTACACAAAATAAATTCTGGTTTGACAGGCAATCGCAGATAAATCATACAAAATTCAAAATATTCCGGGCAGTCACCACCGTAAAGAGATAAGCCGCGCGCTTTACCAGAGTATAAAAAACCACAAAATAACTACAATCTGCCCAGCCCAAGAAGACAGGGCAGAGGAACGTGAAACGTATCACTTTTTCTGTGTTTATGCTCAACTTCCGGATATGATAAAGATGCTAGGTTCATGTAAAATATAACTCACCCATGCTTAATACCTATCACTGCAGTTACTGAAGCAAGCATTAGATCTGACAGTATGGTGACTCATATGTACTCTCACACACTCATTTCGTAGTGAACAGATCCACTAACAGAACAGAAAAACAGTTCAAGCTCCTCTCCCTCTTCACACCCCGCTTGCCTTCTTGTGGTGGGTAGACAGTACATAATACTTAATACTGTAGTTACTGAAACAAGCATTAGATCTGACAGTACGGGTGACTCATATGAACTCTCATACACTCATTTCGTAGTAAACGAATCCACTACCAGAGCAGATAAACAGTTCAAGCACCTCTCCCTCTTCAGGCCCCGCTTGCCTTCTTGTGGTTTGTGGACAGTATATAATACCTATAACTCCAGTTACTGAAACAAGCATCAGATTTGGCAGCATGGGTAACTCATATGTACTCTCATACACTCATTTCGTAGTAAACAGATCCACTAACAGAAATGATAGACAGTTAAAACTCCTCTCCCTCTTCATGCCCCGCTTGTCTTCTTGTAGTGGGTAGACAGTATATAATACCTATTACTGTAGTTACTGAAACAAGCATTAGATCTGACAGTACGGGTGACTCATATGAACTCTCATACACTCATTTCGTAGTAAACGAATCCAATACCAGAGCAGATAAACAGTTCAAGCACCTCTCCCTCTTCAGGCCCCGCTTGCCTTCTTGTGGTTTGTGGACAGTATATAATACCTATAACTCCAGTTACTGAAACAAGCATCAGATTTGGCAGCATGGGTAACTCATATGTACTCTCATACACTCATTTCGTAGTAAACAGATCCACTAACAGAAATGATAGACAGTTAAAACTCCTCTCCCTCTTCATGCCCCGCTTGTCTTCTTGTAGTGGGTAGACAGTACATAATACCGATCACTGCAGTTACTGAAACAAGCATTAGATCTGACAGCATGTGTAACTCCTATGTACTCTCATACACTCATTTCGTTAACAGAGTAGATAAACAGTTCAAGCTCCTCTCCCTCTTTAGGCCCTGCTTGCCTTCTTGTGATGGGCAAACAGTACAGTCTTTCAGAAGTTTTGCTTTCTTGAATGTTCCAGAACTGTGTGGAAACTTTCGGCGGCTATATAAGCGAATGAGTGAGTGAATGAGGTTAGTACATGCAGTTCTGCTGTAATGAGAACCGATGTTAGTAGTATCTGTGGCAATCGAGCACGTTTCGTCGGTGGTCCGCATTAGGAAAGTTCGGGTTTGATTCCCGTTGCCGATCTATCGGCAGGACGGTTTTCGGTCTCTGGGTCGACCTGGTGGGCCGCTTCCGGACAACGACGGGTGGGATAAAAAAAATATTAAAAAAAATTAAAAATAAAAATAAAAATGGAAGAAAAAATCTGCTCAACACATGCCCTGGCATCTTGAAGCTACACCAGGGCAAAGCTATCCACAGATTTTATCTCTTTATTCTCCTTTCCTGATTTATTAGTTCCATTTACAATATTTATCTTTGCAGATATTCCCTAATCTAACTTGCCAAATAATCCTAACCTATTAACCAATTCTAACCTACTTGCTACTGTAAACCAGCAGCTTTAGAACTCATGAAAGCTAGCTACCCTACCTATATCATATATCCTACTTGCTAACATTTACACTCTCTACTGTCCTGTCCCACTAGCTACCGGAAACTAGTAGCTTTACAATTCCTCAAACTATCTCACTAAGTCTACTATATCTTTTATTTGCTGTCATTTCCTACCCGAATATTGGTAGTAATATTCCTCTCGGTTAGACTTGTAGTGTTTCCACCATCATTTGGAGAGGGTTCGTCCATCAGTTCAGATTTCTTTGGTAAACATGAGTCTATTGCAGATTTCTCCTAACTCCGTTATTCTTCTGAGTCTACCGCTAATCTGCTTGTCGCTCCTGCTCCCATTCTGCGTATGGATGTCCAGTATTGGCGTCTCCTATTGATCCTTTGTGGTACTTCCTGGTCACATGTACGTTGTTCCCTCCGACGGGTGGGATGCCGCTTGTGCCGGCCTACCGGGGGAGTTGCCAACGGTAAATAGTAGAGACCTTGTCCTCTGCATTTACGCGACTCCTGGGGTTGGGCGCCCTCTGTCTTCTCTGGCCCCATCTTTCCTACTTAGGTACAGACGTGTGCAAATTATTAGACTAAACGGTGAAATTTTAACACATACCGTTTATTTTCTATTTATTTAACAGAAATAATATTAAAAAATCTTTTTTTCAACTCTTAGTATTTTGTATGCATTGCTTTAGCCTTTATTACCATTTTCATGCGTTTAGGCATACTCTCTACAAGGGTGGAACACTTTTCCTTTATTTCTTCATCTCTGTGCCAAATCCTTATCAGGCCCTCAATAAGCTGAACTTTTGTTGTTATTTTCAATTTTTCCAATCTCTATTGAACAATGCCCTATTGGCTTTAAATCAGGGCTATTCTCCGACCATGGCAGTACTTTTACATTGTTTTCTTTGAGGAACTGGGTTACAGATTTTGCTCTATGGCAGGGAGCACTGTCATGCATGAACACCAAATCACCATTTGGAAACCATTCTTTACTTTGCGGAAATAGTCTTGTTTCTAATACACTTTTTTACTGTTTCTGCTCCATAGATCCCACAACTATGTATAATCTTCCAGGTCCATGGACAGACATACAGCTCCAGACCATTTTTGATGTTGGGTGCTTTACTCTTTGATCGAAACACTGAGGGTAAAATGCTTCTTTATCCATCCTTCTCGAATATTGGCTGCTCTCTTCACATACTTTCAACGTGGATTCATCTGAGAATATTACCTGAAACAATAAAAACCTCTATTAATATTAAACAGTTGTAAAATTGCTCAAAGATAGTATAACAAAACCAGCAATGAGAGAAACAAAGTTTAGGCTGTTTATTTCATTTCCATACAATTTACATGTACATATTTTAATTTTATGCTATATACAATTTTCATACTATTTACCTTTCTCCAAAATTCCACTGGATGTTTCTGCATATCTTTGGCATATTCTTTTTTTTTTTTTTTTTTTTTTTTTTTTTGCCATTGCAGGTGCCATTTTAGCCTTTTTAGGAGGCCTGCATGCTACTAAACCTGCTTCACATAATCTTCTGCGAACTACTGAGGTTTATATTTCTGTACCGTACTGCTTTAGTTGATTACTGAGGTCAATGCTGTTTGCTCTTCTATTTTGTTTTGCCAACTGCACAAGTTTTCTTTGCATCCTTGGTGATAGCTTTCTCTTACTCCCACAATTTCCATCCCTTTGTGAGGTCAACGTCTCACCGAATGTTAAAGCTTGATTAATGCGACTAACAGATTTTTGTGAAATACACAATTTCTTAGCTATTTCACGTTGTAAATAAAGAGTTTCCATCAAAAGTCTGTCAGTTACAGCTACTTTCCTTGGGGATAAGTCAGCAGTTTTACCCATAACCTTACTTTTGAATCAATGTGAATGCTAAGGATAAGATATACGATGTTACCTGGCTTGAGATCAATTAATAATAAATACTGAGGATATATTAGCCATAAAACACAATAAAGGCAATTATTAACAATCTTCAGTTACCACATTCACCAAATGAAAGCAATGTCACCAAACAGTTGGATAAACAGACATGAAGAAAATGGCTGCTCTTAATTCAGAGCTACCACCATATTACTAAAAGTAAAAGAAAAATCTCCCAGCTATTATTAAGAGAGAAATTTCATTGAATATGATTCATATTATAGCAAGGAAAAATCGGTCATGGCGGTAAATAACTATTATTTTGAATGTTAAACTGAAGCAAAGTAATGTAACATGAATGAGTCTAATAATTTGCACATGTCTGTAGACTAAACTTCAGGTTTCGGTGCGAAATCCCCTTCTAGCAAAGATAATCCTAGCATCTGTGGTAAGTAATAGCGAGTACTATTACTGCAGGTCTCGTGTTGGACTTCCAAATTGAGTGAAATGTCTGGAAGTAGAGGCTTCGTCGGGCGTATTTCGTTACGTAACAAAATATATTGAATGTGAAGAGAAAAGGAAGTGATAGTGTAGAGTAACCCTAGTTAATATTAGTGAATAGAGAATCTGAGCTTAGTGAAGCCTCCGGTAAATTGTACTTAGTTGTTAAGTGACATGAAGGATTGTGAAGTGTATGAAGTTTTATATTTTACTTGAGGTATGAACGTTTTCAGATTTATGATATTTAAATTAAAATCTCCGAGTTGCCTTTGATAAAATAAAATAATATTGTTTTAAAAATGTATTTAAAATGTTGTTTAATGTATGGGATTTTCTTCAAAACGCTGATGTTACTAGGTTGTCTCGTAAGTAATATCATTTTTCTTATTTTGATATTTTAGACAATTTACTGCGTTGTTTTAATTTGGCAATGTTATTTATAGGATGCCATGGGTAGTGTTGCTTAGGTACATTGTAAGAATGTATCAGTCTTCAGTTGTTAATAAACAATCACAAAATGGAGATAACAAAGTCTGAACTTAGAGGGGAGGGGATCCGTCCCCTTCAGCTGCCGTGGTGTGGACGCTGCGGATCCTTAGTACTCGTGGTACCTCTGACGTTACTAGAGGAGCCTCGGACCGAACTGCCGAACACCTGCCGTCGGGGAGTTGTTCGGATTGGGTTGTACTTGAGGGGGCAGTGTGTTCCCGACACCAGTAGGAGATTGAGTCCCTCCGGCCAGGTTTCGGCCGCCCGGAGGGGATCTGTCCCCTTCAGCTGCCATGGTGTGGGCGCTGCGCACCCTTAGTAGAGTAGCCGTAATCCCATAAAAGCCCTGGGTGATCAGCGGGCGAGCCTGTTTTCAATATCCGCTTGGCGCCTCATGTATGCCAGTTCCTCCCTCTCTCCCTCTCACCAAGCCGTATGCGTCAAACTGTATGCGCAAAGGTCAGTGTGTATTCTCATCTAGACGAGTGAACTTGGTTATCACATGCTTTGTTGGGAACACTAAATCTGTGAAACGTATCAGTTAGAATGTAGTTAAAGAAAAACTAAATTCCAATCTTCCAGAGAAGTCTGTTCTTCTGATAGACAAAGCTTCATATCACAATGTGACCAGAGAGAAATGCCCCACAGCGAACACAAAAAAGCAGGATATGTGCAGACGACATGCTGGACGGTATCGAGGAACTTCCCCAATCACCTCACGCCTAAGCCACGCCCATCGGTGGTGAGAGTCGCTCCTAAGGTAAGCAATGCATTAGGTTTTTACGGAAGTTATCTAACTCTACTCGTGGTACCTCTGACGTTACTAGAGGAACCTCGGGTCGAACTACCGAGCCCGTCCCGTCGGTGAGTTGTTCGGATTGGGTTGTACTTGAGGGGGAAGTGTGTTCCCAAAACCCGTGGGAAATCGAGGACCTCCGGCCACATTTCGGCCGCTCGGAGGGGGTAGAGGGTTGCCTAAAAGTCCCGGGTAGTAGCCTGCAGAGTTTAGAAGATGTGCTAGATCACCATGCGGCCCCACTGAGGTTATTCGGTAGTCTTCCCTTCAGGGTTGACGCGCGTAACTGGCGTATCCACTTCCATCCCGTCTTGACGTTGTTGTCGATGGGGGGGGGGTTAGAAATCAGGTATTGCCCCATGGAAAGAGCTCCGGAGTTTCCATCACTCCCGGGTAGAAGGAGGCCAGGGTCCTCAAACTTTTGGAGAGTTCCTCTGAGCATTAAAAAAAGTCCTAAAACACGACTGGAAACACCATTATAAAGCCGCTGCTCAAAGCATATGTGAAGTGGAAGGAGAAGATGTCATTAGTGAGCGTGTGGCACAATGGTTCCAACGTTTCAACAATGGAGATGAAAACACTAAAGATTTACCACGTTCTGGAAGACCTAAAGTATGAAATATTGAGAATACACGCCAATTTTTATGAGAAAATCTGCAAAATTAGTACCCGTAGGTTTTCAGAAGCACTTGGTACATTAAAAGATACCATATATTGCCACATTAACACATTTGGAAAATCATGCAGAAGCTGTAGATCTGTATCTCATGAACTGTCACCTCAACAGGCTGAACGTAGTGTGTCAGGAGAATTGTCACTTGTGATGAAAAATGGGTATATTACCAAAACTCTGATTCCTCCAAACAGTGGCTTGATCCCTGGCAACCAACCTAAGTCATAGTTAAAATAAATCAGTTCGGTCCCAAAGTAATATTGTGTGTTTGTTGGAATTCTAAATGTGTGATTCACTGGGAGTTTATTCTAAACGGGCGGGCGATTGATGTGGATGTTTATTCTCAAGAGTTGGAACGAGTTCACGAAATTTTGAAATGGAGGTACCCAGCAACAGACTTCTATTGCAACTGGACAATGCAACGTCCTATACTGCACGAACAATCATGGAAAAAAATTCAGGAATTGTGAGGACTCGAACTGCTGCCGCACCCACCTTACAGCCCTGATCTCGCACCATAAGATTATTATCTTTATCGATCAATGGCCCAGTTTCTACGTGGAAGAAATATTGAAATATTTAACCCAGAGAGTGAAAGTGGCAGCAATTATTCTTGAGCAACAAGAATATACCTGATAATTTTTAGAGTATTAAAGTTTTAGGTTCGTTTTCAAATGTGAGTGCGTTAAAGAGTAAAGGGCAATAACAAAACTAAGAAACCTGCAGTTAAACTTAAAACCAACACAAGTTAAGGATACCGATGATCATAGGTGTTAATGGGATAAGGAACATTTGAACGTTGTTTTCTCAATATGAGTGGAAGTAATTATTGCTTGATTTTCAAGCATTTCTTGGCCAAAATGTATGTAAATAATGTAATGTGAGTAGATTAATCAAAATCTAAGAGATATCTAAGTTTACAACTTTTAGAGGAAGTTTGCATAACTGCACCGAACCAAATATTTTGGGAAACTAACATAAGTCTGCCGCCAACTTAGTACATTCAAACTGCCCGATGTTTTGCAGTAACAGACCTGCACCAGTTAAATTTATTAAGAAACCTAATATCATATTCCAATAAAGGGAAGTAAAGCAGTGTGTAGTTTCGGAGACAGAAGAATCGTCTTTTGTTTGCATTGTTTCCATACTACGTGGAAGCGGCATGTTGCCATGCCATGTGGTGCTGACTGGCTGTATATAGCCAGAAGTTTTTTGCTGCGTGCCCACCCGTTAAGGGTTTTACCGCAGGTAAGGTAGATTTCGGGATATTGTAGGGTGAAATGTTGGTTTTTAGATTGGTGTTATTTATGAGGTTACAAGATGTACCTGGGGGTTGAAGGACAGGATGCAATACCTTGCACCCTGGTGTTTTTATTTGTTTTGCTTTGGGGAAAATTTTGATGCCAATCAGCTTGGAAGGATTATGTGGAGCTCAGCTTTAGCTGCTGTTCGGATTAGCTACTAGGTTATTTCGGATGCCAGCAAGCCATGCGGGGTAACCAGTGTTGTCTAGAACGACGTCTAGTGGGGTCATAATCTGCCAGGGATCTGACAAGGGCGCTTCTGTGGTTGGGTAAACTTGCGTACAATTTTGATGCCCGGCGCCTAATTTCATCCTCCACATATGGAAGACTCGAGGCCTGGTGAAGCAACCTGGTAGGAAAATAACGTCCCACAGAATATATAGACCTAAGTCCTCTATTCTGTGCACGTTGGAGCCATGATAGGCAGCTGTCTGCGGCCATGCCCCAGATCTCGCAGGCGTACAGCATAACCGGGATTAACTTCATGCCAACTTCATGGCATCCAGGTTGACCCCAGCATTGGATAAAGGGAAGCAATTGGCGAAAAGTTAGACCCCTGTCTAGGTTAACACCTAGGTACTGGACAGAGTTGGTCCACTCTATCCTTCGACCTCGGTAGCTGAAGTTGGGGTAGTCTGCGGGGGTGTGGCGCTTTGTAAAAAGTATGGCGTGGCTTTTGTCCGAATTAACGGACATCCGCCAACGCCTACACCACTGCTGTGTGAGACGGAGATGTCTTTGTAAGGGGTTGAAGGCTCTGAGGATATGTTTGTCTTTGCAGAACAGAAGCACGTCGTCAGCGTATTGTGCCATTTCGACTCGTGGCTCTGTTGGGAAATCTGCCATAAAGACATTCAATAAGGTGGGGGATAGTACTGAGCCTTCGGGGACTCCGCCTCTCACTGGTCTGAGTTTAGATGTTTTCCCCGCGACTGTGACCTGGAATGTGCGGTGTCGCAAGGAGCTGTGTAGTATGTTGACCATTTGTGTTGGGAGCCCCAGGTGGATCAGTTTGTAAAGGAGCCCGGCGTGCCATGTCGTAGAGAAGGCCTTCTCGACATCCAAAGAAACCGCAGCAGTGAAGGCGCCTTCCTGGAAACCCAGGGCAGCGGTCTCCACCAAACGCAGCAGCTGTTGGATTGTCGAGTGCCCAGGACGAAAACCAAACTGATGGGCGGGAATGGCTTGAATGTCTCCCAATATTGGGGACAAGCGGGTGAGAATCAACCTCTCGAGAACTTTCGTGAGGGTGGGAAGGAGGCTAATGGATCGGTAGCTGGAGGGGTGAACCGGATCTTTCCCAGGTTTCAATATTCAAATCACCCGGGCCTCTCTCCATTCTTGTGGAAAGTACCCAAGGGTGAGGTACATGTTGAAAATCCTAGTTAGGAACAGAACCGCGTTGAAGGGAAGATGGCGGAGCATTAGGGGGGCCAGCCCGAAGCGGCATGTTCTCCACATCAAATAAAAAGTGGCGTGCTAATAAGCGTATACGAGAAGTTCTGAAGAATAGGATTGGAACAGAATTGGAGTGAACTGTTACGAAGATGCGCCATATAAAACATTTCAACGTATTCTACTTTAACATTAGCAAGAATTTCTTCCTCCAAAGCGGGCTATGAAATAAATGACTCATTAATCTACCATGTTAATTAGGATATATTTCAATAGATATCTCATATTTACAGCGTAACATTTCTACATAGTTTCCCTGGAGTTTTAACTGTACGTGGAATTGAAAAGAAATCCAATATACACTTATTATTCTCGGAAAATGTCCGAGAAAGGGTTGAAGTAGCTAGAACAGTGGTGGAAAGCAGAAATGTTCCCTGATATTTAAATATCTAGATGTGAACCTTTGTTATAGCTTTGACTACGTACAGAAAATACTGTATATTGTACCAGTGCTTCTCAAACTCTGTGCCTCAAGGACCGCCTTATCATCTAACAACTTGTTCGCCATATTCTGGCAACTCAATTTATATATTTTGTTTGAATGTTATAATTTGAATTTAAATAATTACTGTATGTGTAATTTAAGATATTTTCTTGTATATTTAGTTTTAAATTTAATTAATAATAAATTAAAAAATTAAAAATAAACTAAATAAAATAAATTTGTGTATAAAATGTATTTTAAATAAAAAATATATATTTTGAAATTGTCTTTATTATTTCGTTTTTCTCTTTGAAGTAAATTGTATACAAGTTTGCCCAACTAGATTTTTATTTAACTTTAGCTTTACATCAGTAAACATTTCAAATACCACACTTCTTGGATTACCCAAGGATTAATAACATTACGCACATGTTATAAAAATGAATTTATTTTCCATGTAAAGAAACTATTTTTATACGTATTAAAAGTTATTCATAATGTTTGGAGTCCACCATTTCATCATTTCAACAAAGTTAGTACTGGGTTACTAAAAAAATAAGTTTACGTGGCAAAAACTTGAAGCTGATATTGCATACATGGACAAATTAGGTAAACATGACCATCTGTAATTCAACTTAAGTTAATAACCAAGCAGGCCATGTACATGATGCAACAAATGCTGAGGTTTATTGAAATCCCAAATTGTGACAAAGGACCAATCAGAATTAAGTATTGCGGTGGCTTAGCAATAAAAACAAAAAGTACCAATGATTTTATTCTTACATTTTTTCTTCTGGCTTTAACTCTCGAAGAGGGTAGATGTGTTTTTGGTAAAAGACTTCTTGTAACTATGAGAAGTTATTGGAGTTCATCATTTATGAACGTTTAGTAAACGTTTAATATATACATCGAAAACGCGACGTTACGATAAATAATTTAAGTAAAAAACCGTTGCATCATTTATAAATAAAAGGAAAAAATTAAAATATAGTAAAGGGCTATATACATCAGTGGAAAAAGTCGCATGTAGAGAAGAAAATGATGTCGAGAAATATAATTACAAGTAAATTGAAACGGTGTAAATTATTTTATTCCATAGTTGCCCAAAAGTGAAATCCCTTTTGTATCGGTACCATGCCTGAAAAGTTTCACATCTCATCGCCCGCCGCAGCTGCCGGAGAGAGGATTTATAGAAATCTTCGAGAACATCATCTTCACGTCTTTTAGACGAAAGGTTCATCGCTTCTACATCAAGGTAAGGTTTGGCTTGTACACGCGTCTCCCCACCGAGGAAGCGCGAAGCTTTTGCGCGTGTGGGGCGTAGACCTGACGAAGGGGCAAATCCAACTTCAGATATGTCACCGCATCCTGTGATATAAATCCAACCCACAAAGAGGGGAACCGCTCCAAACTTGAAACTTTGTTCTTTGGAATTATTTATGTCAACAATGCTGCTTTTTAATTGAATAAGCTGAGTTAAGCTGGACTTAATGTTGGTGATTTTTACTCTTAAGTCCGTTGGCAAGTACATTGGTAAGTCTGTTTCTCTTTAATGCCTTGATGTAGTACAAACCTGAAAATGTCTGGTGGTTGGAAAGGGCACAGTATACGTCCTTTGGTAGCAAGTTCAACAACCTTCCATCGCTTACACGCCCCTATTACGTTGATTGCACCTCTCAGCTGTGTGACACCACTACGACATAGATGTATAACAAGTGTTAAGTAAAACAAATGTAATCCGACACTTGAGCAGACAAATGACTCAGTAAACACAATTCTAGTTTTTCTATAGTTTTAATTCAACATCATAACCTGACTTAAGGGACACCATCGCGGACCCCACGTGGTCCGCCGACCACACTTTGAGAAACACTGATCTATACTTTGAAAATTAGTAAATTGTTTGTCAGGACACATTTAAAGTATTTTTTTCTTAAAAAATAACATTACTTATTGGACAATATCTATACATCCTTCGAGAATTCCGAACTTTGAATAATGTTGTTCACACAAACATACACACAGGTGCACATAAACATGTGCTGCGCTTTTTCTAAAAGTTACTATTATTTGTTTATATATTTATATTATTTATTTCTTTTTCTTCAGAACAGCACAAAACGTTTCGTGCCATGAAATCGGCAGGAATGTAATGATATACCTACATAGATAGAAAAAGTAATAGTGGGAAACTGAACATTTTAAATTAATTAAATCACAGAGCTACTTACTCCTGTTTCACATAGCACACAGAAATTCCTATACTGCAGCTATCGAGAGTGAAATCATCGTATGCATGGAGTAAATAATACATTTGTTGGATTGATAGTCGCGCCTGCTTCCGCTAGTAACAATGCTTCGTAGCCTGTCTCTCATTGTTATGCTAATTACAAATGTAGACAAATGCTAATAATGTCTTATTGGCTTATTCATGACAATATATCAATATTGCTAATACATAATTAATGCACAAGTGTATAACATGACTTGTCTAGCTGAATACTGATACGGGAAATATGAATTGGTATAGGTCACGCAATAGTTCTTGAACACTGAAATATTTAAATCAAAGCTTTGATGCGAGTCTCGTACCTGCTTTCCCTGACCTTCAATGACAGTGATATCTCAGTGTGATGACTTCACTCTCTCAAGTATTACTGGATTGTTTATTTTATGTGTCGCTATTGAGGGAAGTCGTAGAGTCTCCAACAAATTAAATATTACCTATAGTTCCAGAAAGGTTTTTCACTTACAACTTAACACTGAGTTAAACAATTTTGTCTTTAATCATATTTTAATTCTTCTACGACTGACATACCTTCGTCTTTTGAGCCATTATCACTGTCATCCTCGTCAATTTTTACATCCTCAATTTTTACCTTAATCATAACCATGTTCTTCTGCCTTATCAATTTGTATTTCGTCACAAACGTTCCACTACCCATCAGCTTTTACGATTAACTCAGTCAATTGTTCACGGCTTCCAGGCCCATCAGTATACCACAGCTGTCTTCCTTGATGTGGCACAGGCATTCGACAGGGTTTGGCATGATGATTTGCTCCTTAAGCTCTACCGCATCGGTCTTCCTAATTACTTATCACATCTAATCAACAGTTTCCTCTACGACCGCAGCTTTTCTGTACGCATTGGGGGAAAGCCTTCATCCCCACGTAATATTACCGCAGGTATCCCACAGAGTTCTATCTTGGCTCCGACTCTATTTAATATATACATTTCTGATATTCCTAACTTAGCTCCGACTTCTTTATCTCTTTACGCTGATGACACAGTACTATATTATTCTCATGTTAATCTCCAGCACGCACAACAAGTAGTACAGCTCTCTTTAGATCGCCTAACTCATTGGTTCAGCACTTGGCGGATCTCATTGAACCCTGAGAAAACCGAAGCTAAAATCTTCACTCTTCGCCGATATACTCCGCGTACTCCGTTGTGTCTCTACAGGAACAATGTCCCTTGGCTCCCCACTACAACTCCCGTTAAATACCTTGGAGTTCTTTTGGACTCTCGACTGACCTGGCGTGCTCATATCGATCGTCTTATATCACTGGCCTCCGGACGACTTTCAAAACTCTCATCTCTGTTGCATCGCTGTTCCAGCCTCGGCCTACAGTCTTCATTGTTGCTCTACATATCACTCGTTCGTCCGCTTATTACCTATGCCTGCCAAGTGTGGGGGGCCGCACACACATGTCACCTGCGTCGTCTTCAGGTCATACAGAATCGCTTCATGCGCATCGCTACCAACGCTCCATGGTTCATCCGTAATCAGCAGCTCCATCACGAACTAGAACTGTTACCTCTTCACAACTACATTCGCAGGATCGCCCGTCGTTTCTTTTCCACGCTGCAAGAAGTTCCAGGAGCTGTGCATTATAACATCGGCGTCCGCACGCGCCAGCCCTCGCGCTTGAAGAGGAGACTACCAAAGGACCTGCTTCTAAGTGATACATCTGATTCTAGTGATTCTAGTGCTTGATGTCTGTCTTACATCTTCAATATTGACATAATTTCTCAGGGCGTATTATATGAGTTCTAACTTAATGTAGTTAGGGAGCGGCCTGCTAGCCTACCCCTGAGTGTTATTGTTCTTATTGTACTGTTACCTTCTTTTCACTCTGATTTGTAAAGCACTGTACTGCTGATCGATCAATAAAAAAATTATAAAAAAAATTACATCCCATTGTCTTCAATTGTAACTCTTTCAATTGTTTCTTCCGTTAGTCATCTTTCTCCTAATACTGCTGTTTTATTTCATTCACATGATGGCATAGATTTTCCCATTCCATTTGTCCTCCAATCATTGGTGGTACAACATTTCGTCTTTCATTTTAAAGGTTACATTTCTCTAAGCGACCCATTGTTTGTCATCTGTCCATATTAATTCTATAGGATTCAGATCCGGATGTTACGGAGGAAGTCTTAAGGTTGTACGGTTATATTCTGACAATATTTGGTCAGTCAACAAGCTCTTCTGAGTCGAGTTATTGGCTAGAATTAAATCATACAATTTTGTTTTGATGCCATTTTCATCAAACGGGATATTGTGGTTTTGTAAACAAGAAAGCATATATCTTGTTAAAGAACTTGACGTTGGAGGTTTATCTACTTGTGTATTATGCTAAGAGACATTATCTATTGCTAACAATGACTTAAAAGGTAAATTTGGAATTAACATTCTACGTAATCATTTAACATAATTTTCATTATTCATTTGTTTATGAACACTTGATATACGTATGACTGTCGCAGTACTTTACAGTCAACAGTTTACGGGGGACAGACGATTTACACGACATATTGTATCAAGTAACAGGAGTGGTAAGTTCGCTGAGTATAGGAGTTAGAAGGAGACAGAAGAGAAAGAAGGTTAGACTAGGGCCCGCTGACCGTTATGTGGGTGATGTTCAATGTTCTGGAACCATTGCACGAGTTCTATATGATGCTCAGTTATTCACTGCGATGTTCATACCAGGACTGCACAGCCAATGTTACTAAGCGCCCCTAGAATGACGATTCGCAACTAATCGCAATTAATTCACGTCCGTCGTAAAGTTTAGCCGATCCTTTCCTCAATCAAAACTCCAACTATCGCCACATTTACAAATAAATTACTGAACAAAACATACATTTAAGCCACTGTCGTAGGTACTTTAATGTTTCCACACACGCGAACTAAAAGTACGAAAGCTTCTCTTCAACCTGGAGAATCGTAACGGAAATGAAATATTCCCGACTACATATATACAGTCATTTATTTCTCGTGTAAATGTCCATGAATGTCTGGTAGCTCTAAGCTCTGTGTACCCTGTACTCATTTAAACATCATTTCATTCATCGTCCGATATGACTTAACGTTGGAGGTTTTCCCTTATCCTGAAAGGTGGACGTCTGGTAGCTCTAAGCTCTATGTACCCTGTACTCATTTGAACATTATTTCATTCATCGTCTGATATGACTTAACGTTGGAGGTTTTCCCTTATCCTGAAAGGTGAACGTCTGGTAGCTCTAAGCTCTATGTATCCTGTACTCATTTGAACATCATTTCATTCATCGTCCGATATGACTTAACGTTGGAGGTTTTCTCTTATAGTGAAAGATAAATGTCTGGTAGCTCTAAGCTCTATGTACCCTGTACTCATTTGAGCATCATTTCATTCATCGTCCGATATGACTTAACGTTGGAGGTTTTCTCTTATAGTGAAAGATAAATGTCTGGTAGCTCTAAGCTCTATGTACCCTGTACTCATTTGAGCATCATTTTTTTCATCGTCCGATATAACTTAGATGGAGGTTTTCCCTTATACTGAAAGATAAATGTCTGGTAGCTCTAAGCTCTATGTACCCTGTACTCATTTGAGCATCATTTCTTTTCATCGCCCGATATGACTTAACGTTGGAGGTTTTCCCTTATCCTGAAAGATGAATGTCTGGAAACTCTAAGCTCTATGTACCCTGTACTTATTTGAACATCATTTCATTCATCGTCCGATATGACTTAACGTTGGAGGTTTTATCTTAACCTGAAAGATGAATGTCTGATAACTCTAAGCTCTATGTACGCTGTACTTATTTGAACATCATTTCATTCATCGTCCGATATGACTTACCGTTGGAGGTTTTATCTTAACCTGAAAGATGAATGTCTGGAAACTCTAAGCTCTATGTACCCTGTACTGATTTGAACATCATTTCATTCATCGTCCGATATGACTTACCGTTGGAGGTTTTATCTTAACCTGAAAGATGAATGTCTGGAAACTCTAAGCTCTATGTACCCTGTACTCATTTGAACATCATTTCATTCATCGTCCGATATGACTTAACGTTGGAGGTTTTCTCTTATCCTGAAAGATGAATGTCTGGTAACTCTAAGCTCTATGTACCCTGTACTCATTTGAACATCATTTCATTCATCGTCCGATATGACTTAACGTTGGAGGTCTTATCTTAACCTGAAAGATGAATGTCTGCTAACTCTAAGCTCTATGTACCCTGTACTCATTTGAACATCATTTCATTCATCGTCCGATATGACTTAACGTTGGAGGTCTTATCTTAACCTGAAAGATGAATGTCTGCTAACTCTAAGCTCTATGTACCCTGTACTCATTTGAACATCATTTCATTCATCGTCCGATATGACTTAACGTTGGAGGTCTTATCTTAACCTGAAAGATGAATGTCTGCTAACTCTAAGCTCTATGTACCCTGTACTCATTTGAACATCATTTCATTCATCGTCCGATATGACTTAACGTTGGAGGTCTTATCTTAACCTGAAAGATGAATGTCTGCTAACTCTAAGCTCTATGTACCCTGTACTCATTTGAACATCATTTCATTCATCGTCCGATATGACTTAACGTTGGAGGTTTTATCTTAACCTGAAAGATGAATGTCTGATAACTCTAAGCTCTATGTACCCTGTACTCATTTGAACATCATTTCATTCATCGTCCGATATGACTTAACGTTGGAGGTTTTATCTTAACCTGAAAGATGAATGTCTGATAACTCTAAGCTCTATGTACCCTGTACTCATTTGAACATCATTTCATTCATCGTCCGATATGACTTAACGTTGGAGGTTTTATCTTATCCTGAAAGATGAATGTCTGGTAACTCTAAGCTCTATGTACTCTGTACTCATTTGAACATCATTTCAGTCATCGTCCGATAAGACCTACACTGGAGGACGTTAAAACACGCATTCACATATATACACACACAACGTAGATATACCAAGTAAACTAAAAACCAAACCAAGAGTTTAAATTTCTATTGTTACGTTGGACCTTAATTAGTCGGCGATCGTCTGCTTTAGAACACATTATCTGAACGAACAACGGTCAAACAAGAATCTCCACTTAGTGGTAAACGGGACCATTACCACATCGACACACTTGAGGGAACTGCTCCTCCTTAACGGATTATACCTAGTTGTGTTAACACATCAACTGCAAATTTGAGGTTTTACTGTCCATGTCCCTTGGTCTCCTATGTGCTAGGATGGAGAATTTAAGCATTTTGTAGCTTTTATACTTGTGCAATTTCACACACGTTGGAAGAAAACATACAACAAATGAAAAAATACAAATATATGACTATATGATAAACTAATGTTTATTTGGTTTTTGATGAAGCAATGTAAAAATAAACTCGAAATGTAAACAACGAAATAAAACTGTGTATACTTCAAAATGTAATATAAGTTGATAATATTTCTTCAGTGTGCACATTTTTAAACTCATGTAAATATATTTGATGAATTTTCTGCCAGTTGCTACAGTGGTTAACAATGAGATCTTGCACACGGATATGCGTGCTCGGGTATGAGTACAGATTACATCAGTAAGGTTTGGCTGATAAATTTAATGGAGTAAATAAGCGAGTTACTTGATGTGATTGTCAACTGTTTTAGGATGTAGAATTAAATTGTTTCAGAGTGTTGGCAGTTGAAACATTATCTATTGGATATGGTAACTTCTGACATATACGGTTAAGTTAAAAGTAACTTTCCGTAATAATAATAATATTATTAATAATAATAATAATAATAATAATAATAATAATAATAATAATAATAATAATAATAATAATAATAATAATAATAATAATAATAATAATAATAATAATAATAATAATAATAATAATAATAATAATAATAATAATAATAATAATAATAATAATAATAATAATAATAATAATAATAATAATAATAATAATAATAATAATAATAATAATAATAATAATAATAATAATAATAATAATAATAATAATAATAATAATAATAATAATAATAATAATAATAATAATAATAATAATAATAATAATAATAATAATAATAATAATAATAATAATAATAATAATAATAATAATAATAATAATACAAAGACACTACATCGAGTGCCTCTATGGAGGAAAAGCATTAATTTTGAACAGAAAAGCAGATATCGAAAAGACAGAAAAACAAGAACGCAAAATTATTAGAAAAATTAGAGCTCCACAAGTCGTAGGGAAAGAATATAGACTTACAAGTAAAAAGGAAATAAAAATATACAGGATTTTGGCAAAGCGAGAAAGCGTATTGGAAAAAAATTCGCAACATAGAGATGTTTACCTCAGCTTATCGCACATACACGTCGAGTCCAGTGTTCAGGTATAATCATGTCTTCTGGACAACAATGTGTCATACATCGGCAGGCACGAGAAAGCATATATAGACACACGCAACTTCCAATCGCTCTATTTGTATTTCGTAACTTACTGTATGTCAACTTACTAGTATTTCACTCTTCTAATCGACCAGATAAGACCTGATAAGAAACGAGCACAGCGCTGGTCACCTGAAGGTAAATAGGCCACAGCGCTCTGTCGAGTAATATGTGAGACATATAGATAGATTTACCGTCAATGGAGCCGCATAAAAATGCTCTAGAATGAGTGTGGATTGGGCAGTTACAGGGACAACGCCGCGTGCCTCACGCTGTCAGAGTTCGCAGGTATAGGTCACACCTTTGTTGTTTTTTGCAATTTATGTCCTCCGCGTTAAGTGATATCTGACGGTGAATGAATTGGGTGAAATGATGCTCAAATGAGTCCAGGGTCCATGGAGCTTAAAGTTACCCGAAATTCGTCTTGAAGGATAAGGAAAACCCCGGAAAAAACCTTACTCAGGTAACTCGCCCTGAGCGAGATTCGAACGCGGGACCTCTTGAACGTGAGGCAGACACGCTACCACCACGCTACCGAGGCGGGCGTCATGCCGCGTGCTGTAACTGTTTGTAAACATACCGACATACTCTGGAGTATCTTTCTACAATTAAGAATTCCTTTGGCTTATGAAACCTCAATAAGGAAGCTATTGCTTAATTATTGCTTATGAGTATTTAGCGTGTTCCAAAATTCCGTTATAGCAGTCCATGATGGCAAATAAGCTGGTGGACATATGCAACTTATACCTTTAAGAGGGAAGTTAATGTTAGTGAAACTGAGAATGGAAGCATTAAATGGTAATGTGACTTTGTGGGTTCGTGAAATGAAAAGTCCAATTTCACCACTCAAAAATGTTCTTTATTTCCACCGACTTACAGTTAAACACTTGCCAATTACACAAAATTACGTAATGCACACAATTACGATTCACCAGTTCGTCCGTTACCGTTCCGATGCACGTACACAATTACGCAAATTCTTCCGTTGCACGGTCTTCTCTTCCACTAACACGGCGCTACTTCACTAGCACGTCAAGCACTGACTGACTCCAGAGGTCCAGAGGTAGTCCTAGTCGGGCGGGGCTTTCCCCGTCCGGGTGTCATATGCCGCAGTACCTAGCCGCTTTGCGGCTTAACCTGCGAAATGAACTAGTAGATCCATGTTCTGCTGGGGTGTTTGGAATTGTTGATTGTTTGAGATTTTTTAAAGGGTTTGGAATGGGTTGCCCCTCTTTGTCGTGGGCAGCTGCACTTAATCGTTCTCCTCTTTTGGGAGACACGATTTAGTTTTTTGCTCCGTTTTGGGTACGGGTTGTGTAGCGCTTGGTCCTTTGGCGTAGAAGTTGTTCCCAGAGACATCTGGGGTTTTCCTTGGGTTACCCAAGGGGTCCTAGGACGTCTCTCGGCAGTCTGAAGGACGGCAAGCGTCTTTGATCTCTCGGGTCATACCTTCCCAGGGAGTTCACTAAAGGGTTGGGGTGCATTTGGATTTTCTCGTACATTGATCGTGCCCTCTCGCGAATGACATCGACAATGTACGGGATCTGGGAGTGCTCATGTAGGATATGAGCCGGGAATCTCCAGCCTGTATCGTAGATGATGCGTAGTGCCTTGTTCTGCAGCGTCTGGAGTCTGACGAAAGTGGTATTAGCCACTGTTCCCCAGATCTCACAGCCGTACAGAATCATAGGCGGAATGATCGCCCGATACAGTTGGAGTTTGAGACGGATCGGCATGGTTGATCTGAAGATAGGGTATAGGCTCCGGAGTGCGACGTGCCCCAGCTGGACCTTGCCCTTGACGTGCGGAACGTAAGTTAACTTACGGTCCAGCGTCACCCCGAGATACTTCGCCGTTTGCACCCAAGGGATTCGACGGCGCCGTAAAACGAAGTTCTGCTGCAACCGGTTGGCTATGGTTTTCGCCAGGAGAATACTGACCCGAAGGTTCCAGATGGCCGTGGGAGAGGGGGAAGGGGCCGCCCGCGCAAGTGACATTTCCTCTAATCTTCCCCCTCAGTTAGTGACAGAGACTGATGGGTGTGGCCCAGCTGCCTAGGGTCCTTTCCAGCGGTCGCCGTCCTGCCTTCCGCTAATTGGGTGACAGTAAACAGAACAGAAAACAATATGAAAGAACTGTACATAAAGTTAACCAGAGCTAAATGCCTTATGCAAAAGAGACAAGCATTTTGCTTCACTGTCTATAATAATACTAAATAAAGCATTTGTAACTTAAAAGGAAGCTGTTGATTTTGCAGTAACTGGTTGAAAGTACTGTACAATTAAGATCATAGTAAAATGAGCAACCTTCAACTGTCCGAGTTATTAGTCGACTTTTTCACAAGTAACTGTCATTTGTCCCATTATTTGAAAGGTAGGCTAGGGTCACTGATAAAGAGCAAGGAGTAATGTTTTTGTTTTCGTGGCGGCTACGTCCCAATAACAACTTTTGAGATTCACACATCAGTGATTCCTGCGCTGTCTAATCACAAAATCATGTAATATTTAATGCTACATAAAATTATACATAACAGAACCTCGAAGCTGCGACACAGAAATTCTGACTAGTTAAGTTATAAACTACGCAACGACTATAATCGTTCGGTGTCGTTTTGAAACAACCTGTACGCAGACATCCATAGTGATATTAGGAAAGGAAGGTTTAAATTTTATGGACATATTAAGTGAATCTTTCCTAGTATAAATGAGAGGTTAAAATTAAAGCAGATCCAACCAAGACGAAGTGGAATACAATACATTTCAGGACATAGACCGTACAAGACATACTTTAAAAATATAGGAAAGGCAGATTAAACCATGTACACAACCTGCATGGAAGAAGATACTCCGGAACATGCTTTATTTGAGTGTACAAAGTGTATACAACAGTTAGAAGAAGAGAGGAATGAATTAGCAGGAAAATGTATATGGAACATTATTTGGAAGAGGGAAAATTTTAAAATACTAGAATTGGCAGCGGAGAAGGTTTCAACAATAGTAATGGATGAATATAATCAACAAAGACAGCAGCAACGACCAGTAAGGGACAATATTCAACATAGATATCGTGAACCACCTTCCACACCGAGAATATCTGAACGACTTCGAGGACAGAATATGGATAGCTAGCTTCAACAACCAAAGGAAGAAGAGGAACATCACCTAGTCGAAGGATTAATAGAAGAGGACAATCTTGGATTCAACAGAAGGATTTGAAGCGACAGAAGAAGACATCAACACAAGTACAAAAGGATAGATGATTTATTAGGGATAGGAAGGTAGAAGCACTTTAGATTGTGAAAACTGTAAGCTACAATTGCAGCAACTAGATTAGTTAGGTTAGATTAGATAGTTCAGTGTAGGTTAGATTTTCTGCAAAATGTTTGTAAATATCAATATAATTATTATGTTTGAGTAAATATAAAATTGTAATACTGTGTCTTGGTATAGCATCTAGGGGCCAAGACATAAGAAATGTAGAATAAAAAATAAAAACATAAAAAAATAAAAATAAATATTAAGTGATTAACTATAAATAGACTTACAAAACAAGTTATGAACATAGAAGTAAAGCTCAAGTAGACGCTATGAAATGGATTGGTGAAGTAAAAGTGATTTAAAATTGTCAGGAAACGCTCAAGACGATATTCTAGACAGGACGTCTTTAGAATGAAGGTACATAACTGGCAAGATGACCAAGAGTACAAACCGAACAACGTGGACAGACCACATAAAGAAAACCTACAGTCAAAAAGTGGGGGAACTTTGAAGTTATAGAAGAGCTAAGAAACGTCTCTAAGAATAGTGCGATCCAAATAAACCTGAACCATTTTAATAGGCCATAATTTCCCTTTGAAAGCTCGTAGAATGTATAAATTTGTTTTAATGACCTCAGTGGCTCTGTGAGAATTGACAACACTCACAATTGTTGTCAGTTGATTTTCTTTTGTTTTAATTTTGTTTGATACAACTGTAGACACTGAAGTTTATATGGGTATCTTCAATACATCTCTGGAGCAGCTGTATCATATAGAATTGAGATAAGGTTATTTCCAGCAATATGGCGCAACGTGCCATACATCTAATGACACCATGGAACCTGTAACCAGTTACTTTGATAATCGAATAATCTCAAAAAGTCTGTGGCCTCCCAGATCCCCTGACCTAACCTTACCGGAGTTTTTCTTGTGGGGGCATATAAAAAATATGTAGTGTACGAGAATAGTCCACGGACAATTGATGTTCTCAAGGAATCCATTCTAACCGAAATAAGTAACATTGGCGAGGATACTCTCCGTAAAACTTCAGAGAATATGGTAAGACGAGTACAAACATGTATAGATGCTGGTGGAGGACACTTCCAACATTTTCTCTGAGATGTTAATAGTGTAATGTAATCTCCCAATTGTATATTATATTCTTCCAAAGTTGTACGTGTGTCCTATTATTGGTTCAAATGTTATGGCCTATTGAAATGGTTCAGGTTTATATGGATCACACTGTACTTTGTGTAGTCCTACATGGGCCCATTCTTTCTTTTTTCACATTTTTCTTCTTTCTTTTTTCAGAAATGTTACCTATGTACCTATTTTTTTTTTTTTTTTTTTTGTAATTTACGTCCTCCAACTTAAGTCATATCGGACGGTGAATGAATTTGGTGAAATGATGCTCAAATGAGTCCAGGGTCCATGGAGCTAAGAGTTACCCGACATTCGTCTTGAAGGATAAGGGAAAACTCCGGAAAAAATCCTATCCAGGTAACTCACCCTGACCGAGATTCGAACTTGGGACCTCTTGAACGTGAGGCAGACATGCTACCATCTACGCTACCGAGGCGAGCATGTACCTAATTGTAGACAGCTCTAATTTCTGAACATACTGGGACTTCTTTACTCGAACCTTAACTAATGGATTTCTTTCTTGACTAACAATAACGAACCCTAGCCTTAAATACGCTAATTTATAACTAAATACCTTTCTGCGACATCTTTCCTTACTAATTACTTAGTATTAGGTGACAAAATTGCAATTTGAGATTTTTACCGTAAGTATTGACACATGGAGTGTATTCATTTCAATTTTATATATGTTTCGTTTATTTTTTAATAAAATGGTTAACGTTATCGGGTATAGCATTGGAGCTTAACATAGAATAGTCGGGAAATATGGAATACCAAGATTTCTGCTCTGTTTGCTGCTATCATGCAGTAGTCAAGAAAGACTCCGATGATGTACTACAGTGACAGTTGACATCTTTTTGTTGTCATTTCACTCGCTACAGAATAAAGTGTGTTTTGTGATATTCAAATGTTCATTCACTCGCTACAGAATAAAGTGTGTTTTGTGATATTCAGATGTTCAAATATTTTAACTCACTAGTACGTATGTGACTTGAACATTGACGTTAAGTGTAAGGTACACTAAAAGAATTGTAGTTTGTTATAATGTGGTACTTATTAGCTGACAATGTTTTGTCCATTACTGTAAAGGTTCATTGTCCAAGACGTCGTGTCGGGTATTATGGTATTTCTTAATACCCAGCGTAAAAGTATAACGTTCCATATAACCGTACAAAATATAATGAATGAAAATAAAGTTAAAAATGAGTTTTGAGTGTAATATTAGTAGATAAACAATTATTATTACTTATATAAATAGAAATATAGCCTAATTTAAATCCAGGGCGTGGTCGCAGATCAGAGAGAAACGAAGATGGTGTGAAAATAAAATGACCATAATTCTCCTTTTCTTGTCAAAAATGTGATTTATTTTTATTTTGTTTGAAACATTTAAACATACTCCTTAAGACACTGAAGAAAATGGACTCTTTTATTGTCGTTGATCTTACTTAGTTTTAAAACTTTATAAGTTACTTTCGCGAAACTTCATACACCACAACGTTTCTGCAAACTCTCTGATACTATCACACACGTCCGTATTGATCCGAATCTATATGGAGAATAAACCAACTCCTTCCAGTTTCGGTTTTCATCTCTTTTGCGTAGCTATGGAAATGAACATTCCGTTGTTGATCCACAGAACAACTAACCACAAATACATTCATACTTATATTAAATAACACTTTCTATAATTATTCTTTTAAATAACCTTTCAAAACTATTCAATATTAAAATCAATTTTAAGTAAAGATAAACATAAAATAACTCCTTCAACTTCCACTAGTAGCATTTTTCTAAAAACAGTGTTTTTATAACAAAATGAATAGCAGTTTTTTTTACAACTGACAGTTCATCACAATTACTTATAGTACGTACTCATGATTTTGCGGTTTTTGTTTAAAAATCATTTAAGTTATTTTTAGAAATGTAAATGGTATTCCAGAATACCCCCCTTACATCTATTATTTGCGGTATCAAGCTGATGTGTTTTGTTTTCAAGCGATTCCGCAGTTCCCACACGTTTGTTTCTACGGAAAGCAGGGCTGTTAACCCCGGGGGGAAGAAGCGGCTCTGTGTGCCCCAGGCCATGTTTTACACAAAGCATAGACTCGTCCCATCTGATTGACAAGGTCACGTCAGATGGCGTGATTTCCTTTCCAGGACATGCAACTCCATGCTAATGAGCGATGTGCCATTGTTATGCAAGCAGAACAAACGCGACTGTCCAGACAAAAGTTCCGCTTTGGTCACCATGATCTGCGGTAAGAAACACTTACCAAGCGACTCTGTGCGATAGTTCTAATGAACCTACTGTAGATAATATCGATTACGATTAAAATGTATTCCCTCCCTTGTTCCACGCCAACCTAACATCAAAGAACGTAAGAACTGTCCGTGAGATTTCCTCTAGTGGACCATCGTTGTAACAGCCACATCCTTGACAGCTCCTCACACAAATTATGTCCTAAAGGTAAGGCGCCTTCTTGTAATAGAAAGCGATGACTGACACCTCAGAGCGCAATTTTGATAATTAACTCAAAGAAAATGTAAAACACTTGCCGTATTCCGAAACAACTGCCATCAACTTGTACATCTGAACGTATACCATTTAACGTCTCATCGTAACGAAGTAGTAGTCATATGCTTTTTGCAATGAGGAAATCTTTACATCACTTTCAGATATTTCAAGAGTTTTTGCATTAACACCAGTAACATAAAACTGAAGGTATCGGAGTCACTTCGATCCCAATTACAAGAAATTTAATTTGACCAACCATATTAGCATTTCAGCTATCATCATCGACGTCATCATCATCATCATCATCATCATCATCATCATCATCATCATCATCATTTGAACATCATTTGATTCATCGTCCGATATGACTAAACATTGGAGGTTTTCCTTTATCCTGAAAGCTGAATGTCTGATAACTCTAAGCTCTATGTACCCTGTACTCATTTGTACATCATTTCATTCATCGTCCGATATGACTAAACGTTTGAGGTTTTCTCTTATCCTAAAGATGAATTTCAGGGAACTCTAAACTCTATGTACCCTGTACTCATTTGAACATCATTTCATTCATCGTCCGATATGACTTAACGTTGGAGGTTTTCCCTTATCCTGAAAAATGAATGTCTGATAACTCTAAGCTCTATGTACCCTGTACTCATTTGAACATCATTTCATTCATCGTTCAATATGAATTAACGTTGGAGGTTTTCCGTTATCCTGAAAAATGAATGTCTGGTAACTCTAAGCTCTATGTACCCTGTACTCATTTGAACATCATTTCATTCATCGTTCGATATGAATTAACGTTGGAGGTTTTCCCTTATCCTGAAAAATGAATGTCTGGTAACTCTAAGCTCTATGTACCCTGTACTCATTTGAACATCATTTCATTCATCGTCCGATATGACTTAACGTTGGAGGTTTTCCCTTATCCTGAAAGATGAATGTCTGGTAACTCTAAGGTCTATGTACCCTGTACTCATTTGAACATCATTTCATATATCGTCCGATATGACTTATCGTTGGAGGTTTTCCCTTATCCTGAAATAATAATTTCTGGTAACTCTAAGCTCTATGTACCCTGTACTCATTTGAACATCATTTCATGTATCGTCCGACTTAACGTTGGAGGTTTTCCGTTATCCTAAAGATGAATGTCAGGTAACTGTAATTTCTACGTATCCTGTACTCATTTAAAGTCATTTTGTTCCTCGTTCGATATCAGTTAACTTTGGAGGAAGTAAATTAAGGGGGTAAAGTAGAAAATACCTATTAATTTATATAAAGGAACAAAATAGTCAACTTGGTGAATGGCGAGCTGTGTAATAATTTATAAGGAAATTTGGAAAGGTATGGTTGCAGGTTTAAATTTAGGATATTTCTTCGTCCTTTTTCAGTTACGATGACTGAGGTAAGCTTAGAATAAAGCTCTGTCAGGGAGAATGATTCCGTGGAGGTCTGAAGTATGGTCTTCCTGTTCAAAAACCATGACTAAACTAAGCCAGCCACACAGTTTTTCGAAAGCTTGTTTGCCTATAAAGTATAGTCATTTTGAGTGCTGTTTGCCAAGTCATAAACACGACCAGAAAGAGATTTACACTGCCAGCATCTGCTACGGACCACACTGGACGAGGAGGAGGCTGTCTATTCATCTTCGAGGAATGCGGGCTCCATTCCATGTCACATGGGCGGAAGATCATGTAGAGGTAGACGATGTAATAATTAAGAAATGAGATATCGGATGCTGCTGGGAGGATAAAAACGTTCCCCCTTCACAGAGCATCTAATTAACCTCCTCCAGAATCTATTTTTTATCCAAGGAATTAGCAGAGTAACAAATTGAAGACAGAGATAAGCTGCTTTTAAAACGTCGCCATGAAATCTTCATAAACAAAATTAGAATCGTCCATGAAATCCTCTTGTGCTTTGAAACTGCACAAAACTCATAACTTTGCCTCCTAGTCAGCAGCCTACATTTATTTCAGTTTACGTGAAACAAAAATAAATGAGAAGCAGTGCTCTTTATACTTAGATAAAAGGAATTCCTAGAATTCCGTTCATAGTTCAACTTTCGTAAAGCCTCCAGTAGCAACTGTCATACAAGTCTGATGCGTTGGTTAACAAGATTTTCTCCTTTCTCACTCTACCAACCATTCAAATCGTGTTTTCACAGGAAATACTTGTTTTGGGTATCCCTGAATATAATATAAAAATAAATTACTTATTTAAAAGTTGCACGGCCTCTCTGTAAAGAACGGGGAATACAAAGTTCCACCCTCTAGCTGGGGATGAAACCCGGAACATGATTTTCAAGTTACTTCAGATAAACTTTCAATTCAAATTTCCACATGTAGTAGTAGGAATCAGCAAGTAAGATTATAGATTGGTTGTACCTTCTCCCTTACGTATAGATAATGTCGCGGTAACGGACATTGAAGTTTCGGCGCAAATAGATAAAAGAATAATAATAAAAATAATAAACTCTGTTTTCTTATGTTCCTATGCCTAGATTCTATATCGGAACCTTTTAACTATTTCTTATATCCATTTATAAAATTTATTAATTATAAGAATAACTTTAAGTTATGTGCAGAAACAATAACATAAATGACTGCTAAACTTTGCAGTCAACTAACCTAACAAACTATCCTAATTATTTTTCCTCTTGTTTTCAAGTTTATATCTCTCTCTTCGCTGTCAAGTCAGTCCGATTTAAATCTATGTCACATTGTTGGTTTATTATCTCTTCTCCTCTCAATTCATAGATATTTTCAATTTCAAAATCTCCTTATTCCTCTTCTTCTGCTGGTGTTGCTTCATCAATTGGATCCATTCCTATGTTCAAATTTCCTTCCATCTCTCGTCTTTGGATTCTAGTTGATCGTCTTATTTGTTGGGTTGTTGCAGGTGTGGCCAGTTCTATTGGTGTAGATTTCTTAGAAGTTATATATTGTTCCCAAGCTTTTGTTGAAATAATGTTTGATATCGTGTCTAACTTATTGAACTCCTCTGCATCTCTTATTATTTCCCATGTTGTCTTTCCTTGCAGCTCTTGTCTCAAATTATCCACTTCTCGATGCTCTTGACACTCGAAAATTTGGTGTTCTGGTGTGTCCTCTATGCTGCATACTGTACATAGACTTGACGCTCGTCTTCCTATCCTTTTAAAGTAGGTGGCATAAGGTACATGTCCACTAATAAAATGGATTATTCCTTTAGTCGGTTTGAAGTGGCTCATTCTTGGTCTTTCCTCTATCGTTGGAAGAAGTAATTCATAGACTCGACCTCCTTCCTCTATGCTGTCCTATTCGTTTTGCCATTCCTGTAATAGTGTCCTTTTAATTTGCATCCTTGTGTCACATCCTTCACCTACTATTTCACGTACTTTTTGCCTGTTATTCTTCCTTCTCCAGTATTCTGCAGAAAATTAACCAGAGATGTTACAAAAGGATGCCCTCAAGGGTCAATATTGGGTCCTATTTTTGGGACATACTAACTGAACCAATTCTGGAGAGATTAAGACAATTAAATTCCACATCTGAAGTTATAGTGTATTCAGATGATCTGATGGTAATTATAGACGGTAATAATCGTAAAGAACTAGAAAATAAGGCTAAGAACATCACTGAGACTTTGCAAGACTGGTGCAATGACGTAAAACTAACCATCGCATCCTCAAAATTAGCTTACGTAGTTACGAAAGGTAAACTAAAGAGGAACCCAGTAATTAGAATAAAGAATGCACCGATACCAAGAAGGCAAAGTTTCAAATACTTAGGTATAATTGTTGATGAGAATTTGACTTTTAATATGCATATTGATTACATAAGACACAAAACTTCAAGAGTGATGGGAAAGTTAACGTCGTTGATTCAAAGGAATTTTAAATTACCCACTGATATCATACAAGTATTGCAGCTGGGATTATGGGATACGGTGCAAGTACATGGGTGCAAAGGCTTAGCAACAAAAGAAACAAAATACTAATAAGAAGAACACAAAGACAGATACTTTTACGGTAAGCAGGCGGAACTAAGACCACCCCCACGATGGCTCTATTCATAATCCTAGGGATATGTCCGATGGACTTGATCATAAGATATAGAGGCGCAAATAGATAATAGATGGATAGGTTTCACGTAGATAACGAACTTGTGTAAACAGATAACGCTGGCAGGCAAGATAACTGAGGCAAAGGCCTCGCCGGCGTAGATTAAGTTACGTTTCTCGAAGGTGATAGAATGTTCGAATTATGTAACTAGATGCCTTGTTTTCCAGAGACTTCTAGTGATTGACAGAATAATCTGGTAATCATGAATGGAGATATAAAAGGGATTGTGACACGCTAGCAGGACAGTTGTAGTTGTGAAACAGTTGTTGTGAAACCAGACAGCTGGAGGTGTTATTGTAACGAGAGCTAATGTAATCAGCTGCAAGTGTTTGTTATTGTCCTCGACCTTGGAAGATTGTGTCATGTAATGTTGTTACGTGAGAATTGGACAGTGTATTGCTACGGAAATAAAGCAGATTTTTAATTTCTGCAACTCGGCCTTTTAATTCTACGAACCCACAAAGTTACAATATAGAATTCTAGGGAAAGGATTCGGCACGGAGATCATAACTTGGTCTATTGTACCAAAGCAGAAAACGTGACAAGGGAACTATCACTATGAACACATCTATAGACACGTGAGAGTTTGATGACATCATCTCTTCTCTATGTGGGGCCTATGTGCGGAATATAGCTGCAAGTATCCGAAAATGAGTCCAGAAGTAGTAATATATACTGCCCAGCAACGCAAAGAAAGTCCCTGAAAGGAATGTGCCCCCTTTCACAGTGGGACAAGGACAGCGAATATGTGTGATAGGGAACGCATGCTACACAAGGAGCAGAACCGTTAAAAAACATGCGCCCTATTCACTTTATACACTGAAACCAAGAAGATCCATTCACAAATGTAGAAGCTGTCAGAATGTTGGTCTGTAACTGTGTGATATGGGGTGTGTTTTCTTTTTTTCTTTTTTTTTTGTAATTTACGTCCTCCGACGTTAAGTCATATCGGACGGTGAATGAATTGGATGAAATGATGCTCAAATGAGTCCAGGGTCCATGGAGCTTAGAGTTACCAGACATTCGTTTTGAAGGATAAGGGAAAACTCCGGAAAAAACCTTATCCAGGTAACTCACCCTGACCGAGATTCGAACTCGGGACCTCTTGAACGTGAGGCAGACATGCTACCACCACGCTACCGAGGCGGGTGATATGGGGTGTGATAAACCTGTCCAGGGAGGGTGTGGGAAGCTTATGCAATCTCCCTGAGTCTCAGGTCCAGGAGACTTTCTCTTCTGTTGTATACTGTAGGTATAACAGGCCAGCATTGTACGGAAGGGACTGTTTACCCCTCATGATCAGCGGCCTTCATATGGCATAGCTAAGGAGCACCGTCCTCCACACCCGGCACACAACTGACGAGGGATGTCCAGCAGTTACTTGTGGCACTCTTCAGGCTTACGTTTTGGGCGTTACTGTTCTTCTCCGCAACAGATATTTGGTACACATGGTTTATATACAGCAGGCATTATACCATGAAATTTTCAGGGGCGTAGCGGTGTGAGTACAGTGATAGTTCTCTTGTCAGATGATGATGATGATGATGGATATAGGGGAGCTCAACTACAGTGGTTATCAACGCCCTTTTAAAAACTACTCATGGCAAAAGCCAGACATAAAAAGTTTCTAAAAACTATACTAATGTAAATAAACCTATTAAAACTAGAGGTACATAGAAAGGGAAAAAAAAAACAAAAAAAATCAAAACCTACTAAAAATTATGTTCGCTATATCCTAAAGTCTAAACGAGAAAAGAATCTAAAAACCTTCTCCACTACTGTGTTATCGTCCGCTAGCATTTGTGCAAAGCTGACCGGCAGCTGCAGAGATGTTCTAAGGTCTGCTAGGTGAAAACAATCTAGCAGCACGTGTCGTACAGATAACGCTTCATTGCAAAACGGACACAGTGGAGAAGGCTCCTTTTTAAATAGAAAACTATGATTAAAAAAGCAGTGCCCAATACGTAACCAAGCCAAACTCACCTCCTCGCGACGAGATGACCGACAGGAGGTAACCAAGGGAATACGAAGTTCTTTCACAGATCTAAGTTTATTATTGCGGAGAGCGGACCACTCTTCCTGCCAGCAGGTTTGCACAGCTCTCCGCAATACGGCCCTAAAATCTTCCAATGTCACAGATGGTACTCGAACCCTGGGCTTCATGGTAGTCGTCTTGGCTGCCGAATCCGCCATTTCATTCCCCCGCAAGCCTACGTGACCAGGAATCCATGCACACACCACGTTAACCCCAGAAGCGTGTAAAACGTGGAGGGCATCCTGGATACGCTGCACAATAGGGTAGTAGTTGTACAGCTGCCGTAGGCTTCGAAGTGCACTGAGGGAATCACTTAGGATTAAGCAGTCCCCCAACTTTCGTCGACGTATGTGCGCGGTGTGGGTACAGTTATAGTTCCCTTGTCAGTTTTGGAGGTTACGGTTCTACTTCACAGCAGATTTTTGGTAAACATGGTTTATATACAGCAGACATTATACCATCAAATTTTCAGATACGTAGTGGTGTGAGTACAGTGATAGTTCCCTTGTCAGTTATGGACGTTGTGGTTCTACTCCGCAGCAGATTTGTGTTACACATGGTTTATATACAGCAGACATTATACCATCAAATTTTCAGATACGTAGTGGTGTGAGTACAGTGATAGTTCCCTTGTCAGTTATGGACGTTGTGGTTCTACTCCGCAGCAGATTTGTGTTACACATGGTTTATATACAGCAGACATTATACCATCAAATTTTCAGATACGTAGTGGTGTGAGTACAGTGATAGTTCCCTTGTCAGTTATGGACGTTGTGGTTCTACTCCGCAGCAGATTTGTGTTACACATGGTTTATATACAGCAGACATTATACCATCAAATTTTCAGGTACGTAGCGGTGTGAGTACAGTGATAGTTCCCTTGTCAGTTATGGACGTTGTGGTTCTACTCCGCAGCAGATTTGTGTTACACATGGTTTATATACAGCAGATATTATACCATCAAATTTTCAGATACGTAGTGGTGTGAGTACAGTGATAGTTCCCTTGTCAGTTTTGGACGTTGTGGTTCTACTCCGCAGCAGATTTGTGTTACACATGGTTTATATACAGCAGACATTATACCATCAAATTTTCAGATACGTAGTGGTGTGAGTACAGTGATAGTTCCCTTGTCAGTTATGGACGTTGTGGTTCTACTCCGCAGCAGATTTGTGTTACACATGGTTTATATACAGCAGACATTATACCATCAAATTTTCAGATACGTAGTGGTGTGAGTACAGTGATAGTTCCCTTGTCAGTTTTGGACGTTGTGGTTCTACTCCGCAGCAGATTTGTGTTACACATGGTTTATATACAGCAGACATTATACCATCAAATTTTCAGATACGTAGTGGTGTGAGTACAGTGATAGTTCCCTTGTCAGTTATGGACGTTGTGGTTCTACTCCGCAGCAGATTTGTGTTACACATGGTTTATATACAGCAGACATTATACCATCAAATTTTCAGATACGTAGTGGTGTGAGTACAGTGATAGTTCCCTTGTCAGTTATGGACGTTGTGGTTCTACTCCGCAGCAGATTTGTGTTACACATGGTTTATATACAGCAGACATTATACCATCAAATTTACAGGTACGTAGCGGTGTGAGTACAGTAACAGTTCCCTTGTCAGTTTTGGGCGTTGTGATTCTACTCCGCAGCAGATTTTTGGTACACTTGGTTTATATATAGCAGACATTATACCATCAAATTTTCAGGTGCGCAGTGACAGTTCCCTTGCCACGGGATCAATGTTCTTAGGGGACTAAGAAGTAGCAGGTTAGAAAAATGTGAATTATGTGGAGAAACGGAAATACAGTTCATATTCTGATAGAGTGCAAAGAGTGTGAGGACAGAAATTGTGGGAGAAGAGATGGGAAAAGGTACGAAGCGAGTTGAACGCTATCAAAATGGTTAGGGGAAGAAATAAGAGTAGTATCAGTAATATAGTGAACTTGTTTTGGAAATTTAAAGAGAAGTGGATGAGAAAAGTAAAGATCGAAAAAGAAAAAACGGTGGAACAAGATAGCAAACTATAGTAGATGACGGAAGGGTGACTATGCTACTCAGCAATGCTAGATAGCCTGGAAGCCAAGCAGGGTGAGCTAGCTAGAAGACCCTGCCCCTTCATATACAATGATTAAATGGTGAGTAGTACAGTTTAAAATGGGAAGTATGACTACTAGTTGATGGGCCTGGCTCTGGACGGCTTGTGGAAGTCACAACTACAGAGATCATTGAAAGAGTTTGCCATTTAGTACTGGAAAACTACAGATTTAATTTGTTTGAGGTAGCAGAGACTGTAAAGATACCAAAAGATAATGCAGGTAATATTTTAAGTAATATTTTGGACTTTTACAAGATCTGCGCCAGATGGGTGCCGCGTTTGTTGACATCTGATCAAAAATTGCAAAGAAAAACTGTTTCTGTTAAGAATACGGAGCTCTACGGTAAAAATTCCAGTGGATAACCATGGATGACACTTGGATACATTGCTACACTCCAGAAAGTAAATTACAGTCAAAACAGTACATTACTCCAGGTGAACCAACTCCACAATGAAAGTCAATTTTGTCAACTAATAAGTTTATGACAAGTGTTTTATTTATTACTTGGAAAAGGTAAATGTGTCACTGCTGACTACTACGCAAGCCTGCTGCAATGTTTGAGTGATGAGGTGAAAAGAGAAAGACCTCATTTGGCAAAGAAGAATATTGTGACTTTGTGGGTTCCTAAAATTAAAAGTCCAAGATGCAGAAGTCAAAATGTTCTTTATTTCCGTAGAAATACTCTTTGGACAACCCTTATAGTCGCAGAATTACATCACATACACAATTACGATCTTCCAAGGTCGTCGACCACAAAAAGAGCTTACAGATGTATTATTTTATCTTGACAGGAATCCTGCGCGGTAGGGATGAGTAGCAACGGTGGTGGGGATAGTGCACCTATCGCCACAATGCGTCACACGCGTAAGATTATGAGAGGGGAGGGCGGTGCATAAGGTGTCTAAAAACAAATCTCACTCTCGAAGCCAGTATTGCAGCTCTTATAAACTAAGCTGTAATTCTTACTATAGTAGTAATCTCCACGCTTTTGTTGGATCTTAAATAGTGCATAGGCGTTTTATAACAAAACCCTGTTTTCCTCCAGCAGGTATGATAACCAACTCTCGGCCTTTCGACATTGCTGCAGAGTCCCTGTAACGAATTTCACTCCAGGCATATGGTCCAGTATGTGCTGTATTGACATACGTTTCATCCATATAAACTTCACTTCGATATGTCCGAATATATCGTAAATACTTAAATCTTTTTACCCGTATGGTACGATGTTCGATTAAAATTTGCCTGTCAGGATTAGTATTTTTTCCATATAAACCCTAGCTTCAAAAGATCTCTTCTTAATGTTCAGACACTGCCTTGGAAGTCAATAAAATTGTGACGCTTCATAAGCATTTTCTTGAGTTGGTCTTTGTTTTTCTATGCTTTAAAAATTATTAATAGTTTGCCTAACTACACCTGAATTAAAAAATTCAAATTAGATTTTGTGCGTGTTCTTAATCTTTGTTTACTGGGCATAGAGAAGGACATTGTTGCACTAGCACCAATGGTTTTAGGTTCCTTAATAACTCTCCTAAACTTCTTTCAGACACAACTGTTGCCTCAAATGTCCTTTCCCAGATTTTTATAGCAGACCCAGACCATTGTTCCTTTTTTATAAATCTATAGACATTGGTTATTACTTCTCGTGTTTTAAATGTAGCACTTTATTTCCTAGTGTGCTGCTAGGAGGCGTCATTTCTAAATGCTCTCTTGGAACTAGGAGATACGCACATTTTGAAACAAGCTGTAGTATTATCCAGTAGCTCTGCACGTGTTTACTGGCTCGCAACTGGTACGCAACTGACCCGCCCTCCCCTACAGTTGCAACCGTTCTGAGGTGGACTCGTCCAGATACCACTGCCCATCACTCTCCATCTGTCAAGATATAAACATACATCTGTACTCAACTTCCACTGTTTACAACACTCTTGTTACAGCTCCTGTTTAGGTCTGTTTTAACAACTATTACTTCTCGCTGACGTGTCACAATCTCTTACATATACCTCATTGATAATTCGAGACTGTTCTGTAACAATCAAGAAATCTAATGTTCTGTCACTAGACGAAACTCGAACTTTCTAGACGTGAAACTTCATCTGTGCCGGAAAGTCTTTTATCTCCGGGCTATCTTTATCTGTGTTTTTGGGCTCTTTATTTCCACACTGTGCTGCCTATCAGTTCCTTTGTGTAAACAAGCCACGCTATCGCTCCGCGTAAACCTCTTTAGCGCGTACGCCGCCAGTAGTAATAATGGATTCGCGGCAAGATTGTGTTTCTTCACGACAATGCTGCGGCCCATCTTTCAGTCATTACAATGGGAAAAATGTGCAAATTAGAGTTCGAATTGCTTGAACATCGACCCTGTTCGCTAGATCTAGCACCCAGTGACTATCACATGTTCCCGAACCTCAATAAATTTCTTTGAGTACGAAGATTTCACTGCAAAGAGAAGGTCACTGATGCGGTCAACAGTTATTTTGAGGACCATGATAAATAGCATTACAGAGATGGTTTAATTATATTAGAACACCGATATGAGAAATGTATTAGCCTCTCTGGTAATTACGTTGAGAAACATATATATATATATATATATATATATATATATATATATATATATATATATATTTTTTTTTTTTTTTTTTTTTTTTTACTGTGAGACGCGGGACTATCAGCCGTACCTGTATGTAATGTAGACAAAAATATTGTAAATAGCAAGTTTTATAAATAAATTCTATTCTATTCTGTTCTACCAGTATAATCTAAGAGACAGGTGAAATAGGCACACCCAGCTTTAGGTATTGTTTATTTCGGTTACTTTTCCGTTATGTCCTTATTAGCATGAATGTAACTGTGACTGATTGTGGTGCTTCATTTGTATACAGTAGTCACTTAATTCTCTGACTAATGACATCGTTACCACACAACAGAATAATACTCTAACGTTAAATAGTCTTCTGTCTCAGTGATTAAGTACAGCATTAACTGCTGAAAAGTGAACCATGACTGGATGATTAGTTGCTAAAGACACTCCCGTTATAGCTTTCCTCCTTGCCTGATCTCTCTCCAGCTCGTATCTAATGCTGGAACATCAAGACTTGGTGACAGATAAGCGTTAGATAAGTTAAAATGTTTAACTGTTGCATATTGCCATAACTTTGTGCCAAACAAGGAATGGAACAAGTGTGCTACGATATTGCCACATACGTGTCTCTAAAAAGGTTACTGGAGCTCGATTACAATTATCTAATTATCATATACACAATTTTGTGCTAGTTAGAGAGAATTCCATCAAATATTTGCGTGTCACCAGAACCCAAAACTTATTGTTAGTCTCACAAAAACTCGAGAACGGCTGAACCGGTTCACCTAATTTTGGTTTTGAAATATTCATATAAGTCCAAGGAAGGTTTAAAACGTGAGGAAAAAGAACCTGAAGGGATTAATAGACCGAGTTATTAACTAAATATAAAATTAAACACGTAAACCTTCACGAAACACATCCACCTTGTTTTATTTCTGACAAACAAAAGCATTACTAAGTAGAAAGATATATCACTCCTTGACAAGGTCTTCAAAGATATTTCACTTACCATATTTTATTAAATAACGGTTATCATTTGTTAGCAAGACTGAACTTTTTATGTAGCATGATGACATACCTTTCGAATATTAGACAAAAATTATCCTGAAAGTTAATAGTAATAGTGACAGTGACGAATGACGGATGACAATGATGCTGATTATGATTATGATGATACTGCTGCGGCTGATGATGATGATGATGATGATGATGATGATGATGATGATGATGATGATGATGATGATGATGATGATGATGATGATGATGATGATGATGATGATGATGATGATGATGATGATGATGATGATGATCAATGAATTAACGTTTGTTATTCTCGAAAAATCTCGAAAACGACTGAACCGATTTATATAATTTTGGTTTTGAAATATTTGTGTAAGTCCAAGGAAGAGATAAAAGGTGAGGAAAAGAAAACCTGAAATAATGATCATGGACCCAGTTAGGAACAATATTCCTAAAAGAGATAAGAGGTTGGGAAAAGGGAATTTGAAAATTGTGTGATGGAAAAGAAAACAGAGTATACTATGTAACAGAATGCAAAGAGCTGGCAATATGGAGAGAAAAGGTTTGGGAAGAAAAATGGGAGAAATTAGAGAAGAGTATATAGTACCTATAATTATATTGACGGGAAAGGAGGAAAAGGTAAGAAGCTGGTAGCTCTAAGCTCTATGTACGCTATACTCATTTGAACATCATTTCATTCATCGTCCGATATGACTTAACGTTGGAGGTTTTCTCTTATCCTGAAAGATGAATATCTGGTAACTCTGAGATCTATGTACCCTGTACTCATTTGAACATCATTTCATTCATCATCCGGTATTACTTAACGTTGGAGGTTTTCCCTTAACCTGAAAGATGAATGTCTGGTAACTCTAAGCTCTATGTACCCTATACTCATTTGAACATCATTTCATTCATCGTCCGATATGACTTAACTTTGGAGGTTTTCCCTTATCCTGAAAGATGAATATCTGGTAACTCTGAGATCTATGTACCCTGTACTCATTTGAACATCATTTCATTCATCATCCGGTATTACTTAACGTTGGAGGTTTTCTCTTATACCGAAACATGAATGTCTGGTAACTCTAAGCTCTATGTACCCTGCACTCATTTGAACAACATTTCATTCATCGTCCGATATGACTTATTGTTGGAGGTTTTCCCTTAACCTGAAAGATGAATGTCTGGTAACTCTAAGCTCTATGTACCCTGTACTCATTTGAGCATCATTTCATTCATCATCCGATATTACTTAACGTTGGAGGTTTTCCCTTATCCTAAAAGATGAATGTCTGGTAACACTAAGCTCTATGTACCCTGTACTTATTTGAACATCATTTCATTCATCGTCCGATATTACTTAACGTTGGAGGTTTTCCCTTATCCTGAGAGATGAATGTCTGGTAACTTTAAGCTCTATGTACCCTGTACTTATTTGAACATCATTTCATTCATCGTCCGATATTACTTAACGTTGGAGGTTTTCCCTTATCCTGAGAGATGAATGTCTGGTAACACTAAGCTCTATGTACCCTGTACTTATTTGAACATCATTTCATTCATCGTCCGATATTACTTAACGTTGGAGGTTTTCCCTTATCCTAAAAGATGAATGTCTGGTAACTCTAAGCTCTATGTACCCTGTACTTATTTGAACATCATTTCATTCATCGTCCGATATTACTTAACGTTGGAGGTTTTCCCTTATCCTGAGAGATGAATGTCTGGTAACTTTAAGCTCTATGTACCCTGTAATCATTTGAACATCATTTCATTCATCGTCCGATATGACTTAACGTTGGAGGTTTTCCCTTACACTGAAAGAGGAATGTCTGATAACTCTAAGCTCTATGTACCCTGTCCTTATTTGACATCATTTCATTCATTGTCCGATATGACTTAACTTTGGAGGTTTTCCCTTATCCTGAAAGATGAATGTCTGGTAACTCTAAGCTCTATGTACCCTGTACTCATTTGAACATCATTTCATTCATTGTCCGATATGACTTAACGTTGGAGATTTTCTCTTATCCTGAAAGACGAATGTCTAGAACTCTAAGTTCTATGTACTCTGTACTCATTTGAACATCATTTCATTTATCGTCCCTTATCCTGAAAGTTCAATATCTGGCAAATTGGGTTTGGGATTTCATTCCGGAGGGGATTCGATACGTAGGCTACCATGCTGGGCCCATTGTTCCTATGCCCCCAAGTGGGGCACTCCCGAGAGAAAGGATGGGGCGAAGGAGACAGAGGATGGCCGACCCAAGGAGCCACGACAGTACAGAGGGCAGGGTCCCTACAGTTTACTTGGATAGAGACTTCCCCCGACAGGCCAGCACAACGAACACGCTCCCCTACAGCGCGACAGCAACGAGCTCAGCAGTCGAGCGCTAATGATCCCAGGCTGGCGGTACCGAAATGGTCCCAGCAGAGAAGCGCAGACCGACAACCGACCTACCGGAGGAAAAAGTAGTTTTCCTCAGAGCATATAATCCTGCCATGCACCGCCGACACTCCCGCCGACACTCCCGCCGACACTTCTACACTGAAAGAGACCACCAACTGAAAGATGGCATAAAATGATAATGGAGAGCAAATGGAGGGACAGGAAATTCGGGGGATGTAATTAACCTACTCAGCATTCACCTAGGGACCCGGGAAAACCCCGGAAAAGCCTCATGGGTCAAGTAGGTCGACCACGGGAATCCAACTCGGGCCTGAGCCATCCCGCTCGGTATATCTGGCAAATAAGCCAATATAATTGAAGTTAAAACGGTGTTATATTCGTGTAACATTAATTGTATATTTAAGGTATTAACTACTGTATACTGTAAAGAATGTATAAGAACCTTCATCACAAATAGCAGAATTACGTAACAGGTGCCCTTTCGCGTTTCATGCAAATGATGGTTATTTGTGGATTACACGAGACGTGTTTGGAGTGCTGAACCCACCCGAAACGTTCTCTTTCAGAATGGAATTTTTGTCCTTTCAAGGAACATACGAATTCTCTTGTTCACAACAATTGGACTGTTTCCATGGAGAATGAAATTTCTCTTGCCAAACTGTTCTGTTTTCTGCGTGCGTCCGTTTTTTCGTGGTCTATTGCTTGTGTTGGAAAGTCACCAGATTACGCTCAACCGTGGATTCTTCTACAATCTGCTTAAAAAGGAGAATATTTTCAATGACCAGAAGAAGTACAAAGTTAAGTTGTCGATTGTGTTAGCTTTTTCATGTAACGTACAATTGACAAACTACTGAAATAAATTTCACATCATGCATTCAATGAGCTAACTGTAGCCATGTTAAATTAAATTTATCTTTAGTATGAAAGAAATATATGGTTTTAATAATATTATATACGAAAAATAAAATACAATAAGAATTGTTTAACAGTAGCTATATTAAATAAGCTTATTTATCACATAATACACTAAAATTTATTAGTTTTAAATCAGTTTTATTAATAGATATCAGTGCTGTTTATGAATCAGTTTTGGATATTAGAAACCAAAGTAGGTTGTTAAAATAAGACCTTAAGCTTTCCTGGCGACGAATATGTTAAAGTTGTTCTCGGGAAGCAAGTCAGCTGAAAAGACGATTAGAAATCGACGTTTCCGGAGCGTACGTCTCTCCACTCATCAGGATATTTATTAAATACTATAAACGCAAATTAATTACTGGATAAAACACCATTATAAACAAAGACAAAACACTATCAATATTTGCATTACTGAACAAAACACTGTTTTTAGTAAATTAAATGCCAGGTCAGGAGATGGCGTGAGTATATAAAATTAATTGGGTCATAGAAACTAAACTACTTAACATGATTATCAAGCTGTATAGATGTGTGCTTCTTAAGGTGACGGATTTTCATTTTTAAGGCCAGTTTCCATAAGAAGCTGAACAGAAATTCAGCTTTGCGATTACGCGTGCACCTCTCGGAAGAAATGGCCAAAGCCTCCTTAACTCTCCGCTCCCAGTAACTGTTACATTTTGCCAACATGGTCGTCTCCCGAAACTAGGCTCTGTGGTCGTTATCAAAACAATGTTCTGCCCGCCCAGACTTCTCAGGTTGTATTAAACGAATGCTCTGTTCATGTTCGTTTATTCTAGTAGCGATGGTATTTCCGGTTTGTTCTATATATGGTGTCCCACATTCACAGGGAATGCGGTACACTCCCGGGACTTGGAAGCGCATTTTGTCTTTCAGCGGTCTCAACAGCTGTTTAATCTTCGGAGGTGGCTTGTGGATGGTCCTGATGTTGTATTTGGCTAGAATTCTGCGGATTCTGCCGGATAGATTGCCGGTAAACACGATGTAGGCTGTAGCGGTAGGCTTACCTGATGCTTGCTGTATTACAGGTTTCCCTTTCCTAGCTTTGGTGATCGAGGCTGCTGATTCTGCCGGATATATTGCCTGTAAACGGGATGTAGGCTGTACCGGTAGGCTTATCTGATGCTTGCTGTATTACAGGTTTCCCTTTCCTAGCTTTGGTGATCGAGGCTGCTGATTCTGCCGGATAGGTTGCCGGTAAACGGGATGTAGGCTGTAGCGGTAGGCTTATCTGACGCTTGCTGTATTACAGGTTTCCCTTTCCTAGCTTTGGTGATCGAGGCTGCTGATTCTGCCCGATAGATTGCCGGTAAACGGGATGCAGACTGTAGCGGTAGGCTTATCTGACGCTTGCTGTATTACAGGTTTCCCTTTCCTAGCTTTGGTGATCGAGGCTGCTGATTCTGCCGGATAGATTGCCGGTAAACGGGATGTAGGCTGTAGCGGTAGGCTTATCTGACACTTGCTGTATTACAGGTTTCCCTTTCCTAGCTTTGGTGATCGAGGCTGCTGATTCTGCCGGATAGATTGCCGGTAAACGGGATGCAGACTGTAGCGGTAGGCTTATCTGACGCTTGCTGTATTACAGGTTTCCCTTTCCTAGCTTTGGTGATAGAGGCTTCAACGTCATATTCGGAGTAGCCGTTTTGAGGAAAGTGAGTTTCAGGTGCTGTAATTCCTGTTTTAAGTGGCTGGGATCAGAGATAGACAAAGCACTGTGGACCAGTGTATTGAGAACTCCCAGTCGTTGAGACTTATGATGAAAACTATGAGCGTTCAGATAGAGATCGGCGTGTGTAGCCTTGCGGTATACAGCATGCCCCAGTGTAGGTTGTCATTTGGGTGTGGTTTGTAACTAAACCCACGGGCATTTTCGGGGGTTTACCCAGGTCACCAGGTAAATGTTGGGTAGGTTAATTACATGCCCGTAATTTTTGTCCCTCAATTTCATCTCCGCATTTCACATCTTTTATCTGGTGGTCTCTTTCAGGGCAGGAGTGTCTGGGAGTATCTCGGAGCTGCATGGGTTGTCTTGACCTGCCGGGGTGTTTCTAAATGGTAATGTGCAGAGCACCTGCCTTCTGCACTGTTTTAGCTCCTTGGGACCGTCGCCCTCTGTCTGCTCTCGCCTCATCCTTCCTTCCGGGGATGTCCCACTGAAGGGCATAGGTACAATACACCAAGTTTGGACCTCCGTGCAGAATCCCCTCCACAGCATAGTCTAGTCCAATGATACCTAAATACTAATACATAGAGGCAAGTGTTTTTGTTTTTTGCGACTTTTTCGCGAATTTTCGCGATTTTTCCTTTTTTCAAGAGTAACTTTTTTTTAATGATAAATGAAAAAATTACTATTATGTATGGTCTACATAGAAAAATTTACATTTATTACAAATTGCAAAAATATAACTTTAATTTAAAATTCATGTCTTCATAGCATGAAGCTAGAAGTCGTGAAAAAAGTTTATAAATTTAACGAAAGCAAGACAAAATTTAACACTTAACAAAGCCAATATAGTGACATCATCATGCTCACTGACGTAACAGCCAAGCGGTGCAACAATAAACTGACACTACAACATCCGGCTGGTCCGTGATACATAGAACTGTTTGTCGTATGCTGACTGGAAATGTCATTTATTGGATAACACACGTGTACAGGAAAAAAAAGCTCCTGTTATGCTGAAGAAGATTAAACTTCTTGGAAGCTATGTTCCAAGGCCCGAAAGTTAAAAAATGAATACAAACGATACCTCACTGAAAACCACCCAGATTTAGGAGCTGAAAGTGTTCCCACTGCCTGTACAGACACGCTGGTCTAGCTGGTTTAATTCAGTAGTATACATTGCCAGCTATTTTGATGTAATTGTCGATTTCTTTTCTAGAAAAGAAAAGCTTTCAGTTCCTGCGCAAAATTTGTTAAATAATCATTTTTGCGATGCCAAATGCTGCAATATTGTAAAGGTACAGGCAACGTTTGTTTCTGAAAATTGCATATTTATAACAGATTCAATATTAGAATTTCAATGTAAACGGAAAGCTGTGGTTCATCTTTTTTTTTTTAATCCAAACTAACTCTCGGAGATACAAATGTGAAATTTTAGAGAGGGGTCACTATGTAAACAGAGTAAGTGCACTTGTAAATCATATAATGGACACCAATGTTAGCGAAGCAGAATAAGAGAATCCAAAAGTTTGCTGCCGTATGACTTTGTCTAAATTGAACTTCATTATGGCAAAATAAACTGATAACGTAATAACCATAAAAGCTTTAGATCATTTGTCTGAACCTTCTAGGCTAGTTAGTAAATTGAGATTTAAATCGTGTAATGGCAGCATTTAAAACCGGTGGTATTACTTGTGATTTTGATTTGTTTCATTGTTACAAAGAGCTTTGTGACATTGTTAAACAGCAAAGCCATGATGGTAACGATAACAGATTAGATGTAATAACAGCACTCTTGACATTGAAGGTAAAAGCTGATTCTTACCGCAATTTCTGTGAAAAGTCCCTTCAATGTCTTTGGTTGCCGATGTCAAACGCTGATAGTGAGATTTTTCTCTACATATAACTTAATTATGAGAGCAGGGGCGGCTGGTGGCTCTGAAAATTGGTGGTTAAGTTGCATCCATGCAACTTAATTTTTTAAAGTAACAAAATTTCTTTAAGCCTGTCACTACAGACTGCTCTACACACAAGTTAGCGGTAATTCACAGCATATAACACAACATTCACATTTCATAAACACTCTAGAATATTTCTCGTATACGTCGTTGTTAAAGTTCCTGTTAAAACATCTTGTTTTTGTTTTGACTGTCTGTGTGATGTTTAGTTTCGGCGTGGGTCTTCCAAGTCGCTTAAGTTCAATTTTTTAAGGTCATGTTTGATGTGTTAAAAGACACTTTATGGAGTTCATTGTTTCTTCTTATAACACAAGTTACGTGTATTTATATAAATATTTCTGATGCACTACTCAAAACACGGCAGAGCTAACAAAACACGGCACAAACCATGTGGCTATGTACTCATAGGTTACATTTAACATAGGCGCAATAGATGCCGCTGCTGTGATGAAAGAACGAGCATGTTAGGCATCCACTGTTCTCTGGCAGCTAGGTTAACCAACCACATGCAGCCATACGCCCCGCATCACCCCCCTACTTGCCTCGGCAAATCCTAGGTTCGTCCTGCCCTATACGTTCCTATTGTATGCCAGTGGTTTGCATCTGGTAGTGAACTATTTGGCACCTGCAAACAATACAGCGCGCTCAGGTCCCCTGCACTAGACAAGGTCGAAATGAACTCCAAATGGAACATGCCATTACATTAAAGGGAGACCCAGCATTTTGGTTGTAGCGCAAACATGCTACCCCCTTCAGAAGCCGTCCCTGTCATAATGACAGACAAAAGAATAAGTATGAAAAACGAAAATATACAACTTGTTGTATGCTGCAGTTTGGCGATGTCTCATGTGCGATATTTGATCTTATTGATGTTACCTACTACTGATTTCAAATAAAATAATTTAATTTGGAAAAAAGGGGTTTTAACAGTTGTGCTACTATAGTTACCTCTTATTTTCATTTCAGTCATGTTATTGATTCTTCCTGAAAATTTGTACGTAGTTTATGCGAATTTATGGTAAAAAAAAAAACCACAAAACACAACCAATTAAAATTATTAATGCGAATTTAATAGATAATTGTCACCACAAGATCTTGCCTCTGCATGAATTTCTTTAATTTTCTTGGATTCACCCAATAACCTCTCGTCATTCGGAAGGAATTTTTATACATTTAATTTACTCCTTAACTACGAGGCAAACAGAAACTTACTACACACACACACACACACACACACACACACACACACACACATATATATATATATATATATATATATATATATATATATATATATATATATAACTTCTTAAAACACATTTTATTTCCGATATTCGTTTTCTGACAACAGCAGTTTGGAGATATCTTCTGTCAAATGTTTGAAAACATCTGCCTGATAGGTAGTAGTAGAGAAAGTAAACAAAAGAAAGGAGAATATGAGATTTATATTGGTATAAGTCCTAAGGCCGCGTACATGAATCTAATTTTCGAGTTATTAATATATCTATCCACTATTTTCCAATCGTTTTAGAGAACGTTTTCAGACAGTCGGTTTTATCATTAACTCGTACAACTAATTCAAGAAGGAAACAGCCGGAGAATACCTAAGCTGTTAGGAAGTTAGGCCAACCTGTAGGGTTAGGTCTTCTCTGCGGCCCATTACCTTCATTTTATACAGTAACCCACTTGTTATGCGGTCAAGGTTTCTTCTAATAATATCAACCCGAAGTTCCTCTCGTTTGAGGTCCAAATTACAATAATCTTCTTTCCGAAGTTGCGTGAATGCGGCAAGCGATGAAGATGAACCACACCGCGACAAATAATACACCAGCCCTTTCAACCCAGTAATCTGGTGGACCACATTCTCTGCTCTCTGTGGTTATTCACCCTTAGGGATGTATACCTCTTGGCTTTCTAGAGGCAAAAATCTAATGTGTTACATTTCTAACTTTCTCGAGCCAGTCTTAGTTTACTACCATAGCCTGTTGATTTCTCTATTGCCTATGCAATAACAAATTCAGTCAGATTTCAGAGGTAAATGCATGCTTAGAGATAAAAAATACATTCTACTTTTAAAAAAGGAAATAGAATAGATCGTCAGAACCATATAAGCATGTTTATTAAATACAAGCTACAAAATATTTACTAAAATAATAATGAATATATGCTTTCAGAGGAACAAACTGCATTTCGGAAGGGACGTCCCTATTCAGACTGCATATTTGTAATAGAGCAGATAATTCGGAAAGGACGAGAATTTAATCTGCCAATGGTACTGGTTGTTTCTTTTGGCCCCGACAGTTGACAAATGTTTAAACATGTGGTTTAAGAATCGAAATGGACATGTTAAAATAAATAAGAAAGGAGATCATTAAAATTCAGTAGCTCATGCTTAGAGTTAACTTATAACTTAGTTTAGAGTTATCAGACATTCATCTTTCAGGATAAGAGAAAACCTCCAACGTTGTCATATCGGAAGATGAATGAAATTATGTTCAAATGAGCACAGGGTACACAGAGCTTAGACTTACTAAGGATAAGAGTAAACCTTCAACGTTAAGTCATAACGATGAATAAAACAAAGTTCAAATGCGTACAGGGTACATAGAGCTTAGAGTTAACAGACATTGATCCTTCAGGATAAGAGAAAGCATCCAACGTTAACTCATATCGGATGATGAATAAAACGATGTTCAAATGAGTACAGGGTACATAGAGCTTAGGGTTACTAGATATTCATCTTTCAAGATAAGAGAAAACTTCCAACGTTAAGTCACATCGGACGATGAGTGAAATGATGTTCCATTGAGTACAGGGAACACAGAGCTTAGAGTTATCATTCATCTTTCAGGATTAGGGAAAGCCTCCAACGTTAAGACATATAGGACGATGAGTGAAATGATGTTCAAATGAGTGCAGGGCACACAAAGCTTATAGTAACCAGACATTTATCTTTCAGCATAAGAGAAAACCTTCAACGTACAGTCATATCGGACGATGAGTGAAATGATGTTCATATGAGTGCAGGGCCCATATAGCTTAGAGTTACCAGACATTTATCTTTCAGAATAAGGGAAAACCTCAACGTTAAGTCATATCGGACCATGAATAAAATGATGTTCAAATGAATACAGGGTACATAGAGCTTAGAGTTATCAGACATTCTGCTTTCAGGATAAGAGAAATCCTCCAACGTTATGTCACATCGTACGCTGAATGAAATGATGTTCAAATGAATGCACGGTACATAGAGCTTAGAGTTATCAGACATTCTGCTTTCAGGATAAGAGGAAATCTCCAACGTTAAGTCATATCGGACAGTATATGAAATGATGTTCAAATGAGTACAGGATACGTAGAGCTTACAGTTACCAGACATTCATCTTTAAGGATAAGGGAAGACCACCAACGTTAAGTCATATAGGACGATGAATAAAACGATGCTCAAATGAGTACAGGGTACATAGAGCTTAGAGTTACCAGACATTCACCTTTCAGGATAAGAGAAAACCTCCAACGTTGAGTCATATCGGAAGATGAACGAAATTATGTTCAAATGTCTACAGGGTACATAGAGCTTAGAGTTACCAGACATTTATCTTTCAGGATAAGAGAAAACCTCCAACTTTAAGTGATATAGGACGATGAATAAAACGATTTTCAAATGAGTACAGGATACATAGAACTTAGAGTTACTAGATATTCATCTTTCAGGATAAGAGAAAACCTCCAACGTTGAGTCATATCGGAAGATGAGCGAAATTATGTTCAAATGTCTACACGGTACATAGAGCTTAGAGTTACCAGACATTCATCTTTCAGGATAAGAGAAAACCTCCAACGTTAAGTCATATCGGACGATGAATGAAATTATGTTTAAATGAGTACATGGTACGTAGAGCTTAGAGTTACCAGACATTCATCTTTCAGGATAAGAGAAAACATTTAACGTTAAGTCATATCGGACGATGAATGAAATGATATTCAAATGTCTACAGGGTACATAGAGCTTAGAGTTACCAGACATTCATCTTTCAGGATAAGAGAAAACATCTAACATTAAGTCATATCGCACGATGAATGGAATTTTGTTCAAATGACTACAGGGTGCATAGAGCTTAGAGATAACAGACATTCATTTTCAGGATAAGAGAAAGCATCTAACGTTAAGTCATATCGCACGATGAATGGAATTTTGTTCAAATGACTACAGGGTACATAGAGCTTAGAGTTACTAAATATTCATCTTTCAGGATAAGGGAAAAAATCCAACGTTAAGTCATATCGGATGATGAATGGAATTATGTTCAAATGAGTACAGGGTAAATAGAGCTTAGAGTTATCAGACATTCATCTTTCAGCATAAGAGAAAACCTCCTACGTTAAGTCATATTGGACGATGAATGGAATTTTGTTGAAATGAGTACAGGGTATATAGAGCTTAGAGTTAACACTCATCTTTCAGTATAAGAGAAAACCTCCAACGTTAAGTCATATCGGACGATGAATGAAACGATGTTCAAATAAGTACAGGGTACACAGAGCTTAGAGTTACCAGACATTCATCTTTCAGGATAAGAGAAAATCTCCAACGTTAAGTCATATCGGACGATGAATGAAATGATGTTCAAATGAGTACAGGGTACACAGAGCTTAGAGTTACCAGACATTCATTTTTCAGGATAAGAGAAAATCTCCAACGTTAAGTCATATCGGACGATGAATGAAATGATGTTCAAATGAGTACAGGGTACATAGAGCTTAGAGTTACCAGACATTCATTTTTCAGGATAAGAGAAAATCTCCAACGTTAAGTTATATCAGACGATGAATGAAATGATGTTCAAATGAGTACAGGGTACATAGAGCTTAGAGTTACCAGACATTCATCTTTCAGGATAGAGAACACCTCCAACGTTAAGTCATATCACACGATGAATGAAATGATGTTCAAATAAGTACAGAGTACATAGAGCTTAGAGTTATCAGATATCCTGCTTTCAGGATAAGAGAAAACCTCCAACGTTAAATCATATTGGACGATGAATAAAACGATGTTCAAATGAGTACAGGGTCCATAGAGCTTATAGTTATCAGACACTCATATTTCAGGATGTGGGAAAAGGTTATTCAGTTAACTCGCCCTGAATAGATTCGAACTCAGGAGCTCTTGAACGTGAGGCAGACAGCTATACGCTACAAAGGCAGACATCCACTGAATGTAGGTATTAGCGGTGAAAGGACAACGGAGGATATGTAAATGTCGCACAATGTTTATCACCGCTATAACAAAACTGTTCTGATAGATTGGTGTTGCTCTGTTTAAAAATTCGGTTACAGTAGCACCAAATAAAAGTGAACCAAAGATGGACTCCGTAAATAGCTGCTATTTTTCAGTCATCTGGTTGTCCTTTGTGTAACCAGGATAAATGTAATACGGGCTACTGTTATCCATCTGCAAAAAATATTATAGGGTAAGATAACAAATAATACTAATCTTCCAGAACCGAAACTAACAAACAGCATATGGACCTCCTGCTGAGTTTAATTTTTCAATTCTTTGTGGTAAGTTCACACATTTGTACAAAATCAGCAGTTTAATCACTGCGCATTTTTCTTTCAAAATGTCCATAGAAACGAATGTACTTTGTCTCTTATGCCACCTAATCTTAAATTAAAATCATGCAGCAGCAGAGGAAGAAAGAGAATGAACAATTGCTACCAATAAATCTTTTGGTGAGTAAATTGTTTTCGTCATGGATGTTTCAAGCTGTAATCTACATATAGTAACCACAGAGGATGTTTATCATGATGGTGTGTAGGACATTTAAAACTATCTTTCTAAAAACAACTAAGACGTGTTTGGATTTAATAAATTTTAAAATGTTTTCAAGTTCATTGTCGTTTATTTCTGTTCGATTTGCCGTAATAGTTTGTTAATTATCGTCAGTTAAAAATGTTGTTTTCACTCCAATGACATTTTGACCACGGCCCGCTGGAATTTATGAAAGAATCGATGTTGGCTAGTCGTTTTAGTTGTTGGTGTAACAACTTATGGCAATTGACTCATACTAATTAACAAAAATAATGTTTAATACAACTTTATTGAAAAAATGGGAGATATCTGTAACAGACAAAGAGTGTTTTAGCAGATTTGTTTCCAAGCAAATCTAAATCTACCTACGAGGATGGTCTGAAAAGTTCCCGACATAATAAAGCTACAAGAAATTTGTTTCAGAACTTCCTTTCATTTTTCAACAGTCTCCTTGTAACTGTACACACATCTCCCAGCGATACTGCCATCTCTGTAACCCGTCCAAATAGTACTCGGCGTTTTTCAGCATAGTCTCCTTGTAACTCTACACACTTCTCCCAGCGATGCTCCCATCTCTGTAACCCGTCCAAATAGTACTCGGCGTTTTTCAGCATAGTCTCCTTGTAACTCTACACACTTCTCCCAGCGATGTTCCCATCTCTGTAACCCGTCCAATTAGTACTCGGCGTTTTTCAGCATAGTCTCCTTGTAACTCTACACACTTCTCCCAGCGATGCTCCCATCTCTGTAACCCGTCCAAATAGTACTCGGCGTTTTTCAGCATAGTCTCCTTGTAACTCTACACACTTCTCCCAGCGATGTTCCCATCTCTGTAACTCGTCCAAATAGTACTCGGCGTTTTTCAGCATAGTCTCCTTGTAACTCTACATACTTCTCTCAGCGATGCTCCCATCTCTGTAACCCGTCCAAATAGTACTCGGCGTTTTTCAGCATAGTCTCCTTGTAACTCTACACACTTCTCCCAGCGATGATCCCATCTCTGTAACCCGTCCAAATAGTACTCTGCGTTTTTCAGCATAGTCTCCTTGTAACTCTACACACTTCTCCCAGCGATGTTCCATCTCTGTAACCCGTCCAAATAGTACTCGGCGTTTTTCAACATAGTCTCCTTGTACCTCTACATACTTCTCCCAGCGATGCTCCCATCTCTGTAACCCGTCCAAATAGTACTCGACGTTTTTCAACATAGTCTCCTGGCAACTCAACACACTTCTCCCAGCGATGCTCCCATCTCTGTAACCCGTCCAAATAGTACTCGACGTTTTTCAACATAGTCTCCTGGCAACTCTACACACTTCTCCCAGCGATGCTCCCATCTCTGTAACCCGTCCAAATAGTACTCGACGTTATTCAACATAGTCTCCTGGCAACTCAACACACTTCTCCCAGCGATGCTCCCATCTCTGTAACCCGTCCAAATAGTACTCGACGTTTTTCAACATAGTCTCCTGGCAACTCTACACACTTCTCCCAGCGATGCTCCCATCTCTGTAACCCGTCCAAATAGTACTCGACGTTTTTCAACATAGTCTCCTGGCAACTCAACACACTTCTCCCAGCGATGCTCCCATCTCTGTAACCCGTCCAAATAGTACTCGGCGTTTTTCAACATAGTCTCCTTGTAACTCTACATACTTCTCTCAGCGATGCTCCCATCTCTGTAACCCGTCCAAATCGTACCCGACGTTATTCAACATAGTCTCCTTGTAACACTACATACTTCTCCCAGCGATGCTCCCATCTCTGTAACCCGTCCAAATAGTACCCGACGTTATTCAACATAGTCTCCTTGTAACACTACACACTTCTCCCAGGAATGCTCCCATCTCTGTAACCCGTCCAAATAGTACTCGACGTTTTTCAACATAGTCTCCTGGCAACTCAACACACTTCTCCCAGCGATGATGCCATCTCTGTAACCCGTCCAAATAGTACTCGGCGTTTTTCAACATAGTCTCCTTGTAACTCTACATACTTCTCTCAGCGATGCTCCCATCTCTGTAACCCGTCCAAATAGTTCTCGGCGTTTTTCAACATAGTCTCCTTGTAACACTACACACTTCTCCCAGCGATGCTCCCATCTCTGTAACCCGTCCAAATAGTTCTCGGCGTTTTTCAACATAGTCTCCTTGTAACTCTACACACCTCTCCCAGCGATGCTCCCATCTCTGTAACCCGTCCAAATAGTACTCGGCGTTTTTCAACATAGTCTCCTGGCAACTCTACACACTTCTCCCAGCGATGCTCCCATCTCTGTAACCCGTCCAAATAGTACTCGGCGTTTTTCAACATAGTCTCCTGGCAACTCTACACACTTCTCCCAGCGATGCTCCCATCTCTGTAACCCGTCCAAATAGTACTCGGCGCTTTTCAACATAGTCTCCTTGTAACTCTACACACTTCTCCCAGCGATGCTCCCATCTCTGTAACCCGTCCAAATAGTACTCGGCGTTTTTCAACATAGTCTCCCTGTAACTCTACACACTTCTCCCAGCGATGCTCCCATCTTTGTAACCCGTCCAAATAGTTCTCGGCGTTTTTCAACATAGTCTCCTTGTAACTCTACACACTTCTCCCAGCGATGCTCCGATCTCTGTAACCCGTCCAAATAGTACTCGGCGTTTTTCAACATAGTCTCCTTGTAACTCGACACACTTCTCCCAGCGATGCTGTCATCTCTGTAACACGTCCAAATAGAACTCGGCGTTTCTCAACATAGTCTCCTTGTAACTCGACACACTTCTCCCAGCGATGCTCTCATCTCTGTAACACGTCCAAATAGTACCCGGCGTTTTTCAACATAGTCTCCTTGTAACTCTACACACTTCTCCCAGCGATGTTCTCATCTCTGTAACCCGTCCAAATTGTACTCCGCGTTTTTCAACATAGTCTCCTTGTAACTCTACATACTTCTCCCAGCGATGCTTCCATCTCCGTAACCAGTCCAAATAGTACTCGGCGTTTTTCAACATAGTCTACTTGTAACTCTACACACTTCTCCCAGCGATGCTCCCATCTCTGTAACCCGTCCAAATAGTACTCGACGTTTTTCAACATAGTCTCCTTGTAACTCTACACACTTCTCCCAGCGATGCTCCCATCTCTGTTATCCGTCCAAATAGTACTCGGTGTTTTTCTATACAAAATAGTTGTGACTGCCTCTTCATTTGACGAAAATCTCTGACCTCCGAGCGCAATTTTCAGATGGGGGAGCGAAAGGAATGTCGCTTGGGGCTAGATCTGGTGAGTAAGGCGGATGGTCAAGCAGTACAAACCATAATTCGTGGATTTTCCCCATTGAAACCGCTGAGGTGTGAGACTGTGAGTTGTTTTGGTGAACCAGTATTATCTTTTTTCTGCAAATCTGGTCGTTTTTCCGCAAGCTCTGACTTCAGTTTCTTAAGTAATGATGCGTAGTGTGCTTCTGTAATGGTTTTTGCTTTTTGTAGATCATCGATTAAAATAACTCCATGACTACCCCAAAAAAACAGTCGCCATCACTTTTCCAGCCGAAAAAAAACAGGTGTTTTTTTATTTTTGATATGGTTTCCCCTTTGCAGTCCACTGTTTCGGCTGTATTTTTGTTTCGGGCGTATAATGGTGTATTCAAGTTTCATCTACAGTAATTAATCGGCGCCAAAACTAGGATTTTTGCGCCATAACTGCGCCAACAGAGCGCTGGAAATGTTCATTCGAACACGTTTTTGGTCTAACGTGAGCAAACGCGGCACCCAACTCGCAGACAGCTTTCTCTTGTCTAAATGTTGACTTAATATGTGCCAAACACGTTCTTTTGACATTTTCATAGCCTCTGCTATCTCTCTTACTTTAATTCGGCGGTCGACTAGCAACATTTGGTGAATTTTGGCGATGTTTTCACCGGTAGTTGCAGATTTTGGACATCCCGAACGTTCGTCTCCCTAGCTCTTACTTGTAAATTCAGCTGCCCAAAATGTCACTGTGGTAAATGATAGTGCAGAGTCCCCATTCACATAATCCAACCTATCTTCGATTTGCATAGGCGTATTGCCGTTCAAAACAAATATTTAAAGACAGCTCGATACTCGATATTGTTCATTTTCATGAAAACACATCACCTCACTCAAACGACGGTTACATAACAACTGAACGTCCAAAATGCCTGAAACTTTGATGAGTAACTGTCAACAGATGAACAGTGAAATTTACTAGCTTTTGTTTACCACTGCTATCATCTTCATGTTGAGATCGGAAGAATTTCAGACTACCCTCGTAAGTGACTGTATTTTATTCATACAGTGGTTAAATTGAAATTTTATCCATGATTTATATTAAAGCGTTGTTTTAGTAGGTTACTTTCTATTATTAAAGTACAATATTATAAGTAAGTGTTGGATAAAGGCATTAATCAATGGCGACACATGATTTTGTCCACTGTATTCTTATACCTTCATGAAAATGTGTAATGAAACTCTATCTCGATTAATAAGAATTAATAATAACAGTAAGTTTTATTAGAATATTTAGAAGAATGAGTAGAGAAATTAAATGAATACCATGACCAGTTAATTTATCAATCGTACCATCTCGGATCAAATAACTTGTGTTTCTGGATTTCTACATTACCTTCTGGTTTCACCGTTATTTGTGCATTATTTCATATACAAAGTACCTATTCGTAATTATAATCTCAAATTTCTGTATTAGTATATTTATTAAATGTGATGAATTATTCATATTTGCAAATACCGTTATCGTGACCTTGACTTCACACTTTAGAGAAACATTTTGCATATATTGTCAATGCAGCGGCATCTTGCTTGCTTCCAGAAGTCAATGCACAGCAAGCGGAGATATACTTGGCCCAAAGCAACACGCGTAGTTATTTCCATCAACACTGCAGTTTAGAGGCTTGTTAAAAGTGTTAAATGTACAGTAGAAACTCGTTTACCCGAATCACCTGGGACCTTGACCGATTTGAGTTAATGAAAATCCGCGTTATACAGGGAATGACGAAAAAACTATAAAAAAAGGAATTGTACTACATGGCAAAGCGAGAAGGCGTATCAGAAACGATTCGCAACACAGAGATGTTTACCTCAGCTTATCGCACATACACGGCCAGTCCAGATATAAGCATGTCTTCTAGACATGTCTGCCATACTTCGACAGGTAGAATTATTATTGGAAATTAATTCTTCTTTCGCACTAGCCGTGTGTAGGACTCACTATGAAAGAGTAGAGTCAGAATGAAAAATTCAATACCATAGCCGGGATTTGAACCACAGATCTCCTGGTTTCCGTCCAGCCGCTCTAACCATTTGAGCTACTATGGCCAATGTGCCAACACAACATTAAATTCTCCAACTGACTCGTGTTTCTCCCGGTAAACCATTAGGAGTTCTCATAAACACATGAGACAACTACCTTAATGGCGTCTTACTTTGCTGTATTTTAAGGCCCGGGCTTTATAGTTCGGACCACTATTAGGTACAATTAATGGAAAACTTCTCCAACTGACTGGTGTCTTTCCCGGTAAACCACTAGGAGTTCTCATAAACACATGAGACAACTACCTTAATGACGACTTACTATGCTGTAAGTACTTTAAGGCCCGGGCTTTATAGTTAACCACTATTAGGTACAATTAATGGAAATTAATTGTTCTTTTACACTAGCCGTGTGTAGGACGCACTATGAAAGAGTAGAGCCAGACTGAAAAATTCAATGCCATAGCCGGGATTTGAACCACGGATGATGATGATTATTATTATTATTATTATTATTATTATTATTATTATTATTATTATTATTATTATTATTATTATTATTATTATTATTATTATTATTATTATTATTATTATTATTATTATTATTATTATTATTATTATTATTATTATTATTATTTACGTGCTCCAACGTTAAGTCATATCGGACGATGAATGAAATGGATGAAATGATACACAAATGAGCCCAGGGTCCATAGAGCTCTGTGCTACCCGACATTCGTCTTTAAGGATGAGGGAAAACTCCGGAAAAAGCTTTATCCAGGTAACTCACCCTGACTGAGATTCGAACTCGGGACCTCTTGATCGTGAGGCAGACTCGCTACCACCACGCTACCGAGACGGGCAAATCACGTGATGAACATGTGTGCAGCGAGAATGGATGATCAGGTGATTTCACAGTGTTGTGAGATTTATGGCATTCTGCCAAGAGTTTATACGTGTAAATCCAATATTTAGCGGAAACTGTGTAATATCAGGTTATGGTTGTAACTTGAAAACTAGAGCTAAACTGGAAATTTCAATGTCATTTCGAATTCCTTGGCCCCAAATTAGTCAATATTAGCTATTCCCATTTCCGTAAGATTTTGTATGTAGAACAGTGTAATCCCTTCAAAGAGAGAGAGACGTGAGATTAAAGAAACATACCTGAAAAAGGTTTCAACCTCCAACTCTGGGTATTACTCATAAATAATAAATTGGAGGTTTGCGAGCAACATTTCTCCTCTGTGCTTTGTTTCAGAATAACAGTCCCACAGCAGATTGCAGTTGGTTGTATCATCCTAGCATTCCAGACTATATTTGGGCTTCCTGCTTTACGCCCACAAGCAAACTATCCTCAAATCTATCATCCTTCTATGTAAATTCTTAAAGGTGAAACAACTTCCCTGAAATGACGGTAAGGTTGATGATTGCAGCTCGGATTTTTATAGATTTACATTCCCTATTCCTTAATAGATATATGCATGTAAGTACAGATGTATTATTTTATTTTGACAGGAATCCTGCGCGGTCGGGATGAGTAGCAACTGTGGTGGGGATAGTGCACCTATCGCCACAATGCGTCACACGCGTAAGATTACGAGAGGGAAGGGCGGTGAATAAGGTGTCTAAAACCAAATTTCATTCTCGAAGCCAGGTTTGCAGCTCTTTTAAACTAAGTTGTAATTCTTACTATGGTAGTAATCTTCACGCTTTTGTTGGATATTAAATAGTACATAGACATTTGGAACAAAACCTTGTTCTCCTCCAGCGGGCATGATAAACAACTGTCGGCCTTTTAATATCGCTGCAGAGTCCCTGTAACGTATTTCACTCCAGGCATATGGTCCAGTATGTGCTGTATTTATATAAGTTTCATCCATATAAACTATATAAACTTCACTTCAATATCTCCTAATATTTCGTAAATATTTAAGCCTTTTTGCACGTATGGTGCGATGTTCGATTAAAATTTGTCTATCACGCTTAGTGTTTTTTTGTTTTTTTTTCCCAAATAATCCTAGCTTCAGAAGAACTCTTCTTAATGTTCAGACACTGCCTTGGTCTTTGTTTTTCTGAGTTTTAAAAATTATTCATAGTTCGCCTAACTACTTCTGAATTAAAACATCCAATTAGATTTTGTGCATGTTCTTAATCTTTGTTTACTGGGCATAGAGAAGGACGTTGTTGCACTAGCACCAATGGCTTTTCTTTCCTTAATAACTCTCCTAAAATGCTTTCAGACACAACTGTTGCCTCAGATACCCTTCCCCAGATTTTTATAGCTGACCCAGACCATTGTTCCTTTTTTATAAATCTATGGATTTTGGTTATTACTTCTCGTGCTTTTAAATGTAGCACTTTATTTCCTAATCTGCTGCAAGGAGGCGTCATTTATAAATGTTCTCTTGGAACCAGGAGATAAGCACATTTTGAAACAAGCTGTAGTATTACTCAGTAACTCTGCAGGTGTTCACTTGCTCGCAACTGGTACGCAACTGACCTGCCCTCCCCTCCAGTTGCAACCGTTCTAAGGTGGACTCGTCCAGATACCACTGTGCATCGGTCTGCACTTTTCAAGATAAAAAATACATCTGTACTAAGTTTATTCCACATTGTAAGAAGTTTATTGCTTAAGTTTTATAGTGCATATTTAAGAAGTTAGTGCATATTTAAGTAATTTATGCATATACTTTACTTTGTCAGCAATGATCCATATTAATATTTCACCCTGATACTTTAAGAATAGATCGAGTAAGAGTAAATTTGTCTTTTACTGCTCTGTTTGTCTAGGACTGAAGTATCATGTTTCTATATTCCTTACAGGGAGAACAAGGTAGATGTAAACAAAAGCACGTGACCGTTGATCGTAGCGCGCCTTCTTCTCAATGTCCATGATGCCTCCGCCGTGTAAATAGTCCCTTGGAAAAGTACTGCTACTGAGATGTGGAATCTTGAGTTCGTTTTGCTAAAGCGCACAATTGCCTACTAAGTATATTTCAACAATAAAAAACATATCAATAGATAGTTAAGTTAGTTTACAATTAAAGTATATATGCTGCACGCGCATATTGAAGGTGAGAGGTACACCCAGAAAGGCAAACAGTTGTGACTTCCACACTTCAAACGATCTTCACTCCACAGACTGCTGTTGGAAATTGTTAAATAATAATAATAACAATAATAATAATAATAATAATAATAATAATAATAATAATAATAATAATAATAATAATAATAATAATAATAATAATAATAATAATAATAATAATAATAATAATAATAATAATAATAATAATAATAATAATAATAATAATAATAATAATAATAATAATAATAATAATAATAATAATAATAATAATAATAATAATAATAACAATAATAATAACAATAATAATAACAATAATAATAACAATAATAATAACAACAATAATAATAACAATAATAATAACAATAATAATAACAATAATAATAACAATAATAATAACAATAATAATAACAATAATAATAATAATAATAATAATAATAATAATAATAATAATAATAATAATAATAATAATAATAATAATAATAATAATAATAATAATAATAATAATAATAATAATAATAATAATAATAATAATAATAATAATAATAATAATAATAATAATAATAATAATAATAATAATAATAATAATAATAATAATAATAATAATAATAATAATAATAATAATAATAATAATAATAATAATAATAATAATAATAATAATAATAATAATAATAATAATAATAATAATAATAATAATAATAATAATAATAATAATAATAATAATAATAATAATAATAATAATAATAATAATAATAATAATAATAATAATAATAATAATAATAATAATAATAATAATAATAATAATAATAATAATAATAATAATAATAATAATAATAATAATAATAATAATAATAATAATAATAATAATAATAATAATAATAATAATAATAATAATAATAATAATAATAATAATAATAATAATAATAATAATAATAATTAATAATAATAGTAATACTATACTTTATTTCCGTAGAAATACGCTTCGTACACATACACAATACAACATACAAGCTCAACAAAACACAGCCGCTTACCCGCACGCGTTCAATTACCGCCTCCTGTCTTTGGCCGGCCCGCTGCCTTTTTATAGTTTTTCTAACATTCCAGAAATTTCTCAAACAATCGAGACCGGCTAGAACAAAGGCGAACTCTTGCGAAATCCACCATTTCGGCAAGCTTTTGTCTCCACACTGCACTGCCGTCTCTTTGATCTTGTTACCCGCCTTGCCTCCAATCAACAATGACCTGGCGACAATAATACTAGATGCTGCAGTCAGAGGGAGCCAATGAAACAAAATGTAGTATATAGCATTCTATGACTGGAAAGGAAAGAATGTTTGCTCGTTCACAGGAATGATCACACCTCATTATAGTAGGCCATGCAGTTACATGAGAGAAATACCACTGGATGCACCTCTTCCTGCTGGCGCTAAGGTGGGTCGTAATGATTAGTATCAATGGATTTTCTGGAATTGTTGACTAATCCACGTTAGCAGTGAATCTTTGTATTTTCACAGCCAATAAACCGTTCTCGGTAGAGAACTACATAAATTTGTAAAGATAAGATTGTGTGTAAGGAACACGTAAAAGTGTAGTTTTTTAATATTCTTCAACAATGCTTAAGTTATAACCAGAGACAATAGTTTTTGTTCATAGTGATTTTTTTACTGAATTTCCGTGAAATTTTCCTTTTTTGAAGAACAATAATTTTTAGCAGTAAATGAGAAAATTTCTATTATTTTTAGTTGGCATAGAAAAATTTACATTTATTACAGATTGCATAAATATAACTTTAATTTAATTATCATGTCTTCATAGCATGAAGCTAGAAGTCGTAAAAAAAGTCTAGAAATTTAACGAAAGCAAGATAAATCTGTAACACTTAACAAAGCTAATAAAGTGACATCATGATGTGCACTGAAATAACAGCTAAGCGGTGCAACAATAAACTGACACCACAGCACCCGACTGGTCCGTGATACTGAGAACTGTTTGTCGTATGCTAACTGGAAATGTTATTTATTGGATACCACACCGTACACAGAAAAAAAAACTCTTATTATGTTGACTAATGCCCGATTTCATCAACAGATGTTAAAATCGACGTTAACAAATGTAACGTAACAATTGTCACAGCGCTAAAACTAATGTTAAATGTCTTGCATTTTACCAACCTGTTTTCTTAAAATGTTAACAAACCTGTGTTAACGCCAAGAAACTTGTAAATATCACAGCTAAAGAACGCTATGGATGATTTTCTGAACGTACTCCGATGCGCTTAGTTTTCAGTTTCGTCTGCACAAATGGTGGATGAACAAAATCATAAATAAAGCCGTGAGACAAATTTCTCATCGACGGAGAAAGAACTGTTAATTGAAATGGTGACGAAGTGTAAGGATATCGTGGAAAATAAAAGGACGGATGTAGTGAATGTAAAAGAGAAAGATGTCGCAGGGAAAATATTGCAAACGAATTTAATGCAAATGCATGTGTCACTACTACAAGCACCAAACAACTTGTCAGTATTACGTAAATTTAAAACGAGGTGCGAAGAACAAGTGACAAACGCTTCAAGACGGGAGGTGAACAATGTATTATCCACATAATTCAGTGAATTATAAAATAGCAAGGTTATTGATGCTTGAAGCAAAGGCGAGATCGCCATATTCCTTTCGATGCATGTTCTAACCTCTCTTGTACTTCCGCAGTAACCTTCATAGCAACATGTTTCGACAGTCTATACCTCAGTAAAACAATTTTCTGCGGATAGTTCCTCAAAATGATTTCTCCTCATAGGCCGTACTCTATTATGAAAGCCATTTAGACGGTCTTAAATATAGCAAATCGACATCAACAGCTGAGTTCATGCTCGTCATCTTGACTATTTACAATTGTTAAGGACTTAACATTAGAAATTCGGCGTGTTAGTTTAACATGAGATTTAACACTTGTGTTACGCTAACACTTGTTGGTGAAATGCAATTTTTGTTTTAACTATTGCTAAGCTCCTGTTAAGTCTTAACATTTGTTGGTGAAATCGGGCATAAAGGTACTAAGAAGATTAAACTTCTTGGAAGCTACTCTCAGATATTACATTAACATGAAAATATTGTCCCTCGGGCATAAGAATCGGTTCCGAAATGCCCGAAAGTTAAAAAACGAATACAAACAATACCTCACTGATAACCACCCAGATTTAGAAGCAAAACTGCTGCCACTGCCTGTACTGACACGGTGGTCTAGCTGGTTTAATTCGTTAGTTTACATTGCCAACTATTTTGATGCAATTGTCGATTTCTTTTCTAAAAAGGAAAAGCTTTCAGTTCCTGCGCAAAATTTGTTAAATAATAACTTTTGCTATGCCAAGTGCTGCAATATTGTAAAGGTACAGGCAACATTTGTTTCTGAAAATTGCAGATTGTTAGCAGATCCAATATTAGAATTTCAGTCTAAACAAAAACCTGTGACTGATCTTGTTTTATCCCGAATTAACTCTCTGAGAGACAAATTTGAATTATTACAGCGTTGGCACTTCAGAAACAGAGTAAGTGCAATTATGGATCCCAGTATTAGAGAAGCAGTAGAAGAAAATACAAAAGTTTGCTGCCGTATGACTTTGTCTAAATTGAACTCCGTTATGGCAAAAGAAACTGATGATGTAATAACCATAAAAGCTATATCATTTGTTTGAACCTTCTAGGCTGGTTACTATATCAAGTATAGGTGATTTAAATCCTGTAATGGCAGAATTTAAACAACTAAATGCATTTAAAACCAGTGGCATTACTCGTGATTCTGATTTGTTTTTGTTACAACGAGCTTTTGACATTGTTGAACAGCAAAGCCATGATGGTAACGATAACAGATTAGATGTAGTAACAGCAATCTTGACGCTGAAAACAAAATCTGATTCTTACCGCAATTTCTGAGAAAAGTCCCTTCAATGTCTTTGGTTGCCGATGACAAACGCTGACACTGAGAGATTTCTCTCTACATATAACTTAGTTGTGACAGACAAAAGAACAACTATGAAAAGCGAAAATATCACAACTTGTTGTATGTTGCAGTCTGACGATGTCTGATATGTGATATTTGGTTTTATTCATGTTACCTATCTGCTGATTACAAATTTGGAAATTTTTATTCCAAATTTTAAAATTTTTAATATTTTAATTTGGAAAAAAAGTGGTTTTAACAGTTTTGTTACTCTAGTTACCTGTTACTTTTCATTTCAGCCGTGATTCATTAATTCTTCCTGAACATTTGCACGAAATTAATGCGAATTTATGGTAAATAAACACAAAACACCACCAATTAAAATTATTAATGCGAATTTTATAAATAATTGTCACCACAAAATCTTGCGTTTGGTCATAACAATTCTGCTCTAGTTTTCAATTTACTGTCTGCTACAAGCGACAACACACAACATCGTGATGACAATCCTGAATCTTGCAGTTAGCAGCCAGCTTTCTTGTCTACACACGTCTGACGTTGAGTCATCAAGTAAGGTTAGGTAGAACCGCCAATCTGCAGTAATGTATTAGTGTCTGCAGTGCAAACTCAGGACGTGTGTCCTCACATTTTCGATAGGTAAGTGTTAGACAAAAGTGATGCCTCTGATGAACAAGGTGTTAATCCGTTGTAAGTGTATGCAATATTCCAATGTGTCCCCTCCTTGTCTCCAAATGCACAATGTTTATGTATGTTATGCATCATTAATAATTAAATTTCAATTCATACATTTAACATGAGTAGATACAGTCTATTTAGAGTTGCAAAATTAGTCTCTTGTGATATTTTTAACTATAAATTTAATATAGTGGCAGTACGTAGAGCAGTAAGTTACTTTCAGACTATTCTCTACCCTTTATCGTTAATTTCTGTATATCTCCTACAGACGCCATCAGAAGTGTCCCACGCAGAGAGATGCGTTGACTTTGAAATTTCATAACTCGCGAAAAACAAATGAATGGCTACATCATTTTTTTTTTTAAAAAAAGTATGAGCGTTAGAGTTTCCAAGGCCTTAATAGAAAACATCTCGGAAAACTCTTATGTCATAAAAAACTTATTCAACGAGTTCTATATTCTTTGTGTGGTATATTTTTGTACTAGCATATCGGGCCGCGCCGTGGCTCAGTGGTTAGACAGCTTGGCTCCCACCAAGGTGGCCCGTGTTCGATCCCAGGCGACCGCAAAGTGAGATTTGTGGTGGACAACACGGCGCTGGGGCGGGTTTTCTCCGGGATCTCTGGTTTCCCCCGCCATCTCATTACACCGGTGCTCCATCTTCATCTCATGTATCATCAGTGTCACCGCCTGCGGTGCCGTATGTAGTAAAAGCGGGCGTTAAACACCACACATTTCATCACTAGCATAAAGTCATATAAGTATTATTGTGAATGAAAGGAGCTTCATAACAGGGCCAAGATTTTGTGGTGACAATTATTTATAAAATTCGCATTCATAGTTTTAATTGTTGCTGTTTTTTTATTTCTTTTTTTACTATAAATTCGCATTAATTTCGTGCAAATTTTCGGCACAATTGAGTAATGACGGCTGAAATGAAAAGTAAGAGGTAAATAGAGTAATACCCCTGTTAAAACCTCTTTTTTTCCAAATTAAAACATTTTATTTGAAATCAGAAGATAGCAGGTAACATGAATAAAATCAAATATAACACATCACACATCGCCAAACTGCAGCATACAACAAGTTGTGATATTTTCGCTTTTCATAGTTGTTCTTTTGTCTGTCACAACTAAGTTATATGTAGAGAAAAATCTCTCACTGTCAGCGTTTGTCATCGGAAACCAAAGATATTACAGGGTAAGAATCAGCTTTTGTCTACAATGCCAAGAGTGCTGTTACTACATCTTATCGGTTATTGTTACCACCATGGCTTTGTTGTTCAACAATGTCGCAAAGCTCTTTGTAACCAAGAAACAAATCAGAATTACAAGTAATGCCACTGGTTTTAAATGCATTTATTTGTTTAAATACTGCCATTACATGATTTAAATCACCTATTCTTGACTTAGTAACTAGCCTAGAAGGTTCAAAGAAATGATCTAAAGATTTTATGGTTATTACATTATCAGTTTCTTTTGCCATAATGGAGTCAATTTAGACAAAGCCATACGGAAGCAAACTTTTAGATTGTCTTCTACTGCTTCTCTAACACTGGGATCCATGATATGATCTACAAGTGCACTTACTCTATTTCCAGAGTGACCACTCTCATACTTCACATTTGACTCTCAGAGAGTTAATTTCGTGAAGAAAACAAGATGAACTACAGGTTTTTGTTTAGACTGAAATTCTAATATTGAATCTGTTATCAATCCACAATTTTCAGAAAGAAATGTTGTCTGTATCTTTACACTAGTGCAGCACTTGGCATCGCAAAAATGATCCTTTAACAAATTTTGCGGAGGAACTGAACGCTCTCTTTTTTAGAAAATAAATTGACAATTGCATCAAAACAGCTGGCAATGTAAACTATTGAATTAAACCAGCTAGACCAGCGTGTCAGTACAGGCAATGGGGACAGTTTTTGCTTCTAAATCTAGGTGCTTTTCAGTGAGTATTGGTTTGTATTCTTTTTTAACTCTCGCGCCTTTCAAAACATGTTCTTAAGCACTGACGGACAATATTTTCAGGTTAATGTAATGTCTGAGAGTAGCTTCCAAGAAGTTGAGTACCTTCTCAATACCTTTAGGCAGCATAATTGGAGGATTTTTTTCTGTGCACAATGTGGTATCCAATAAATAACATTTCCAGTTAGCATACGACAAACAGTTCTACGTAACACGGACCAGCCGGATGCTGTGGTGTCAGTTTATTGTTGCACCGCTTAGCTGTTATTTCAGTCCGCATGATGGTGTCACTGTATTGTGTTAAATTTTATCTTGCTTTCGTTAAATTTGTAAACATTTTTTCACGACTTCTAGTCTCATGCTATGAAGACATGAATGTTAAATTAAAGTTATATTGATGCAATTTGTAACAAATGTGAATTTTTCTATACAGACTAAAAATAATAGAAATTATCTCATTTATCGCTAAATAATTCGCTAAAATTCGCGAAAAAATAGCTAAAAACAAAAACTCTTGCCTCTGTTCATAACCTTCTTGCAGAAAATTAAACATATTCGCTTTTTCTTGTGATACAAATACTGTGCTATTCAAAAAGAAGGGACAGATTTCAAAAATATGTTTCTTCCAAACTACAAAAGATAGAAACAATTCCAACATTCCTGGAAAGAGAAAAGTTCGATTTTCACTTCTTTAGGCATTCATGTATTTGTTACATGACAAAATCAAAACGATGGCTCATTTCTTGCCACGCGTGAATCAGCTGAGAGGCTTGTTTATTAAACTGACGGCGAAAAGTTCATTGAACTCCAGTAATGGAGTCTAGTTTTGCTAATTGCAGCACACAAAAAGCGTTTTTTCCTGTTAAATCGCCATTTTACTACAATCAACATGACAAGCAGCAGCGCCAATGCGGTCGTGATTGGTGTCTGTGTGTGTGTGTGTGTGTGTGTGTGTGTGTGTGTGTGTGTGTGTGTGTGTGTGTGTGTGTGTAGTGTTTAACGCCCGCTTTTACTAAATACGGCACCGCAGGCGGTGACACTGATGATACATGAGATGAAGATGGAGCACCGGTGGAATGAGATGGCGGGGGAAACCGGAGGTCCCGGAGAAAACCCGCCCCAGCGCCGTGTTGTCCACGACAAAACTCACTTTGCGGTCGCCTGGGATCGAACCCGGGCCGCCTTGGTGAGAGCCAAGCGGTCTAACCAGTGAGCCATGGAGCGGTCATACCGTGATTGGAAATATCTACCTCGATTGTTCAGATTTTATACAGGGTGATTATTTTTATTCTTTATTTCCCGCGCTCCGATTGAGTAAGAATGGCGATTAGTTGACTGGTGAGTCCACCTTAAAATCATAGTGCCCTCTACGGAGAAGAAGCGGTAATTTTTGCGGAACAGTAAGCAAATTACAGCGCTCGGAGTGTGATTGCGGCGGTAACTAATACAACCAGCTTCCCCTGGATATGAACACAGAGCACCGCGTCTTCATTGTTGAATGCTACTTTCGTACCGTCATTAAAATTGGTGCGACATATAAATATAATTTAAACCGCTGCATAGAGGAGTTTATACAACTCTATCCGGCATTCACACAAGTCCCTCGGAGCGTAATGTTGTCAAAAGTGTCCAGGTACCGTCAAACTGACATATTTTTGTTTGTAACATAAACGTCTTAGGTTTTATCAGTATACGATATAAACTTTCTGTCATTCTCGCGCTTAATTAAAATGTCTATTAATGTTGGTATCCTTATGTCTTTTAAAACCAATAGTTGCATCAAACATTTCCAAGATACAGGATCAGTTACTCGCAAAAAGAGAGACACTGGACGCTATAAAGTGATTGGTCCCAATCTAGAAGCAATAAATAATGTTATGACAGAAAGACCTCAAGTATACCTTCTCGCAATACAGACAGTGTTTAAGGGGAAGAGGGAAAGGAAATATAAGAAAATGGACACATAAGACTATGTACTAGAGATATTTTCTTGTTTAGACTTGGATAAAAGCTTTGTACATATTGTAACACTAATTTACTTTTCATTCCTAGAACATGTTCTGCTAATTTTCTGTTTTGTAATGAAGTTACACTGCGAGGAAACTGTTGGTGATAGAAAAGAATTGAGATCAAATTGAAATATTTCTATTTTATGTGACAGGTTTACAATATGTATATACGTCTACTATAACAGAAAAACAGATGTTCACTGTGAAATAAGTGTTCATTGACTTATCATTTCGTATATTCTTAATGGTATACTTTTATGGCGGCAAAATTAGCATTGCAGTCCTTTTTTTTAAGTTATCGTATCTATGCACCAGGTGAAATTACGCACCTTTATGTTACGCGGATAGACCCAGCTCTCAAATAGTATATTTACGTGCCGGTAGAGGGAGGCCTCAAAGCTGCTGTTAGCACATCTAATACGATCGCAAGCCGCTAGGAGAATCGTATATATACTCGCTCCATCAGCGATGCTATTGATAACGTCAAAGTTTGCGCGGTAAAATTACAGATAAAAGTGAACACCGTGTACTCTTTGCCTGTTAAATGTGAAGTATTTTAAACACAAACATTAGGCCCATTTTAATAAATTAAAAATAGTTGAAATGTGGCCATATAAAGGGAATTTGCTTAAATTTCTTTGAAAATGATGATGTTAAATTCTAGTTGTGTTTAACCGAGAGAAAGTCGACGGCTACCTGTAAAAATAAACGGGCTTACGTTCTCGGATAGTATTATGCAAAAAATTCTCTTTCTGTTATTCCGGAATTGCTAGACGTTTATTTCCGCTGAAATGTGGATATCAAAACATTACTTTCTCCATCCAGTGCTTAGTAAATAGGCATCCATTCAAAATTTGATATCGAAATTTAACCGGAGATGCAGCTTTTAAGACTCTTTGAATCCGTCAAACAAAACACAATCAGGAAAAACATGGCGAAGTAACGCAGTAATGCACTTAGAGGAATGGGTGGATAAGTGCACATTGGTCGTGGGTTTTTCTGAGAAGCTACTTTGAACTCGCCTCGAGTTAATATGGAAAATCCGGTCGAGCCCATGCAATGGCTCAATAATACCCCTAACACAAAGATCCCAATGTTTTAAATTCAATAACAATCATATTTAAAACTATTAACATTTCTAAATAATTCTGTTTATGCATTTATGTGCATATATAATTTTCTGTTATGGATGTGTGGTCAAGACCCTACCACGCAAGACACTAGCTAAAGACAAAACACAACTATGATGAAATATCTGACGTTCACGTGACCTTCTCTATTTCTTTTGCTTAAACTGTTCTTACAAACGTTTATTTATTCTTAATTAACATCCTTTAACAATGAATGAAATGGGTGATATAATGTTCAAACGAGTCCAGGGTCCATAGAGCTTAGAGTTACCACACTTTCATCTTCCAGGATAAGGGAAAACCCTAAACAAACTTATCCAAACAACTCAACTTGTACGAGATTCGAATATGGACCTCTTGAAGGTGAGATAGACGCCCTACCTCTACACAACAGAGATGAGCCGTTTGGTCTTTAATCTAAATGATGTTAGTTTAATCCTTAGTAGATGACTTCAGGGGCTATAACTACATATATGAAGATTACGTTTCATTTTGTCACGAAAATATTGCAACATATAGGAATTTAATCAAAATCCTTCGTTAGTTTTTAGTAAAATATAATTTTAATTTGTTTAATTTAAAATATAATTTAGAATACGTAAAAAGTAGAATTGAAGCAACAATTGCTATATAAAATAACAGTTTTATTTATGGGTTAATAAATATACGTCTAAAAAATGGTTAATTTAATGGAGAATATAGACAGCTTATTAATATTGCTTTAATTAATGGTTTTAATAAAGATTTTATACACAAAACGATTGAAAATTTTAAATAATGTTTCTAGCTTTAAAAATCAAAAGATAATTATAATTTTAAAAAAAATTACTTACCATCTTTGGGCTAATAAACAATTTAAATTTTTTAAAGAATTTGGTATAACTTTGGTTTCTCAAAATAAATATAATATTGAAAATTTGCTACATTTCTCTACAAAATATAAAATTCCCGATATTAAATATCTGGCATTTATAAATTTATAAGGTTTACATTGGAAGGACCAAACGTAATTTAGAAACCAAAACAGAAGAACATTTTAGGAATATTAGGCATAAATAGATTATAAACCAGATCACGTTCGGTTATTTAATCATGTAATAAACCAAGAAGTTAAATTATTAAAGCAATTAAATGGTCCGATAGATTTAATGGTTTGGGGAAAAATATTTCTTTTAAAAAATAGGAATCCCGTAATGAATTTTAAAATACCGCCAACCGATTGTGTCTTTAAGGCAAGGGTACACTGAAAATTCGCCGAAAATATTGAAAATCTTGGAATTTTTTTTTTTTAGCATTTTTGGTAGCTTAGGGTAAAAGACGGCATGCCACTTTTATAATTTGCACCATTTTTAAAGAGACCATTAACAGTATTTAAAAGTAGCAATCGTTACTTTAAAATTAATTTCATGCCTCACGTGTCAAAGTTTTTCATTTAACTTGGTGGAACTTACAGGATAGGTTCATAATACATGGGCTGCTCAATAAAGAATGATCACAATTTTTTTTGATAGTCCTTCTCAAAATAGTCTCCCCTGAATGCGATACACTTGTTCCAGCGTTACTGCCAGTCTTCAAAGACGTGCTTGGAACCATTTTTGAGAGATCCTTCAAAATCGCCTTCGCAGCCTTCACCAATGCTTCTGACGATGGATAATGCCTCCCACGAAGGTGATTCTTCAAGTTAGAGGATAGAAAAAAGCTACATGGGGCTAAATCTGGACTATAGGGAGGGTGAGGGATGCACTTCACGTCGATTTTTGCAAGATATTCAGTAACAACATGGGCAATATACGGCCGCGCATTATCGTGGTGCAGCATCCAGCCTGCTTTATTGAAATGTGGTCTTTTGCGCCTGATATGGACTTGTAATATTTCAGGACATCCCTGTAGTATTGTCCAGTTACTGATGTGTGGGCAGGTACAACATGCTGATCAACCATTCCATGAATATCACAGAATGACATGACCATAACTTTCCCAGCAGAAGCAACCACTTTTGCTTTTTGGGGGTTGGTGATGAAAGAGATTTCCACATTGAGCTTTGCTGTCTGCTCTCAGGATCAAATTTATGTAGCCAAGTTTCATCAGCAGTGATTACGTTTGAAACTCCGGATGTTCCTCTAACATCAACTTTAACTGCATACAGACCTGCAATGTTACCGAAATAAGTAACATTGGCGAGGATACTCTCCGTAAAACTTCAGAGAATATGGTGAGATGAGTACAAACATGTATAGATGATGGTGGAGGACACTTCCAACATTTTCTCTGAGATGTAAATAGTGTAATGTAATCTCACAATTGTGTATTATATTCTCCCACAGTTCACGTGTGTCCTATTATTGGTTCAAAAGTCATGGCCCGTTGATGTGGTTCAGATTTATATGAACCACACTATAATTAGCAGATACGTTTCTAAAAATATGTAATAATGCTTTTGGTGACTTTTCGTCTTTTTTGATACGACGAGATGGCCCTTTTTCATAAGGTCCTCGGTTCAACTGTGGACGATCGTACTATGTAATTGTTTCTTGGTTTTCCTAGCCTGGTAGGCAAATTCTGTCTTGGCTTCTCATCTATTAAAATTCCCTCTCCAATCCATTCCTGGAACTGCTTGGAGTGCCTGCGGAATTCTGTGACCTGTAGCCTGCAGATGTTTCACTTCATCCCTCCCTCCTGGAGGACGTTAGCCGCAGTATATCTACATAAACTGCATTGCTTGATATATCACTTTTTGTAATATAAATCACACACAGTCAGGCGTAATTTTCAACAGCTAGATTTGTTCCTGCGTGCTAATTCTGTATATTTTAAGTAGGTCCAAGAAACGCAAAAAGTAAAGAAAACTCCTTGTATCAATGAAGCAAATTAATCCTTCGTTTATAAGTTGCTAAAAACTGTGTTTGTCTATTGTTTTCATGAATATGCAAACAGCGTAAAACATGAACATGTTGGTTACGTGTTTAATAACAGTTACTTTTTCAACAATGCCCCTTCATTTGCATATAACATCTCGTTGTTGTGATGTTTTTACTTTTTTATTGACATAATTGCATTTTGTGCTCATTTTAAATTCTATTCAAGTTACTCCCACTAAATATTCAGAGCGCCTCGCAGGATTTAATGCAGTTTAATTACCCACGAAAATTACGTAAGTTAAATTACATCTCTTATTAGAAAACGAAAGGCATTGCTTGCCGCATTGTCATTAGGATCAAAGATAACCTCTTTGGTTTTATCCGTCTTTTTTTTTAAATAATGATAATATACAAGTTATCTGGACAGCGAAGCCCTTAGTTAAGGATGACATTTATCAATCCATTACCGGTATTAATACTACCACTTGTGATTTAAGTGTAATCCATGCAAAGGTTTAAAGCAGTTTTTGAGGTTATAAAATTATACTTAGCACTAGAAAATGTAAGAGTTAAGTATTAGATGCTCCAAGATGGTTACAAAGAATGTATGAAGCAGTCGTTGAAGCCAGAACAATGTATGCAGTGGAAATATAAGATACATCAGAGATAGGTACACATTTAGATCAGATGTATGGATTGTTTTGCAAATAACTACACTCCTGGAAATTGAAATAAGAACACCGTGAATTCATTGTCCCAGGGAGGGGAAACTTTATTGACACATTCCTGGGCTCAGATACATCACATGATCACACTGACAGAACCATAGGCACATAGACACAGGCAACAGAGCATGCACAATGTCGGCACTAGTACCGTGTATATCCACCTTTCGCAGCAATGCAGGCTGCTATTTTCCCATGGAGACGATCGTAGAGATGCTGGATGTAGTCCCGTGGAACGTCTTGCCATGCCATTTCCAGCTGGCGCCTCAGTTGGACCAGCGTTCGTGCTGGACGTGCAGACAGCGTGAGACGACGTTTCATCCAGTCGCAAACATGCTCAATGGAGACAGATCCGGAGATCTTGCTGGCCAGGGTAGTTGACTTACACCTTCTAGAGCACGTTGGGTGGCACGGGATACATGTGGACGTGCATTGTATTGTTGGAAGAGCAAGTTCCCTTGCCGGTCTAGGAATGGTAGAACGATGGGTTCGATGACGGTTTGGATGTACCGTGCACTATTCAGTGTCCCCTCGACGATCACCAGAGGTGTACGGCCAGTGTAGGAGATCGCTCCCCACACCATGATGCCGGGTGTTGGCCCTGTGTGCCTCGGTCGTATGCAGTCCTGATTGTGGCGCTCACCTGCACGGCGCCAAACACGCATACGACCATCATTGCCACCAAGGCAGAAGTGACTCTCATCGCTGAAGACGACACGTCTCCATTCGTCCCTCCATTCACGCCTGTCGCGACTCCACTGGAGGCGGGCTGCACGATGTTGGGACATGAGCGGAAGACGGCCTAATGGTGCGCGGGACCGTAGCCCAGCTTCATGGAGACGGTTGCGAATGGTCCTCGCTGATACCCCAGGAGCAACAGTGTCCCTAATTTGCTGGGAAGTGGCGGTGCGGTCCCCTACGACACTGCGTAGTATCCGACGGTCTTGGCATACATCCGTGCTTCGCTGCGGTCTGGTCCCAGGTCGACGGGCACGTGCACCGTCCGCTGACCACTGGCGACAACATCGATGTACTGTGGAGACCTCACGCCCCACGTGTTGAGCAATTTGGCGGTACGTCCACCCGGCCTCCCGCATGCCCACTATACGCCCTCGCTCAAAGTCCGTCAACTGCACATACGGTTCACGTCCACGCTGTCGCGGCATGCCACCAGTGTTAAAGACTGCGATGGAGCTCCGTATGCCAAGGCAAACTGCCTGACACTGGCGGCGGTGGTGCCCAAACGCTGCGCAGCTAGCGCCATTCGACGGCCAACTCCGCGGTTCCTGGTTTGTCCGCTGTGCCTTGCATGTGATTATTGCTTGTACAGTCCTCTCGCAGTGTCCGGAGCAAGTATGGTGGGTCTGACACACCGGCGTCAATGTGTTCTTATTTCCATTTCCAGGAGTGTAGTAGGGCTACCAAGAGAAGTGGCGTTACTAGTGTTGGGTAATACAAAAAGGAGAGGAATAATAATAGAAAGCATAAATAATATGCTATAAGCTTATTAAAGGGCAGAAAGAGGAATCTGAGCATGAAGCAACATAAAGGCATTAAGAACACAAATGGTGGTCGGAATTGGAAAGAATGGTATCGAAGATAGGCATGGGACATTTATGGAGAGTAGAGCAGTCAAATTATAGCGGTTTTTGGAAGAAAGTAAGAACCAGAGTACAAGACATAGATAGACAGGAGATATGGGGAAGTATAGAAGAAAAGAAAACTTTGAAATTTTATAAGTAATTAAAGACAGAATGGAGCAGGGAAAAATATACAGATCAATGTGACAAAACTGGAAGAGAAGGCATAGCATGGATGAGAGTAGTAATATTATATCTAAAAGGATTGAGAAGTAATGAGGTAGGGATATGTGAATTTTGTGGAGATGAAGAGAGCACTGTTCATTACCTGATAGAATGTAAGGAGTTAACAAATTACAGGAGAAAAATGTGGGATAAGAAATGGAACAGTGTGAGCAAAGAGGTAGTGGCGTTATCCATGTTAACGAGGACGGGAGAAAATAAAAATAGATGTATAGGAGAATTCTTATATAAGTTAAGAGAAAAGTGAATTAGGGTAAAAGAAGTGAAGGTCAAGAAGAAATGACACCAAGCTGCTCAGGAAAACCAAAGGCTTATGGCCAGGGGACCTGAGTCAGCGAGTAAATTGTTAGTCAGTAAATAAGTACATGTTCGATGTTAAAGTCATTGTAATGAAATTGTAATGGAAACTGTACAAATAAATATCAAATATCAAAGATGTGCCAACTTCTCAATTGTAAATATCTTTAGAGTTTAAATTAATTTTCCATAATAGCAATGAAAAATGTAAGTTGCCTAGAGTTGCCAAAATGTTAAACGGTAGGTTCCCTTGAAGTTAACTCTATAACGAGGCGATGTAAACATACGCACGTGTACATTTGCGACATCATTGGCTGTTTAGCCTTGTAACTCTCTGCGGATGAACAAATCATTCGCATATCATTTTAAAGACTTTACATCTAATGCAAAATATATAAGTAGCTTCACATTATTACAAATACAACAGCCAAACAGTAATTAATTAGTATTTTATTTTGTATATGTAAACGTAATTTGTATGTAAAGTGCGATCCATATAAAGCTGAACCATTGGAATAGGCCATAACATCGCTTTGAAAGCTCGTAGAATGTAGAAATTTGTTTGAATGATCTCAGTGGCTCTGGAAGAATTGTCAAAACTCACAATTGTTGACAACTGACAGTCTTAAATGGATCATTGGTCCCATTTTCTTTGATACGACTGTAGGCACTAAAGTTTATATGTCTTCAAGACATTTGTGGAGCAGCTGGATGATATCGAATTGAGAGAAGGTTATTTCCAAAAAGATGGAGCAACCTGCCATACATCTAATGACACCATCAAACTTGTAACCAGTTTCTTTGATAATCGAATAATCTGGTCTGTGGGCCCCAGATACCCTGAACTAACCTCATCAATTGTTTTTGTGGCGGTATCTAAAAATACAGTGTACAGGAATAGGCCACGGACAATTGATGTTCTCAAGGAATCCAGTCTAACCGAAATAAGTAACATTGACGAGGGTACTCTCCGTAAAACTTCAGAGAATATGGTGAGACGAGTACAAACATGTATAGATGCTGGTGGAGGACACTTCCAACATTTTCTCTGATATGTAAATAGTGTAATGTAATCTCCCAATTGTGTATTATATTCTCCCAAATTTGCACGTGTGTCCTATTATTGGTTCAGAAGTTATGGTCTTTTGAAATGGTTCAGGTTTATATGGATCGCACTGTATTTTACGACTGTGTTAAAATTGGAAAATTCTTTCTCGCTGTGCTCAGTAATACCAACTTTGTTTCCTTACGAAATGTGACATTCCTTCATTCAAGAAGGCCGGGAATAACTATTTCAAAATTTAATAATTGTACAATCAACATTGCAGTTTATCAATAGATTAGCAGGTTTGGAAAAATGTTGCAATCTATTAATTAATCAATCTTTTGTTAATATATTTTCATCGTTTTATTATTTCCACTGTCTCCCATATGTACGACGGCTGTTCAATAAAGAATGATCGTCATTTTTTACAGTAATAATTTTTCGCAATAAAATTCAATCTTATTATATTCTGTTAGCTTAATGTGAAACAAACACGCTGTAGAAGTTTTATTGTTGGTACTCCTGGTTCCCGCCTGCCAGAACCAGGCAAGTTCAAACATGTTCAGTATCGCCTACCACTGCAATGGAGGTAACACGCGAGGAACAATATGCGGCTTTGAAATTCTGCTTTCGTCTCAACAAATCTTCAGCATAAGCTTATACAATGTTACAGGAGAGTCTTTTCTTCCCTACAGCACAGCTCGAAGGTGGCTTAAAATGTTTAAAGAGGAGAGACAATCAATTTCAAAGGAAGGTGGACCCGGTACTCCAGTTACTGCTCTTACGGAAGAAAAGATCAACACTGCTGCTGCCATTGTGAGAGAGGATCGACGAAATAACTTAAGATCACTTTCTGAAATACTGAACATTTCATTGGGTGCCACCCACACGTTGGTGACAGAAACGTTACACATGAGACGTGTTTGTACGCGATGGGTTCCGAGGCTGTTGATTCCCGAACAAAAGGACATTCGCATGTAGGTCTGTATGCAGTTAAAGTTGATGTTAGTGGAAGATCCGGAGTTTCTTTCAAACGTAATCACTGCTGATGAAACTTGGCTACATAATTTTGATCCTGAGAGGAAACAGCAAAGCTCAGTGTGGAAATCTCCTTCATCACCAACCCTCCAAAAAGCAAAAGTGGTTGCTTCTGCTGGGAAAGTTATGGCCATCTGATTCTTTGATATTCATGGAATGGTTTATCGGCATGTTGTAACTGCACACACATCAGTAACTGGAAAATACTACAGGGATGCCTTGGAAACAATGCAAGTCCATATCGGGCGCAAAAGAGCACATTTCCATGAAGCAGGCTGGATGCTACACCACGATAATGCGCGGCCGCATATTGCCAATGTTGTTGAATATCTTACAAAAATCGACGTGAAGTGCATGCCTCTCCGTCCCTATAGTGCGGATTTTACCCCATGTGACTTTTCTCTATTCCCTAACTTGAAGAAACGTCTTCGTGAGAGGCATTATCCATCATCAGAAGCAGTGGTGAAGGCTGCGGAGGCGATTTTGAAGGATCTCTGGAAAAATGGTTTGCAGCATGTCTTTGAAGACTGGCAGAAACACTGGGACAGGTGCATCGCATTCATGGGAGACTATTTTTAGAAGGACCATCAAAATTATGAGGATGAGTAGAGTACGTTGTCAAAAAAAATGCTGTCATTCTTTATTAAACAGCCCTCTTAGGATGTTGTGCTTTCCTAAGTGTCATGTTGTTAACACGGATATTACGCAAGACACATGAATATCGTGGCCATGAGAAAGGTAAAACAAAAATAGTGATGTTACCTCTAGACCATGAAGCAAGCTGCAGAACTTAATTATTGGAATCATCTTATAAAATACAATTATTTATTTCAAAGATATGGCTGCAATATTTGTCAGTGCAGTTTGTAGAGCTCAGCTTTATTATAATTAAACATTTCTCCCTCTCCGGTTTTTGAGAACAAACGCCGCAATAAATTAAGTTGTCCAGCTGTGTACGAGATATGTCTTGCTCTACTTCCAAACAAAGGGGAGAGACGGCTCGAAGCCCCTATTAACGCTAAATAGGCGCCATTTTCAAGTCTGTAAGCAATAAAATTATGTATGGACCTCTGACCTCCGACAGCAGGGAAATGTTCCGACATGGTGGTAACTGCCAAATAACTCTTAACGCCAGCGACATCTCCCTCTCTGTCTCAGAGAGAAGCATTCTTTGGCAAAGCTTTGACAATTAGGCATGTGTTCCAGTATAATTTCTAAAACAAAGTACACATTACTGTGACCAGCCCACATATAACCTATCAGTTTTGACCATTAAGACCCTACGAAACATGGGTACGTAGATCATATTTTGTTAAATGTTTTATAAGTACCAACCCGTATATGTAAATGGCAAAGGACGACCATAAAGCAGAAAAATACAGTGTTCCGTTCAGAAGAATGTGGCTATCAGGAATCAACACCACCACCGTCGTCTGAGAAAGACTACGGCTTCACTTTCAAGGCTTAGGCCCTTTAGAAAACGTAAGCTCCTGTGTTACAGCGGTTTTCACGTCAAAAAGGGACTTCTATAGCAAATTTGTGCGACGTTGCCAAGTATGTACCGCCGCCGCAATTACCGGTCTTTACTTCACAACGAGGTTTATCATCGTCACTATTATTATTATTATTATTATTATTATTATTATTATTATTATTATTATTATTATTATTATTATTATTATTATTATTATTATTATTATTATTATTATTATTATTATTATTATTATTATTATTATTATTATTATTATTATTATTATTATTATTATTATTATTATTATTATTATTATTATTATTATTATTATTATTATTATTATTATTATTATTATTATTATTATTATTATTATTATTATTATTATTATTATTATTATTATTATTATTATTATTATTATTATTATTCTTATTCTTATTGTTATTGTTATTGTTATTGTTATTGTTATTGTTATTGTTATTGTTATTGTTATTGTTGTTGTTGTTGTTGTTCTTGTTGTTGTTGTTGTTGTTGTTGTTGTTGTTCTTGTTGTTGTTGTTGTTGTTGTTGTTATTGTTATTGTTATTGTTATTGTTATTGTTATTGTTATTATTATTGTTATTATTATTATTATTATTATTATTATTATTATTATTATTATTATTATTATTATTATTATTATTATTATTATTATTATTATTATTATTATTATTATTATTATTATTATTATTATTATTATTATTATTATTATTATTATTATTATTATTATTATTATTATTATTATTATTATTATTATTATTATTATTATTATTATTAAAGAAACGACAGTGCACGAACTGTACACAATATACTGAAAAACTGTTCAAAATTTAACACCTGATAAAAATAACCCACATCCAAAAAGGTCAACTTGAGTTTGAAAAATTGTTGTGTGCAGAAATTTTCCAGAGTTTTAGGAACACAGAAGAGAAATTCCTATATTACTTAAACTTACGAATACAGATAAAGAAAACATATCTTTTGAATGTAGAATAAAATATTCTGGAAAACACTTGGAAGTTATGGGATATTAGTTTAACAAGTAAAAAAAATTATACGTTACGTACGATGTTCTGATGTTTTGAGAGACTCTACTGTACTACATTCCCGCCTTCTCTCATCTCTCTAAACCGAGCGATCTCCCATAAAAACTGTACTCATTCGTCAGAGAGGTAATACAATATACGTCGTGTTACGTACGATGTTCTGATGTTTTGATGGTCAGACTGTACTATACTATATTCTCGTTTTCTCTGATCTCTCTAAAGCGCTACCTCCCATAACAACTTTGCTCATTCTTCAGGCAGGTAATACAATATACGTCGTGTTACGTACGATGTTCTGACGTTTTGATGGTCAGACTGTACTGTACTATATTCCCGTCTTCTCTGATCTCTCTAAACCGAGCGATCTCCCATATCAACTGTACTCATTCGTCAGACTGGTAATACAATATACGTTGTGTTACGTACGATGTTCTGATGTTTTGATGGTCAGACTGTACTGTACTATATTCCCGTCTTCTCTGATCTCTTTAAACCGAGCGACCTCTCATAACAACTGTACTCATTCGTTAGACAGGTAATACAATATACGCCGTGTTATGTACTATGTTCTGATGTTTTGATGGTCAGACTGTACTGTACTATATTCCCGTCTTCTCTGATCTCTCTAAACCGAGCGATCTCCCATAACAACTTTACTCAGACGTTAGACAGGTAATACAATATACGTCGTGTTACGTACGATGTTCTGATGTTTTGATGGTCAGACTGTACTGTACTATATTCCCGTCTTCTCTGATCTCTCTAAACCGAGCGACCTCCCATAACAACTGTACTCATTCGTCAGACAGGTAATACAATATACGCCGTGTTACGTACGATGTTCTGATGTTTTGATGGTCAGACTGTACTGTACTATATTCCCGTCTTCTCTGATCTCTCTAAACCGAGCGATCTCCCATAACAACTTTACTCAGACGTTAGACAGGTAATACAATATACGTCGTGTTATGTACGATGTTCTGATGTTTTGATGGTCAGACTGTACTGTACTATATTCTCGTCTTCTCTGATCTGTCTAAACCGAGCGACCTCTCATAACAACTGTACTCATTCGTCAGACAGGTAATACAATATACGTCGTGTTACGTACGATGTTCTGACGTTTTGATGGTCAGACTGTACTGTACTATATTCCCGTCTTCTCTGATCTCTCTAAACCGAGTGACCTCCCATATCAACTGTACTCATTCGTCAGACTGGTAATACAATACTCTTCTTAACTGCTTTCTTGATTTTTTCTCACATTTTCAGGGTTATAGCTCTTATTTATTCATCAATTCAGCTTAGTTGCGCGATTATGCTGCAGTAACTAAACTTCAAACTAAAATAGGTGAATGATTCTAGGACCCAAGCGCAAATTGCTACATAAATACAAAACGAAGAGTGTCTAACCCTAAATATAGCTTTAAGAGTGCCATTCTTTTGCTGTAGTCATAAAAATTCAGTGTATTTTAAGCTGAGCTGTCTTTAAAGCCGAAATGACACATGATTTTCGACCATCAGGAATTCCTAGAAGTACTTTTTAGCTTACCTATACCTTTATTATCTCAGAAAGCACGCACATTGGCACCAAAACCAGTCACAAATATTTATATGGGGCAGCAGTTTATTTTAGGGAATGTGAGCGAGGTTCCTTTGTTCTTTGGGACCGGTGTAGGCTTCATAATAATTTTGATAATAACCACTCCAGTTTCCTCTTGACGGTAAACCTTCCGCCGCAGAAACAATTACCGTAATTTGGAGGGCGAGGAGTGGGGAGAGAGAGCAAGCAACCAATTTTCAACCGGTCGGTGTAAGTAAGCTGATGAGAGGCGAGCTGCAGGCCAGGGATCGGTAAACCTCGTCCTGGCCAAGTGTGGAGTTTGATTATAGAAGCACTTCCTTCTAAGATGTACTGTAAATAACAATTTTATTTACCTTTGAATATTAGCAATTGTTTTGGAAGGTCGCTACTGCGGTATGGTTTGGTTTAGAAAAGGAGGGAACTCCAAGCTCTAGGTAATCTGTACTCATTTGAACATCATTTCCTTCACTGTCTGATATGACTTAACGTTGGGGGGTTTACCTCATTCTGAAAGATGAATGTTTGGAACTAAGCCATATGTATACTGTACTCACTTGAACATCACTTCATTCATCGTTCGATATGGCTTAACGTTGGAGGTTTTCCCTTATTCTGACAGATGAATGTGTAGTAACTTTAAGCTCTATGTACCCTATACTCATTTGGACATCATTTTATTCACTGCCTGATATGACTTAACGTTGGAGGTTCTCCCTTATCCTGAAAGATGAATGGTTGGTAACTCTAAGCTATATGTACCCTGTACTTATTTGAACATCATTTCATTTATCGTTCGATATGGCTTAACGTTGAAGACTTTCTCCTATTCTGAAAGATGAATGTCTAGTAACTCTAAGCTCTATGTATCCTCTACTCATTTGAACATCATTTTATTCATTGTCTGATATGACAACATTGGAGGTTTTCCCTTATCCTGAGATATGAATGTCTGGTAACTCTAAGCTTTATGTTCCCTGAACTTTTTTGAACATCATTTCATTCATCGTCCGAAATGACTTAACGTTGGAGGTTTTCTCTTATTCTGAAAGATGAACGGTAACTCTAAGCTCTATGTACCCTATACTCATTTGAACATCATTTCATTCATCGTCTAATATGACTTAACGTTGGAGGTTTTCTCTTATCCTGAAAGATGAATGGTAACTCTAAGTTCTATGTTCCCTGTACTTATTTGAACATCATTTCATTCATCGTCTAATATGACTTAACGTTGGCGGTTTTCTCTTATCCTGAAAGATGAATGGTAACTCTAAGCTCTATGTACCCTGTACTTATTTGAACATCATTTCATTCATCGTCCGATATGACTTAACGTTGGAGGTTTTCTCTTATCCTGAATGATGAATGTTTGTTAACTGTAAGCTCTATGTACCCTGTACTCATTTGAACATCATTTCATTCATCGTCCGATATGACTTAACGTTGGAGGTTTTCTCTTATCCTGAAAGATGAATGTCTGGTAACTCTAAGCTCTATGTACCCTGTACTCATTTGAACATCATTTCATTCATCGTCCGATATGACTTAACGTTGTAGGTTTTGTCTTATCCTGAAAGATGAACGTCTGGTAACTCTAAGCTCTATGTACCCTGTACTCATTTTCACGTCATTTCATTCATCGTCCGATATGACTTAACGTTGTAGGTTTTCTCTTATCCTGAAAGATGAATGTCTGGTAACTCTAAGGTCTATGTACCCTGTACTCATTTGAACATCATTTCATTCATCGTCCGATATGACTTAATGTTGGAGGTTTTACCTTATCCTGAAAGATGAACGTCTGGTAACTCTAAGCTCTATGTACCCTGTACTCATTTGAACATCATTTCATTCATCGTCCGATATGACTTAGCGTTGAAGGTTTTCTCTTATCCTGAAAGATGAATGTCTGGTAACTCTAAGCTCTATGGACCTTGTACTCATTTGAACATCATTTCATTCATCGTCCGATATGACTTAACGTTGGAGGTTTTCTCTTATCCTGAAAGATGAATGTCTGGTAACTCTAAGCTCTATGTACCCTGTACTCATTTGAACATCATTTTATTCATCGTCCGATATGACTTAGCGTTGGAGGTTTTCTCTTATCCTGAAAGATGAATGTCTGGTAACTCTAAGCTCTATGTACCCTGTACTCATTTGAACATCATTTCATTTATCGTCTGATATGATTTAACGTTGTAGGTTTTGTCTTATCCTGAAAGATGAACGTGTGGTAACTCTAAGCTCTATGTACCCTGTACTCATTTGAACGTCACTTCATTCATCGTCCGATATGACTTAACGTTAGAGGTTTTATCTTATCCTGAAAGATGAACGTCTGGTAACTCTAAGCTCTATGTACCCTGTGCTCATTTTCACGTCATTTCATTCATCGTCCGATATGACTTAACGTTGGAGGTTTTACCTTATCCTGAAAGATGAACGTCTGGTAACTTTAAGCTTTATGGACCCTGTACTCATTTGAACATCATTTCATTCATCGTCCGTTATGACTTAACGTTAGAGGTTTTCTCTTATCCTGAAAGATGAATGTCTGGTAACTCTAAGCTCTATGGACCTTGTACTCATTTGAACATCATTTCATTCATCGTCCGATATGATGTTAATTTAGAAAAAGTTCAGCTGGGTGACGAAAACATAGCTTCAACAAATATGTGACCAAAATACACAATACCTAAAGCATGAAGTAAGAATAGGTATGAAAGTATCTAACTAATCTATCGATTTTTGTCCACAGTTAAAGCGAAAACCGCAAATACCTGAAAAGTTTAGGCTAAATAAAGTAAGCGAGCCATTTTGAATCTGGAAGCTCGATAGGGCCATGAAAAATGCGAAAGGTTGTTTTCTCGACTTGAATGTGTAGGCAGTTGTAGATGTAGCAAATTTCCAATACAATTAGGCAAGATACGAAAATATCGCTACATGTTTCTGGGTGTACGATAATATAAACAAGACCTGAAGTAGGTGGACAGCGAACTGGGTGTAAGAGTAATGACCGCCTGTGTCTATTGGCGGATGTACCTCGCTAATGGCCACAAACTTCTTGCTGCGCCATGTTGGCTGTGTATCCATTTATTTAGGAACTTACATGGTGGCGAAATCACAGGAAGTTTCATCTTAAGGTAATGACGAAGTTATTCTAGAGCTAATAAATGTTTTTAAAAAGGTAAAGAATTAGGCTTCTCAAACTAAATACCATATCAAAAATTCAATAAATTTTCCTTTAAAAAATCAAATAACACTGTCCGGCGAAACAATATTTTTGTTTTCCGGTTTGCGATCTGAAAGTGTATTACCTACGAGGGCTGTTCAAAAACGAATGATCATCATTTTTTTGACAACGTACATTTACTCATCCTCATAATTCTGATGGTCCTTCTCAAAATAGGCTCCCCTGAATGCGATGCACTTGTCTCAGCTTTTCTGCCAGTCTTCAAAGACATGCTGGAAACTATTTTGCAGACATCCTTCAAAATCATCTCCAAAGCCTTCACCACTGCTTCTGATGATGGATACTGCCTCCCAAGAAGGCGTCTCTTTAAGTTAGGGTATAGAAAAAGGTCACATGAGGCTAAATCTGGACTATAGGGAGGATGAGAGATACACTTCACGTTGATTTTTGCAAGATATTCAGCAACAACATTGGCAATATGCGGTCGCGCATTATCGTGGTGCAGCATCCAGCCTGCTTCACAGAAATGTGATCTTTTGCGCCTGATATGAACTTGCAATGTTTTCAGGACATCCCTGTAGTATTGTCCAGTTACTGATATGTGTGTGCAGGTACAACATGCTGATAAACCATTCCATGAATATCAAAGAATGAGATGACCATAACTTTTCCAGCAGAAGCAACCACTTTTGCTTTTGGGGGGTTGGTGATGAAGGGTATTTCCACACTGAGATTTACTGTTTGCTCTCAGGATCAAAATGATGTAGCGAGGTTCTATCAACAGTGATTACGTTTGAAAGAAACTCCGGATCTTTGTCTAACATCAACTTTAACTGCATGCAGACCTGCACGCGAATGTCCTTTATTTCGGGAATCAACAGTCTTGGAACCCATTGCGCACAAACACGTCTCATGTGTATTGTTTCTGTCACCAACTTGTGGGTGTCACCTCTCTCACAATGGCAGCAGCAGTGTTGATGATTTCTTCCGTAAGTGCAGTAACTGGATCACTGGGTCCACCTTCCTTTGAAATTGATTGTCTCCCCTCTTTAAAAATTTTAAATCACCTTCGAGCTGTGCTGTAGGGAAGAACAGACTCTCTATAGTCCTCCTGTAACATTGTATAGGCCTCAACTGAAGATTTGTTGAGACGAAAGCAGGATTTCAAAGCCGCATATTGTTCCTCGTGTGTTACCTCCATTGCAGCGGTAGGTGCTACTGAACATGTCTGAACTTGCCTGTTTCTCACAGGCGGGAACCAGAAGTTCCAACAATGAAACTACTACGGCGTGTTTGCTTCATATTAAGCTTACAGAATATAATAAGATTGAATTTTATTGTGATCATAAAAACATTATGATCATTCTTTATTGAACAGTCCTCGTAATATAATATGTCTGTTAATATTTGAATGTAAGTGATGTAGGACTGTTATTGAACAGCATGCTAACACACGCTTCAAGTGATGTAACATTACTCTTGCTCACAAAGTAGCATAAAATGCTTGGATGCAATAAAGTTTATCTATAATTTAAAAAAATGTGACTAACGCTGTAAATAAATGGCATGGCTCACCACGTGGGGAACACTTAATGAGCTCCCCTCTAAGAGGAGGTCCTTACCCTTAATGAGACATCTCAGGTTTATTCATTTATTCATTCATTGTTCTTCACTCTATACTGAATTCGCTGGTTAAGGATATTTTGTACACGAGTAGGGAAAGATTTTGTTGTTGTTGTAGTTTTCAGTTGTTTCAAGGTTCAGAATGAAGGCTGTAAAAGTATATCAGGTTAATTTGGTAGTCATACCTAGTCGGTACAACGGTAGTTAGCTAAACCAATTAAATGTTTTGATTCCTTGTGATAAGCTTCCATCACTTACGTGCATCACATCTGAGATTTTATAATCAGTGTTGGTCTTAGCTTGTGCACTTTCTTTTTTTCTCCCTTTGATCAGAATTAATAGCTACTGAATTAATGCATAATAAATGAGCTGACCGCCTCAGTATCACATTGCCCTTCGTTACGCATCCCATGGCCCGTGAACCTTATGGTACACACGTGATTTTTAGCACCGCAGATTCCAATGTTGGTTTTATTATTTATAAAAAGTCGGATGTGTAGCACTCACATAGCTTTCTGTTCTCTTTCACAAAATAACCCTATAGGACAGTGATATCTCATTGCAATGACTTCACTCTCTCAAGTATCACTGGACTGTGATGTTCAAATAAGTACAGGGTACATAGAGCTTAGAGTTTCCAGACATTCATCTTTCACGATAAGGGAAAACCTCCAACGTTAAGTGATATCGGAAGCTGAATGAAATGATGTTGAAATGAGTACAGGGTACATAGAGCTTTGAGTTACCAGACATTCATCCTTCAGGATAAGAGAAAACCTCCAACGTTAAGTCATATCGGACGATGAATGAAATGATGTCCAAATGAGTACAGGCTACATAGAGCTTAGAGTTAACAGACATTCATATTTCAGGATAAGAGAAAACCTACAATGTTAAGTCATATCGGACGATGAATGAATTGATATTCAAATGAGTACAGGCTACATAGAGCTTAGAGTTACCAGACATTCATATTTCAGGATAAGAGAAAACCTACAATGTTAAGTCATATCGGACGTTGAATGAAATGATGTTCAAATGAGTACAGGGTACATAGAGCTTTGAGTTACCAGACATTCATCTTTCAGGATAAGGGAAAACCTCCAACGTTAAGTCATATCGGACGATGAATGAAATTATGTTCAAATGAGTACAGGATACATAGAGCTTAAAGTTACCAGACATTCATCTTTCAGGTTAAGGGAGAACCCCAGGAGAGCCTTAACCAGAAATCTCAGACTTATTGAGATTCGAACTTGGGACCACTTGAACGTGAGGCAGACACGTTACTATCTGCGCTACATAGGCGCGCATATCATTGTTAGGATAGACAAAATTGGATAAAATTAGAAATCAAGAAACGAGAAATAGATGAAATGTATATGTATTAAATGAATACGGGTTGAACTGAATGAATGCTAGAAGAATATCAAAAATAATACTATCATATAAACTGATAGTTGACCCGGACGACCAAGGCAGCCATAGCATGAGGTCGGAATAGATCACTTGGTTAAATCATGAAAGAAAGAGGAAGAAGAAGTTGTAGTCAAATGTTCTTCTCAAATACTGCTACTGTTCCCTTGAAGGACACCTTGAATTACTGTTATAGGAAGCCTATGGTACCCTTAACCAGTTAGACAAGTAAGAAGCGTATCCCTAATCTGGGTGAAGATCGATTACATCCACTACCGGCAATGCGAAAGGAGAGGTAATTACAGGAAAATTGGAATTAGTTATTTTATGCATATTCATATATTGCCGCCCGTCAATAAATTATACAACCGCACACATATGGTTGGCAAAGTCCTGCACCAAACAAAGGAAACGTAGTGAAATAACCCAGTCATTATTTCTACCCGACGTTATCTTGCAAGTCATTATATTTGAGGTTAATAAAGGAACATCGTCGCTGCATTAGAAACCAAAGGTTATAATTCTGGAGGCGCTGTGATAGGTGGCCGAGAAACAATGGATGTAATTTACCGAGATGCAAAGACCGAATTCCGTACTCAAGTAGTGAACCCTACTGATTTAACGTAAAATGACAAAAAAAAAAAAAAAAAAAAAAAAAAATATTGTATTTTTCTGCAACTTTATTAATGGAATCACTTAATTAAAGTTTAGAGTTACCAGACATTCATCTTTCAGGATAAGGGGAAACCTCCAATGTTAAGTCATATCGGATGATGAATGAAATGATGTTCAAATGAGTACAGGGTACATAGAGCTTAGAGTTACTAGACATTCATCTTTCAGGATAAGGGGAAACCTCCAATGTTAAGTCATATCGGATGATGAATGAAATGATGTTCAAATGAGTACAGGGTACATAGAGCTTAGAGTTACCAGACATTCATCTTTCAGGATAAGGGGAAACCTCCAATGTTAAGTCATATCGGATGATGAACGAAATGATGTTCAAATGAGTACAGGGTACATAGAGCTTAGAGTTACTAGACATTCATCTTTCAGGATAAGAGAAGACCTCCAACGTTAAGTCATATCGGACGGTGAATAAAATGATGTTCACATGAGTACAGGGTACATCGAGCTTAGAGTTATTAGACATTCATCTTTCAGGATAAGAGAAAACCTCCAACGTTAAGTCATATCGGACGATGAATAAAATGATGTTCACATGAGTACAGGGTACATCGAGCTTAGAGTTACCAGACATTCATCTTTCAGGATAAGAGAAGACCTCCAACGTTAAGTCATATCGGACGATGAATAAAATGATGTTCACATGAGTACAGGGTACATCGAGCTTAGAGTTACTAGACATTCATCTTTCAGGATAAGAGAAAACCTCCAACCTTAAGTCATATCGGACGATGAATGAAATTATGTTCAAATGAGTACAGGGTACATCGAGCTTAGAGTTACCAGACATTCATCTTTCAGGATAAGAGAAGACCTCCAACGTTAAGTCATATCGGATGATGAATGAAATGATGTTCAAATGAGTACAGGGTACATAGAGCTTAGAGTTACTAGACATTCATCTTTCAGGATAAGAGAAAACATACAAAGTTAAGTCATATCGGACGATGCATGAGATGATGTTCAAATGAGTACAGGATACATAGAGCTTAGAGTTACTAGACATTCATCTTTCAGGATAAGAGAAAACCTACAACGTTAAGTCATATCGGACGATGAATGAAATGATGTTCAAATGAGTACAGGGTACATAGAGCTTAGAGTTACTAGACATTCATCTTTCAGGATAAGAGAAAACATACAAAGTTAAGTCATATCGGACGATGCTTGAGATGATGTTCAAATGAGTACAGGGTACATAGAGCTTAGAGTTACCAGACATTCATCTTTCAGGATAAGGGAAAACATCCAAAGTTAAGTCATATCGGACGACGAATAAAATGATACTCAAATGAGTGCAGGGTACATAGAGCTTAGATTTAACAGACATTCATCTTTCAGGATAAGGGAAAACCTCCAACCTTAAGTCATATCGGACGATGAATGAAATGATGTTCAAATGAGTACAGTGTACACAGAGCTTAGATTTAACAGACATTCACCTTTCAGGATAAGGGAAAACCACCAACGTTAAGTCATATCGGACGATGAATGAAATGATGTTCAAATGAGTACAGGGTACATAGAGCTTAGATTTAACAGACATTCATCTTTCAGGATAAGGGAAAACCTCCAACCTTAAGTCATATCGGACGATGAATGAAATGATGTTCAAATGAGTACAGTGTACACAGAGCTTAGATTTAACAGACATTCATCTTTCAGGATAAGGGAAAACCTCCAACGTTAAGTCATATCGGACGATGAATGAAATGATGTTCAAATGAGTACAGGGTACATAGAGCTTCGTCCTATACAGAATGTACAGTCACAATCTTATACTTACATACACAAATAAGTCTTATTATGTTTGTAGAGCTTAATTGAAGTTACTTTAAGGATTCACAACTAAAACTTCTATTGCAAACTTTAATAACTTCATTCAAATTCAAAAAAGTATTCTGTAAGAAAGTTATTAGAATAATTTCTTGCCTTAAGGAAAACCACTGCAACAGTTGTAGAGAAGAGTAACATATCAAATGCGCAGCAGTATAAATAGTGTTGGGTTAAAACTGCCGCAGTGTATCTTATTTATTACTCTGAATTATCTTATGAAATAAGTTTTCCGAAGTATGACGGCAGTATGTTGTGACCTATCTGGCACGTTGTCGCCATGCACTGTCGACCTTTTGATCGTTCATCATCAAGATCAGCGTTCCTAGAAGTCGATGCCAAGACTCTATATCGACTAGTGCGGCAATGATCATAGAAAAGGATTACTATCAGTGGCTCATCCTCAAAATGTGGCACAGGGATTAAACAAAGAAATTATACACATTATACAGGAATAATTATTCCTGTTCCACTGGGGAACAAAAAAAAAAAATTATTTTTATATACCCGAAACAAAATAGGCAAATTCTTATGTAAACTGATCTGCTGATTCCAAAGATGCCCCTCAAAATGCTGTATCACGTAACGTTTTTTAGGTATTCATAATTGTTTATGAAAACTTACAGAAATGTGATGTGATAACTCATATTTGATTAATTGAAAATAATAGGTATTTTATTGCCAAATATCATTGAAAATAATAATAATTATTAATTATTATTATTAAAATAAATAAACACAAGATAATGATGAAAACCAATACCTGAATTATCTCAGAAGTGTTTCACTGTTGATTTTTTTTATTGACTCTCTCGTTTGAGGAACCAAGATGGCCGAATCCCAGCGATACCCTGGTAATGTCTTTCCATCTCAGAAATGTCCTGGTGAAAACGCTCACCTTGCTCATCACTTACTACAGCTCCTAGGTTTGTAGGGAAACTATCAAGCTGAGAGTGCAAAAAGTGGATTTTAAGTGACATACGGCGACCCATTTTTTTGTAGCTCCTTTATAGTTCTGAGGCTAAAGTTTCATAATTTTCTTCTTTGTTATTGCCCACCAAGCTTTCCACCACTGATTTAAATGATTTCCATGCTGTTTAAGCTTTGATTCAAAAACACTGTCTTTAAGAAGTAGTCTTATTTGAGGACCGACAAATATATCTTCCTTCAATTTAGATTTACTTATTTTGGGAAAGATACTTCTTAAATACTCAAATGCACTTCCACTTTTGTCCAAACCTTTAACAAAATTCTTCATTAACCCGAGCTTTATGTGAAGTGGGGGGAGAAGAACTTTGTTTGGGTCTACTAGAGGTACATACTTAACATTGCTTGCTCCAGGGGTATAGTCTTCCCTTTTCCCCCACTCTTTCACTATAAAATGCTTGTCAATTGCCCTACTGTCCCATAAGCACAAAAGAACAGCAATATTTTGTGAAACCTCCCTGCAGTCCCGTTAGCAATGCAACTACCTTGAGGTCACTACAAATTTTCCAGCCATGGTTTTGATAACTAATAGCATCTAAAATTATGGACATGGAATCGTATGTCTCCTTCATTCCTATGGCATGAAGTAAAGGTATTGAAGGTAGTAAATTGTCATTATGAGGCAACACTGCCTTTAAGCTGTATTTAGAAGAGTCAATGGCCATTATTTTAAATTAAGTCAATTTGAGTTGGTATCATACCTCATTTCTGTAATTTTATATAAAGGAATAAGAATATCTCAAAAACGTTACGTGATACAGCATTTTCAGAGGCATTTTTGGAATCAGCGAGTCATTTTGCATAAGAATTAGCCTATTTTGTTTCGGGTACAAAAAACGTGTTCCCTAGTAATCAGGAGAGTTATTGTTCCAAGATGATTTATCCTCTCGAAGCGATAAACACGGTCACCAGAAGAGGTTATAAATTGCAGAACCACACATATAAACTAAGTTTTTCAAATGTGAAGATATCTGATCTGCAACGAATAAGATGCCACACCGGTACCACCCCCGTCCCTCACTCACTATCATAGAGCATGCAAGCATCCTTGGCGCTAGAATGTAAGGGAATCCAAACTGAATTTTCAAACTTTCATACTTAGGTCGTTCAATAATAGGTGGCAACATTTGAATTAACAACAAATAAAACATTTTTGGAGCAGTCACATCGTTGCAGTTTTTAGAAGCAATCTACATACTCCAGCATGAAGAACTGACCTCCACACATCAGGAAGCCGACGGATGACATCCACAGCGCCTTGTTGTCCTAGTATTCGAACAGACTGCTCTACTGCTGCAGTAATTGCTTGTCTGGTTCTAAAGCGAACTTCTCTAATGCCCGATTTCACCAATAGATGTTAAAATCGACGTTAACAAATGTAACGTAACAATTGTCAAAGTATTAACACCATAGTTAAATTCCTTGCATTTCACCAACCTGTTTTCTAACAATGTTAACAAACACGTGTTAACGCACACAGTTGGAAAATTGGTGGGTGAGCAAAATCGTAAACAAAAGCCATGAGACAAATTTTTAATGTATGGAGAAAGATTTGTTCATTGAATTACTGACGAACTGTAAGGATATCGTGGAAAATAAGAGGACGGATGAGGTGAATGTAAAAGAGAAAGATGTCACGGGTAAAATATTGGAAACGAATTTAACTCAAATGTATGTGTCACTACTACAAGCACCCAACAACTTCGTCATTATTACGTAAATTTAAAACGAGGTGCGAATGACGAGTGACTTGAACGCACAGATTAATACTTGAACGTTTCAAGACGGGAGGTGGACGATGCATTATCCGCATAATTCAGTGAATAATAAAATCGCAAAGTTATTAATACTTGAAGCAAAGGCGAGATCGGCATATTCCTTTCGTTGCATGTTCTAACTCAGTATTACGTAAATTTAAAACGAGGTGCGAAGAAAGACAAGTGACTTTATTTGTTGTTAATTCAAATTTTGCCACTAATTATTATCCAATGACCTAACTATAATACGAAAGGATAGAGCCAGACTGAAAAATTCAATGTCATAACCGGGATTTGAACCATGGATTTTCTGGTCTCCGTCCAGCCACTCTAACCATTGAGCTACTATGGCCAACGTGCCAACATGACATTAAATTCTCCAACTGACTCGTGTTTTTCCCGGTAAAGCACTAGGAGTTCTCAAACACATGAGACAACCACCTTGATGGCGACTTACTATGCTGTAAGTACTTTAAGGTCCGGGCTTTATAGTTCGGACCACTATTAGGTACAATTAATAGAAATTAATTGTTCTTTCACACTGGAGGTGTGTAGGACGCACTATGAAAGGGTAGAGACAGGCTGAAAAATTCAATGCCATAGTCGGGATTTGATCCACGGATCTTCTAGTCTCCGTCCAGACAGAGATTGTTGTCTCATGTTTTTATGAGAACTCCTAGTGGTTTACCGGGAAAAACACGAGTCAGTTGGAGAATTTAATGTCATGTTGGCACGTTGGCGATAGTAGCTCAATGGTTAGAGTGGCTGGACGGAGACCAGAAGATCCATGGTTCAAATCCCGGCTGTGGCATTGCATTTTTCAGCCTCTCTCTACCCTTTCATAGTGCGAACTACACACGGCCATTGTGAAAGAACAATTAATTTCCACTAACTGTAATAGTTTCAAAATTCAGTTTGGGTTCACATACGTTTGATACTGCACTTTTTTCATTTTAGGGAAAACCTTTGGAACTACTTACTGAAATGTCTGTAAAATTCAAACTAAGCTGTGGATCAGTACCAAATTTGTTTTGATAATGGGTAACAAATGACAGTAGATGATAGCACAAACTTACCTTAGCAAAAGCATATGCTGTAAAGCCTTTCTAAATCGGTGCGCGAACGTTTCGGCATTTGTTTTCCATTTACACAGGTTTCCGTCTTACAGAGGGCTGTGTTTGAATGCAAAGAAATTACGAAATAGTCATACAGGTTTACATTTAAGTAATAATATACAACTAAGTGTAAATAATAGACTGATGTGTATTATGTACTATGTTATCAACTTATACGCAATATTTGTAGTTTATCTGCTAGTTTCTCTATCTGTTTTCAATTTTCCCTTTCCAATCTTCAACTGTCTGTATATCAGCATCATTTGCTTCACCACACACAACATTGAAAACAATGTAATGACGATGTCTGAAACTCTCGAGTCTACCATTGGAAGTTCTGAAATTGTCTTTGTCTAATTTTCTTGTTGTGTCTAAAGCTTGAGTCTGAAGTAATGCTCTAGAAATGGTAATTCCTTTAGCACGAGCAATAACAAACCACTCGAACACATCACGATTTAGCTCGTCATACTCTGTAGATTTTGTAATGAGTTTCATATACCCTGCTGTTCACTTTAGCCAATCATCTTTAATTGTTATTTTGTTTTTAAACATCTCATAAATCTAAGTTTATCCCAATTTAAACAACACAGTTTTTTTTTAGTTGCACGTTGATTGTTTTCGTATTCTTTATTTCCTCCAGTGATAATACCTTATGTTTACAGCTCATTTAACAGAATTTGTGTACATACAAACTATATTTCTAAAAATCACCAAAGTTCACAGTTCTCTTCCAATCGTACTTGATCACTTGTAACAACTAAAGTGAGAATGAAGACATTACAAAATAGTTGTACCCTTACCATGTGTGTTGGAAGAGAGTTGAGAGATCTAATGGTTTGTTTTATCTTTTCCTCGAAGGATTACAGTGTATGACTTCATAGAACTTCGGTGCAAGTGTAAAGTAATCCGTATTAATCAGGTTATTTATGCAAACGGCTCCCGAAAAATATTTCCGTTTCTGCGTTAGACAGTTTTGAGGCTTAGAGTATAATTTTACATGGGAAATAGCTGCATTCTGAAATTTATTTTCCGTTTTTCCAGATTTCCGGCATATAAAGGATCCGTTTTATTCAGGTTTTACTGTATTTTGTAAGACGGGTACTTATTGAACCGTCCTCGTACATGGCTCACCCGTACTTGCTTTACAACATACATGGGTCATTTAAAAATTAGTGGCAACACTGCCTGCATTTGGCACTATCAGAGGTAACTCATGAAAGTTGATAACTATGAAAAATAAGAGCATCTAATGTTCGTTAGCAGCTGCCCTCTATAGATCTCTATTCATAATGTGAGTTTGAAGACAATAATTTTATTTAATAAGTCATTTTAATAAGTTTAATTGTAGGCCAGAGGACAGACAGCTTCAAGAGTTGTGACGTATTTCAGCCGGGAGCGAGACCCGCAATGTGTGTGACGTTAGGCAAGAGCCCAATAAAGTCTGTCTAGTCAACGCGAGTGCAGTTTGCCGCTCAAAGGAAACTCACACTACCGCCCACTAATGACCGTCATAAATCTATCTCCACACTTCAGAAATGGAACACTGTCGTTGAGGACTAATTTTCTGGAAATGTCAGTTGCATGTCTACTCCACGTGGAGTCACAGTTGCCAAAGTTGCAACTTCCAGTTGATCTGTTTCATTACGTGCACAAATTCGTTGTGTGTCACGATGTGGAGACCGTGGGAGGGAAATGCAGTGGTAAATGCAAATGAAGTAGTAGATATCTTTCAGTCAAGTGAAAATAATCAAAGGGAAGACAATAGTGTGAATGAATTAGAAAGTGTTGCTGGACCGAGTTATGTTACTGGAAAAGCCTCCAAAAAACAAAGTTATAACGGGAACTCTTTCTAAGAAAATTCAAGCGCTTGTTTTGAACACATATAAATATGTGCTGAAAAAATAATCTTGGTAAAGGGTTATGCAATGAACCTGAAAAATTCTGGGTATCCACAGAAATACAATAAGAAAAATTGTGACGAAAGGAATACCAAAGACGCCGATCAAGTGTGAAAACAAAAGGAAAAGTTTCTCTAAAGTAGATAATTTCACATGCGATTTATTTCGTCGAGAAATTTATAGATTCTATGCAAAAGGGAAAGCGCCCATCTTAGATGAATTGGTTGCACATTTGCAAGAAATTTGTGATTTTCCTTATAGGCACTGCACTTTGCACGGCCTCCTAAAGCAGCTGAGTTTCAAATACCGCACTTTGAATAAGATAAGGGTTATTATGAACTCCAGTAGAATTGAAGCTTGGCGATATATATAGTCAAAACTCAGGAAGTTTTGCAGTAATGGGCATAAGATAATTTATTTAGACGAAACCTCGTACGATACCCATGACGTATCAAGAAAGGTGGTAACCTTGCAGAAAGGACTGGGATAAGGAGGGCCGGGATTGTAAAAAGATTAAAAGGGTTCGTCAAAGGAGGCGGCCGACGTGCACATGAGATAACTAAACAAACTCTAGTACCAAGTTGCATATATGAATGGCGCTCTGAGTACAGAATCTGCGGGTTCAGTCAGGTGTAGTGCACTCGATGACAACAAAGTAGCTGCCACGTATCTCATGGAACTATTAAATTTACGATGTGACGATTTATTGAAGGACAAATATACACACAAGAAAGAATGTCTGCCAAACCAGATTTCTGAGGTTGTATTCACTTGCCGCACGGGCACTGTGAATGTTTGGCTCGACATATGTGTGCGAAAATTTGTTTTCTGTCATGAAATTAGCTAAGTCCAAACCCGAAGTACCTTGTAGTATCACAATCTAACATTCAGCCTTCGATTACACATTTCCCAGACATTACGTCCTGGCATTGATAAACTAGTTAAAGAAAAACAAAACAGAAAGTGTAGGAAAATGTCCACGTAATTTTATTCTGAATGGGTCTCCTCTAATTTGCAGAGAAAATTACTTTATGTTTTATTTTATTTACTTTATAACATACCTGACCTTCAGATAAACCATGAATTGAAGTTTTATATATTTTCTCATAGCACAGAGCCAAAATGTAATTGTTTATAAACTGTGACCAATTGTGTAATTAAAGCAGTCAGCATTAATATTGTGACTTTGTGTGTTCGTGAAATTAAAAGTCCAATTGCACAAACTCAAAATGTTCTTTATTTCCACCGAATTACAGTTGGAACACTTGCCGATTACATAGAATTATTTAGCGCACATAATTACAATTCACCAGTTCGTCTGTCACAGGTCCATTGCACGCTCACAGTTACGTGCAACTCCTCTGATACACGTACAACGTCTTCCAGTCCGTCCACTCACGCGGCGCTCCTCACGGCTGCTCGCCAAGAACTGAACTGACTCGCCCACTGCAGGTCTTACATAGGGATACCGCTGTTTTTGGAAGTCTCGCGGTTCAGAAAATAATCCCGAATGTTCCAGACGCCAGGGGGGAGGGGAAAGAGGCGGCCAGCGACCAGTGACACTTCCCTAATCATCCCCTCAGTTAGTGACACGAAATAAATGGGTAGGCGTGGCTTAATGCCTCCGGTCCCCTACTCAGCTGTCAGTTGGTCGTGCTTTCTGATAATTGGGTGACAATATTACAACACCTAAGATGTATATTGTACATATTTTAAGGCCGCCCCGTGGCTCAGTGGTTAGACCGCTTGGCTCTCACCAAGGCGGCCCGGGTTCGATCCCAGGCCACCGCAAAGTGAGATTTGTGGTGGACAACACGGCGTTGGGGCGGGTTTTCTCCGGGACCTCCGGTTTCCCCCGCCATCTCATTCCACCGGTGCTCCATCTTCATCTCATATATCATCAGTGTTACCGCCTGCGATGCCGTATGTAGTAAAAGCGGGCGTTAAACACTACACATTATTATTACATATTATTAACACCCAATAAGTGTCCTGCCCTTCCTACCCGCACACATCAAACTATTCCTTCCCCTTCGACAGCAGTAATCAGCGCGGTGACGTCACACGCTAGCCTATCTTTCCTTCGGGAACATATTCTGCGGTGAGAGCTGGCGGAGCTGACGTCACACCGCTACTACCTGTCTTCCCTTGTTGTAGGCTATTATCCTTAGTGATGTAAACATGTTTAGCAAATATGAACAAAGATGACTGATTAAAATTCAGGTAGCAAGAGGTATCAGTGGTGGACCAGCTGTACATCGTAAACGTTCAAATCTCCTTAATTCTCATCCCAATGTGTCACAAGATGATGCTCGCTGTCACACGTCTACCCATGTTGTTAATTTACTTCGCAGATGGAACTGGGAAATTCTGGAGCATCCTCCATACTCCCGAGACATGAGCCCATGTGATTTCGATATTTTTGCGAAAATGAAATTAAAACTTAGAGAAGTTCGCTTTAGAACTAAACAGGCAATTATAGCAGCAGTCTGTTCGAATATTAAGACAACAATAGCTGTGGATGCCATCTGTCAGCTCCCTGATGTGTGGAGGCGAATTCTTCATGTTGGAGAAGATTACCTAAGCACTGCAATGATGTGACTGCTCCAAAATTGTTTTATTTGCTCAAGTTGTTCTTGGGAAGCAAGCCAGGTCAAAAGATGATTAGAAGTCGACGTTCCGGGAGTGTGCATCTCTTCCATTATCAGGTTATTTAAATTATAATTTATTTATTATTAAATGTTATAACCTCCGAGAGGAGCACGCTTAGCCGTGATGCTGGATTTCAGTGCAGCTCCTTTTGGAAACCGATCTTAAAATGGAAATCCGTCCACTTAAGGAGCACAGATCAATACAGCTTGATAATGAAGTTAAGTAGTTACGTTTCTTTGACCGACTTAATTTTCTATACTCACGCCATCTCCTGGCCTGGCATTTAATTTACTGAAAACAGTCTTTTGTTCAGTAATGCGAATTTTGATAGTGTTTTGTCTTTGTTTATATTTTGTAGTTATAAAATTTAATAAATATCCTGATGATGGGAGAGGTGCACACTCCCAAAACGTCGATTTCTAATCGTCTTTTCACATGGCTTGCTGCCAAAGAACAACATGAGCATATCGTCGCCAGGAAAGCTTCAGGCCTTAATTTAATGTTTTGTTTGTTCCTGATTCAAATGCTGCCACTAATTATTGAATGACCTAAGTATTAGAAGTTGGAACAAATCAGTCAGCGGATGCTAAAATTACTTTTACAAGAAAGTGAGAAAATTTGCGATTAAAGGTAAAGGGAAGACTTGCGGCCGTGGGAGCCGGAAACGCTACGGGTGGCCGCTGGGAGAGAGATAGACAGTCATGATGTAATTTTCTTGTCCTGTCTCTAACATAATTATGGCCAAGCAGCAGAAGAACGTGCATGGAGTCTTAAGTCTTTTCAGTATTTGTAGTTTCAAGTAAAAGCCTGACCCGCGAAACAACACGACCACTCCATAATTTTGTGTCGCTGCGGATATCTACGTAGACGTCATGTTTCTTTTCTTCTTCGGCGCAAAATAAATACACGCGCACGGACGACGGCGTCACCGACACTCGACACGTACCGAATACTGAAGAGAAGAAAAAAAAAGAAGCGGGACATAAAAAGTTATCCTCGGTGGCGGCACCGAGACAAGATACACACGAAAAGAATTTCATTACGTTGGGAAACTTGGTGTACTGTAAACCTGTAATCAGACAATTTTGATATTCAGAGATGATATCATTATCGTTGTGTCTATTTGTAGCTCCAGGCCTTGCGTCAGGACCTGAGGTCCCAGAATCGCCGTTCAATTCTTTCGAACAGACAACCCAAGTAATAATGAGTAATACACAAATTATGGGTCAACTAAATGCATTACAAATATATACAATAAACCCTCTTTAGCGTGAGTCAGTTAAAAAGAAATTATGTTTAGCGTAGTAAATGAATACTTGTTTTACATAGAAAAATTCAGGAATTGGGAGGAATCGAAGTGCTACCACACCCAGCATACAGCCCTGATCTCGCTCAGTCAGATTATCATTTTCTATCCATGGCCCACTTTCTACGTGGAAGAAATTTTGACAACTTTGAAGTAGTGCAAGTGGGTGTCACCAAATTCTACGCCTCAAAAACCAGAGACTGATATCATCGTGGGATAATAAACCTCACTGAACAATGGCTCTATACTTTCAAAATTAGTTAATTGCTTGTCAGAACATATTTCAAATAATTGTTTTTCTTAAAAGAACGACAATACTTATGAGATAGTATCTATGTTATGTGTCAAATCCGAGTAGAAATTGGTTACTTTGAAGTTCATTTAGACGCTTGCAGTATTTTCAACAACTATGTTTCGAATAGTGGAAACGTAGAGTCAGACTGAAAAATTCAATGCCATATCCGGGATTTGAACCACGGATCTCCTGGTTGCCGTCTAGCCGCTCTAACCCTTGAGCTACTGTGGCCAATATCCAAGACGACCATCTTGGCAATATGCAACAGTTACTGGAAGCGGAGAATTCAGGAGTCTTGGTCATTTCCTCCTAGGAGAGCACGCTTAATCGTGATGCTGGATTTCAGTTCAGCTCCTCTTGGAAACCGGCCTTAAAAATGGAAATCCGTCGATTTAAGAAGCACAGATCAATACAACTTGATAATCAAGTTAAGTAGTTACCTACGTTTCTTTGACACAATTTTCTATACTCACGCCATCTGCTGACCTGGCATTTAATTTACTGAAAACAGTCTTTTGTTCAGTAATTGGAATTTTGATAGTATTTTGTCTTTGTTTATAGTTGTGTTATATCCAGTATTTCATTTGTGGATATAACGTTTAATAAATATCTTGATGGTGGGAGACATGCACATCATCTTTTCACCACGCTGGCTGCCCGAGAAGAAAGTGAGCGTATTCGTCGCCAGGAAAGCTTCAGGTCTTATTTTATGCAATGAGAAATGTCGTTCCAATACTAACAAGTAAACCATGAAACCTTGTTTGGCCCTGCAATAGGCGTAAGCAAATGTCCTCTGGACGTGAGGTAGACCGACAAGCTTTCGTTGCGACTGCTCTACCAATTTCCCTTATTTACACCTCAAGCTAGTGAAAATTTATCTATGCGAATTCACTCAGTTGTAAAATGAACTCTGCATGGAATAACGTGGGGGTGCAGTAAACGTTCTATCAGTAAAAATAAAGTGAAGCTCTGCACGTGGACAGCGGTTTCTTTCACTGCGTGATAAAGAGGATTCTTTATCAGCCATGACATGCTTTCCTGGAAATGTTTACAGCCTGCCCATAAAACATGCATTTTACTGCCATCATTGGCTGCCGTAAAACATGCATGATTTGCATTAACACTTTCTACTCGACCGAAGCGCTAATCAAGTTAGAGAAGCGCTGCTTTTATGATCAAATCACATACATTTATGGAGTACCTTAACACCAGAGGTACCAAATAAGGGATGCTACAAGAAATAGCAAATCAGTACAAACTCTCTGCTTAATCTGTAACATGTTTTAATGAGAAAGCAGACAGCCTACAATTTTATATGTTGCGCTTAGATGACTTTGTCTGCTTTTTTTCGTTTTCCTCTATTTACTTCAAATAGAACTCAGACTTTACATGCCTCTTCTCATGATGCTTGACTTCAACTTAATGGGAATTTAAACCATGGTAACGGTCACTTTTTCGCATCATCCTTAATCAACTTCATAAATCCATAATTTTAACAATAGGTCACCTTATGAATGAAATGATGTTCGAATGAAAACAGGCTACATAGTGCTTACAGTTACCAGACATTCATCGCTGAGGATAACGGAAAACCTCCAACGTTAAGTCATATCGTACGATGAATGAGATGATGTTCAAACAAATACATGATGATATATATATAAGGGTGCTCAACTACGGCGGTCATCAGCGCCCTTTAAAAAGCTAGTCATGGCAAAAGCCAGATAAAAAACTTTCTAAAAACTATACAAGTGTAACAAAACCTATTAAAAATACACGTACATAAAAAACATCAATCAAAACCTACTAAAAATTTCGTTCACTATATCCTAAACTCTAAACTAGACAAGAACCTAAAAACCTTCTCCACGGGTCTCCACGCACGGCTTACACGTGGGTGAGCCTGTTGACCGTCTCCCTCAACCACGAAGAGGAGCCCACACGAGGGAGACTGTTGGCTCGGGACCCCGGGTGCGCCAAACTCGTACCTACCGAAGTAGGCCCCTGGGGGAGGGGGGGGCAAACAAATGCAGGGTACATAGAGCTTACAGTTATCATAATTCACCTTTCAACATAGGAGAAAGCCTCCAACGTTAAGTCATATGGGATGATGAATGAAATGTTCAAATGAGTACAGGGTAAATAGGGCTTAGAGTTACCAGACATTCCTCTTTCAGGACAAGGGAAAACCTCCAACGTTAAGTCATATCGGACGATGAATGAAATGATGTTCAAATGAGTGCAGGGTAAATAGAGCTTAGAGTTACCAGACATTCATCTTTCAGGATAAGAGAAAACCTCTAACGTTATGTCATATCGGACGATGAATAAATGTTTAAATGAGTATAGGGTACATAGAGGCTAGAGTTACCAAATATTCACCTTTCAGGATAAGAGAAAAAACCTTATCCAAGATAACTCACCTTGACCGAAATTCGAATGCGGGGACCTCTTGCACGTGAGACACGCACGCTACATCTGGGCTACCGAGCCGCACTCACCTAGCAAGTATGACATGTTGCTGTGATTTTTGTTGAAATCGTCATTGTTTGGTGGATAAAGTATTGTGTTTTAAAATGAATAAATGAATAAATGGATTATTTATTAAAAATTTACTTTCGTTCAGTAAAGTTAAAAGAAAAACTTGAAATTAAGCGATTATGTGCACATGAACTGAACTATTTTTATTGTAATAGTTTAGGAAGAAATCGTGCTTACGGTATTTTGAATCAGCTCTTTCTGAAATTCGTGACAACAATAGAGGACACCTGGATGATAATAACTTTGCTTCTCCCTCATGAAAGCGACAGAATTACGGTTCTGAAGTGAACCTGAATTCAGATGATAAAGTGGTCAACCAAATGAAAGGATGATTCCAACAGTCTGATATATTCAATACTTTTGGAGTAATTGACCCATTCAGAGAAACTTTCCTTGCTGACTCTGTAAGAAAATTTGCAACAATTTTCCATCGCGTTATCTACTACGAAAAGTCAAAAGATTAACTGTCAGTGCTTTACCTTAATGATACATTCAAACCCTTCAGTCAGTGAATATCAGTTTTTCATACAACTGTCCCTTGAGGAAGTATTTTCAGAAGTACAGAAAACGCTGCAAATTGCACTAACAAGTCCAATTGTAATAGAGGAGGCAAAGATAAGTTTCAGTATTACTCGACAGAGCGTTGGGGCGTATTGACCTTCAGGTGACCAGTGCTGTGATCGTCCCTTATCGGGTCCTATCTGATCGATTAGAAGAGTGAAATATTAGTTAAGTTGATATACAGTAAGTTACGAAACACAAATAGAGCGATTGGAAGCCGCGTGTGTCATTACTATCCAGAAGACATTATATCTGAATAGAGTAAACATCTCTGTGTTGCGAATTTTTCCCGATACGCTTTCTCGCTTTGCCATGTAGAACACTGAAAAGAATTGCGTCTTTTCTTAGGAACACCATAGCCTTAATTCCTTGGTTGTTTGTTCTGTTCACAAAGAGGAAATTGGTGAAATCCCTAGCTTCACCTGCTGCCACTGGTGGCGGTAAATTCAGAGCGTTCTGAAATCGTTCTTGATTATCAGTAAATCAAGCTGGCAAGGTCTTATTTCCTGGAATAACAGAACTGGCGTCACAATACTTATATTGCAACATTTACCACTTGAGAAGAGTAAATTAATGACGTATGACGTTTGCCTCGAATAGGACACACATATACCAAAATGGCAGTCTCGTCTTGAGCACACACGAGCGTCCTCGACTATAAATAGCTCGCGTTGCTAAATAACCACATAATGTGAAAGTAACCTGATAGCAAACAAATGACATTCATCGACATTGTATACGGGTCACACAGGAACCGGAAGTAGAGCGTGGCACCAGGAATACGGGCGCCAGACCACCACAGAGCCGCCGGCGAGCAAGGATGTGTGATGTGCCCCTGGGTAATCTTATCCGGAAAAACAAATGTTTGTGGTGTCTGTCACAGAGCTATGTTAAATTTGTCTCTTTGAGGTAAACAATAGAACTTTCTTGCGCAGCAAGTCGGACTCCGCAACAGCTCTAAAAGTTGCCTAAAATCTAAAAAGTTCATTTAACTGCAGTTTCGTAGCTAATTGAATTTTTAGTCCGAATACCTTATAAGGGTCTCTAGATAACAATTTAAAAGGGGAATTCGGTTGCTAGTAGTAGTAGTAAACAAAGATATACATTACACTCACAGTAATTTCTCTGCTGCGTTACATACTATACTTCTATATATTTCATCCTATAGAGATAAACTATCGCAGAAAGGTTTTATTTATACAGTACGACCCATATAAACCTAAACCATTTCAATATTCATAACTTTTGAACCAATAATAGGACACGTGCAACTTTGGGAGAATATAATAAACAATTGGGAGATTACATTACACTATTTACATCTCAGAGAAAATGTTGGAAGTGTCCTCCACCAGCATCTATACATGTTTGTACTCGTCTCACCATATTCTCTGAAGTTTTACGGAGAGTATCCTCGCCAATGTTACTTATTTCCGTTCGAATGGATTCCTTGAGAACATCAATTGTTCATGGCCTATTCTTCTACACTCTATTTTTTTAGATACACCCACAAGAAAAAATCCAGTGAGGTTAGGTCGGGGAATCTGGAGGGCCACAGACCCTTTGAGATAATTCGATTATCAAAGAAACTGGTTACAAGTTCCATGGTGTCATCAGATGTATGACACGTTGCTCCATCTTGCTGGAAATAACTTTCAATTCGATATCATCTCCGTAAAACTTCAGAGAATATGGTGAGAGGAGTACAGACATGTATAGATGCTGGTGGAGGACACTTCCAACATTTTCTCTGAGATGTAAATAGTGTAATGTAATCTCCCAATTGTGTATTATATTCTCTCAAAGCAGCACGTGTGTCATTTTATTGGTTCAAACTTTATCGCCGATTGACATGGTTCAGGTTTATATGGATCGCACTTAATTTCCATGAAGGTACAACAGAAAAAGAGAAATACAGCAGGCTTAAGAACAATCAAAGCCTTAAGAGCAGTTAGGTATGTGATGACATTGAAATTCCACTCTCTTCATATGACTCAAGTCCCATTTAAACGGAAACGACGGGACTTAAGGGGAGAAGGTACCTTCTATCTCTGCCATGTTACGGCCGTGCCGTAGCCCAGTGGTTAGACCGCTTGGCTCTCACCCAGGCGGCCCGGGTTCGATCCCAAGCGACCGAAAAGTGAGATTTGTGGTGGACAATACGGCGCAGGGGCGGGTTTTCTCCGGGATCTCCGGTTTTTCCCGCCATCTCATTCCACCGGTGCTCCATCTTCATCTAATGCATCATCAGTGTCATCGCCTGCGGTGCCATATGTAGTAAACGCGGGCGTTAAACACTACACATTTCATTTCATTTCCGCCATGCTAAATTTGACATCTTCACTGTACCTTTTCTGAAGAACTATGAATAATACAATGACTTTTTATAATATATACTTAGACTATTGGGCAATAAAGCGACATTTTTGTGAATATATAGCATTAAAAATTTAACTGTACTAACTTTTTTTAATAATAATAATACTTTTTGGTACACTTGAAAAGAAAAATCGGTTTCCTTGATATTAACATCTAAGTGTTGAAAACATGCCAGTTTATGTGTTAGGGAAATAGTCTGTGAAAAGTTCATTGCTCTAGGATAAGTAGTTTCAAAGAAAAGGTACATAAGGCTTACAAAACAAAAGTTACGCGAAAATGAGTTTAAAGCTTTACAGTACTCAAAGTCTGTTAAAATATTTCTGCCCCATACTCAGTGTTGTCATGACCTTCTCTACTCCTTTTGTTGTTCCATCTCTTCTCTTGTAGATGTCTTCTGCCTCCATATCAGCCTTGGTAACACAATATTGGTCCATTTCTTTAAAAAAAATTAGAGCTAGAAGTACTTTTGTTTGGAACAACACAATCATGTGGAGTTGAATCCCCTAACCTAACACTTTGATCATCACTAGGTGTTGTACAGTATTCAAGTTCTGAGTTATTTTCACTGTTCTCGTTATTTATATGCGCCTTTTTCTTCCTACCAGGCCCTCCAGATCTTCTTCCGTATTTTTAGCAGAAGATCTAGCCATTTTCCTCACTAAATAACAAAACACGTGTTTATAACCATAGAATGCCAAAAAAGTGAGAGCAAGAACAAGCAGGTTTGCCAATAGCTGAAAGTGTAAAATGCAGAAGAAAATATCCCTAAACATAAAATATCAGAGAAACTTCAAAGAGTGAAGAGGGGGCTGACCTCTGCAGCATGTGATTTAAACCCACTTTTAGGCCCTTTAAATTAGTTTCTGTTGTAAAACAAATCTATATTCATATAAAACATACCTCAAACTATGAAAATAAATAAAAATAAAATAATATAAAATCTGGAGATCTAATTGCCCGGTTTCTGGAACCTATACCAGGCCTTATTATGCAAAGTTCATTTTTAACTTTATTAACTTCTAAATCAGATTACAAAAAGCAATTTATAATTTTGCAGATATAATCTACTTTCTACCTTAACGAACTAACTAAACCTACAGATTACTGGATTCCAGTAACATCACAAATCTACTCATCTAATCTATCTAAAACAGTCTTTTTCTACTTTACTTCTACCGCAACAATATAATCAAATCTACATTTCTGCTACAGCTTTAATTCTTATAACAAGCTACGAAAGACTGTTTCCTACAATTTTAAAATTTCCTCTTCTACAACTGGTATCCAAAGCTTCCTCCTACTGGTATCCATCCACTAGAGAGACTGACATTAGTAGATGGAGCTGGTTCGTCAGTTCCAGATATCCGGGTTGTCATCTTTCCTCTTCTGCGTAATCAGTTGCATCTGCCCGCTCTGATATTCTCCATATTGTGACTTTGTGGGTTCGTGAAATAAAAAGTCGAGGTTACAAACACAAAATATTGCACTTTATTTCCGTAGCAATACACTGTTCACAATTACAATTTACCAGTTCGTCTTCACACGTACGCTCGGCCATACTTACACAACGCACGCCATAACAACACTACTCTCAAATGACTGTCGCTTCCGGTATCGATCGGCCCCGAAGCCTCCCGAATCTTCCGATTATGGAGGGGGAGAACATTCTCGAACCTTCGTGCAACTTCGAGTGGCGGGAGGAGGGGTAAACGAAGACTCAGCTACCTCTCTTGTCTCCCCTCTCGCCATCATTTATTGCTCGGCATCGCGGGCTTGTCGTTTGGGTAACAATATATATCTTCTCTCTCCTGGTATTCTCTTTCTGTCTATGGTTTCTGTCTTCTTTCTGATGTCCATAATTGGCGTCTTCTATTTATCGGTCGTGCGTCTTAAATTCGGTCTTCAAGTCTGGTAATCTGTGTCTTCAGTTTCTCTTGGTCCTATTTCCCTCCGACGATCTCTTAAGTAATATTCTTTTCTCGCAGATTGAAATGTTCTTACATTTCTTTCTTGAAGTATTTTGTCGCGGGTCATATGTTCCTCTAACGCCTTAACGGATATTCTGAGACATATTTTCTAAATGTGCATAATCTTCTGCATCTCTTAAGATGTTCCATAAACATTTTCCTTGAAGTTTCCTTCAACCGTCTTCTACTAGATCACTATATTTATTGTACTCAAAAATAACATGTTTAAGCGAATCTAAACAGTTACATTTCTCACATAAATCCGAGTTCTTCTACCCTATTCCTTTTAAATATACATTATATGGGCCATGACCTGTAACAAAGTTAAAAAGATCCTTTTCTTGGTTTTATATGTTCCAGTTTTAGCCTCTCTTTAATGTCCGGAAATAAATCATGTACTCTTCTTCCTATATGTGCATTATCCCACTCTTCTTGCCATTCCTGCAATAAATAATTGTTCACTTCTTTCTTAGTATTGCATCTTACTATGAAAATAAGCCCCAAAAATGATATTTTCACAGTTTTAAGGTATCTATTCCCCTTAAACTTATGACATGAACATGAAATTCTCTTTGCCGTTCAAAATGACCCTATAACGTCAACATCAAAATAAAATAATGAACACATTATCAGTCTTATTTAACATTTTTAAAATAGCAGTACTGGAATGTTTTAGAATTAAATTTATACTATACTGTTAACAGTTCATGAAAGTAGGTAATCTTTTTCGAAACCTTTCAGAACAATTTATCACTTAAAATATTCATATATTACGTTGCCGTCCTTAGTTTATGTGGCAATGTAAAGAAAGAGGGAAAATGTATTACTACGTCGGCGTCAGTGATTGGAGGGAATATTTGCGCTATTTTATCCAACACGTGGCAAACATGTGCGCAGTCAACGAACTTCTATGCAAAGTTTTGCTTTGCCGTCTTCGATGTTTGAGTAGCTTATAAGGTAGCACCTTTAATTTAACATTAAATGCTAAAGTGTGCGTGTGCTGTGTAATATATTTTTAGTTTTGTATGCTAAAAAGTGAGTGAATGCTTCCAACAATTACTTAAATCCAATGCCATGGCCGGTATTTGAACCATGGATATTCCGCTCTCCGTGCGGTTGCTGTAACCAACTGAGCTACTATGGCTATATGCCGACATGACATTAAACTCTCCAACTGACTCACATGTTTCCTGGTAGACCACTAGGGGTTCTCATATGGCAACTGAGATGATTTTCTTGAAAATATTCGTGTGACATCCTTATAAGGTGCTGAACTTTAATACCAAGTTTGGTAGGATTTTAAACGAGCATACACACGTTATTTCCCGCCCTCCGATTGACAAGAATGACGTAATAGTTGAGTGGTGTAGGTATCTTGAAATCATAGTGCCTTCTACAGAGAAGAAGCGTAATTTTTGCGAAGCAGTAAGCAAATTACAGCGCTCTTAGTGTGGTAGTGCTTGTAACTAATACAACCGGCTTCCCCTGGATATGAACACAGAGCACCGCGTCTTTATGGTTTAATGCTACGTTCGTACTGGCATTAACATTGGTGCGACATATAAATATAATTTAAACCGCTGCATAGAGGAGTTTATACAACACTATCCAGCATTCAGACAAGTCCCTCGGAGCGTAATGTTGTCAAAAGTGTCCAGGTAACGTCAAATTGACATACTTTTGTTTGCAACATAGACGTCTTATGTTTTATCAGTATAGATAAAAACCTTTTGTCAGTCTCACACTTTATTAAAATGTCTATTAATGTTGGAATCCTTATGTCTTTTAAAACCAATAGTTGCATCAAACATTTCCAAGATACAGGATCTGTTACTCGCAAAAAGAGAGACACTGGATGCTATAAAGTGACTGGTCCCAATCTAGAAGTAATAAATAATGTTATGACAGAAAGGCTCCAAGCATACCTTCTCGCAATACGGAGAGTGTTTAAGGGGAAGAGAGAAAGGAAATATAAGAAAATGGACACATAAGACTATGTACTAGAGATATTTGCTTGTTTAGTCTTGAACAAAAGTTTTGTATATATTATAACACTAATTTATTTTTGATTCCTAGAACATGTTCTACTAATTTTCTGGTTTGTAATGAAGTTACATTGTGAGGAAACTGTGGGTGATAGAAAAGATTTGAGATCAAATTGAAGTATTTCTATTTTATGTGACAGGTTTACAATATTAATATATGTCTACTATAACAGAAAAATAGATGTTCATTGTGAAACAAGTGTTCATTTATTTATCATTTCGTATATTCTTCTTGGTATATTTTTAAGGCTGCATAATTAGTTTTGCAGTGCATTACATTGCAGTATATAGCTTTTTTCAAAACATCTACGCACCAGGCAAAATTGCGCACTTTTATATTACGCTGGCAGACCCATCTCTCAAATAGTGTATTTACCTGTCGGTAGAGGGGGGCCTCAAAGCTGTTGTCAGCACATCAAATATCATAGAAGGCGCTAGGGGAATGGTATATAAACTCGCTCCATCAGCGATGCTATTGATGACGTCAAATTTTGCGCGGTAAAATTACAGATAAAGATGAGCACCGTGAAGAAGTTTCAGCTTGGAACGACAACTTTAATTTGATAATGTCCTGTACTTACATAGGTCATCTACACAAATTAAGGGAAGGGAAGTGTCTAATTGACATCTTTCTCGCCCACATTAATACCCGTCATGCTGGATGACAGCAGAGCACGTAATTGCTTAAAGTTGGAGATTATCTCTTGCTGAATTTTTGTGAGTGCTGACTTGGAGTCCAAATAGATCCATTACACCATTTTTCGCCCTAAAATGTGTACTTTCTGTAAGATGTACAGACACAGAATAACTATTGTATTCCACCTAAAAATTTTGTGTCGAAGTTACATAACCTGACACCCACTCAAAAAAGAAAAGTTTATATATATAAATGTGTTAGTGTTTGTATGTTTGTGGAGAACGAAAAGTGCTTTAAAAACCAAATTTGATATAGGATGCCACACGAATATTTTTAAGAAAATCCCTCACCCCAAACTATGATCTCGATTTTGGAATTTCACAAACATAGCCCAACATTTCAATTAAAATGGTATAGTTTAAGCTACGAGGGTTGTTCAATAAAGAATGATGATAATTTTTTACGGTCACAATTTTTCGCACTAAAATTCAACCTTATTATATTCTGTTAGCTTAATGTAAAACAAACACGCCATAGTAGTTTCATTGTTGGTACTCCTGGTTCCCGCCTGTGAGAACCAGGCAAGTTCAGACATGTTCAGTATCGCCTACCGCTGCAATGGAGGTAAAACGCGAGGTACAATATGCGGCTTTGAAATTCTGCTTACGTCTCAACAAATCTTCAGTTGGGGCCTATACAATGTTACAGGAGGCATATGGAGAGTCTGTTCTTCCCTGCAGCACAGCTCGAAGGTTATTTAAAATGTTTAAAGAGGGGAGACAATCAATTTCAAAGGAAGGTGCACCCGGTGCTCCAGTTACTGCTCTTACGGAAGAAAACATCAACACCGCTACTGCCATTGTGAGAGAGGATCGACGAATTACATTAAGATCACTTTCTGAAATACTGAACATTTCATTGGGTGCCATCCACACGTTGGTGACAGAAACATTACACATGAGACGTGTTTGTGCACGATGGGTTCCAAGACTGTTGATTCCCGAACAAAAGGACATACGCATGCGGCTCTGCATGCAGTTAAAGTTGATGTTAGAGGAATATCCGGAGTTTCTTCCAAACGTAATCACTGCTGACAGGAAAGCTTAGTGTGGAAATCTCCTTCATCACCAACTCATGAAAAAGCAAAAGTGTTTGCTTCTGCTGGGAAGGTTAGGGTCATCTCATTCTTTGATATTCATGGAATGGTTTATCAGCATGTTGTACCTGCACACACATCAGTAACTCTACAATACCACAGGGATGTCCTGAAAACATTTCAAGTCCATATCAGGCGCAAAAGATCACATTTCCATGAAGCAGGCTGGATGCTGTACCACGATAATGCACGGCCGCATATTGCCAATGTTGTTGCTGAATATCTTGCAAAAATCAACGCTCACCCTCCCTATAGTCCGGATTTAGCCCATGTAACCTTTTTCTATTCCCTAAGTTGAAGAAACGCCTTCGTGGGAAGCATTATCCATCGTCAGAAGCAGTGATGAAGGCTGCGGAGGCGATTTTAAAGGATCACTCAAAAAATGGTTTCCAGCATGTCTTTGAAGACTGGCGGAAACGCTGGGGTAAGTGTATCGCATTCAGGGGAGACTATTTTGAGAAGGATCATCAAAATTATGAGGATGAGTAAAGGTACTTTGTCAAAAAAAATTGTGATCATTCTTTTTTGAGCAGCCCTCGTATTTTCAAGACAATTGAAATGTATGTCTTGAATTTTCTGGAAAAGTATACGAAGTTTCTTTGTTCTAAATGAATTTTATACCAGCTGAGTCAGCTACTCCTATTTATTCTTATCTATGCAACCCGCAGTTGATAGTCTAATGTGAAAACATTGACCTCTTTAACACAAAAGCCATTATTACATCTCTGCTCTTCTACAGGGTACTATATGTACAAAACGTTAACACTTACACCCTGGATGAGGAGCAAGGAGCTGCGAAAAGCTTAGATAAACGAAGTCTTTTCATGCATATAATACAAGCAAGGTGGCAACCAATGCTTTCCGAAAGAGCGAGGTGGAATATGTGGTAACTGGTAGAGAGGTTAGCTGCTGGAATATGATGATACAACGGCTAGGTTCGAAACGATGTCACGTTGTTTTGCTTTTTTCTTTCTCCCATTCTTTACTGTCTGTATTTGAATTGCTAATTTATTTATTGTTGCTATTAGTTCTCTTGTGAACCAAAGACACAAAATTACAATCCGATAATTAGGGATCTACAGGGAGAAGCTCACAATATAAGCTGCGCTAAGCTCACTCTGCCGGCAGTTAGGAGAGGTACTTGCCCTTCGAAGGGAAACTATCTTTATTTTCAATTAGGGATCATGTTTGACTTTCTGAGCCTTATTATCCTTGCCAGATCTGGTGTTGTAAACCATTGTCGAGGACATTAATGTAATGGTTTTTGTTTCGTGCTCAAGTCTTATGTTTCATTTTAATAAGTGGAAATATCTCAACCTTGGTTGAATGGGTCAAGCGCAAAACCAACCATAATAAAATATCTACTACAAACTATAAATTTATAACTACTTGGCGATTATTTTATTTTGTAAACATCTATAATGTTATAAAAATGTTATTTGTATCATATTATCAAATTATAGGACGCAAGAGTTAAAACAAAAGGTAATAAATTTTTTGAGTTGAACCCAACTTGAAGTGGTAGAGTGGTGAGGTAACCTGTATGATACCATTAAGCCAACTCCAACTTGCGAGCAGAGCTTCCTATACGAAAGTAACCGCAGACCTCAGGCTCCACCTCGGATCTTTACACAGCTTTTACAGCTTCTTACAAGCTCGTTTTGATAGTTTTAACACAAATAATAAAACTGCATCCGTCATTATAATTACTGTATGAAATAAAAACTGCCGTAATTTGTGACATGTGAAAAAAAAATTTACCTAATTTTAGCTTCTTTTTTTTTTTTTTTTTTTTTGATATGGCTGTACAACGAAAACGCGTGTTGGTTGAAGATTTAAATCCAATTGGTCCTACTGTGAAGATCTATCATTTTGTGTTCCAATGTTATTGTCAACCGATGCATGTGCTAGGTTGTTCCTTCAGGGGCGTGTTCAAAGGTGTGTGCGAATGTACATTAATGAATAAAAGTTTGTAAACTTGATTAAAATTATTACTGCAGCTCTATGTGTCTGGGTATGATGTTTGTAATCGACATACATAGTGATTGCTTTCTGTTCCATACAATACTTCTCCATAAGCTGTTCTGTAGCAACACAAGTCAAACACGAGTCAGCTCGAGAATTTAATGTCATGTTGGCACGTTGGCCACAGTAGCTCAATGGTTTAGAGCGGCTGAACGGAGACCAGAAGATCCATGGTTCAAATTCTGGCCATGGCATTGAATTTTTCAGTCTGGCTCTACCCTTTCATAGCGCGTCCTATAGTGGTCCGAACTATAAACCCGGGTCTTAAAGTACTTACAGTATAGGAAGTCGTCATTGAGGTAGTTGTCTCATGTGTTTATGAGAACTCCTAGTGGTTTACCGGGAGAAACACGAGTCAGTTGGAGAACTTAATGTCATGTTGGCACGCTGGCCATAGTAGCTCAGTGGTTTAGAGCGGCTGGGTGGATACCAGAAGATCCTTGGTTCAAATCCCGGCTATGGCATTGCATTTTTCAGTCAGGCTCTACCCTTTCATAGTGCGTCCTACACACGGCTAGAGTGAAAGAACAATTAATTTCCATGTCCTGTAGATCATCCATTAGAAGACATTCAAAAAAGGCGTAACTCACATATGCCGGTTAGCATGTTGCGTACATTCAAAAATAAATAGGGGCAGATGACTCACCTGTATAATTGGTAATGCGCAAGGGATAGGCAAAATACTTTCACTCTTTGTTATTGATGTTTAACACTTTCTCAAACGAAAATATCTATTCCTTATTTTTCTTTTGTTTCATCGTGTTAATGCAAGGAGAATAGAATTTCAAAGCCATCAATGACGACTAATTTTAAAAAGATTTGACTGTCGCTTTAACTGAAGCATGCATCTTGCACCTACAACAAAATGTGTAACGAATTTTTCTCTGTATTACAAAAACTAAGCACATGAATAAGCTTTAAGAATAGTTTGTAGGGCAGTGAGTAGAGAAAGCCATGTGACTGCAAAACATCACATTCTTCTGTCGTGTAAACTGCGATGGTAGAATATTATAGTTTACTGGTCAAAATTTAGGAATGTCAGACAAGTAAGTACATTAGTCTATTTTTGCTTTAGTATACGCTTATTTGGTTATTAATTAGATATATAATGTTATAGTTTCGTATAGATTTGATGTGAGTGCGTAAAAATGTTGATATAAAAGCCAATACTGGTAAGTATGTATGGATCACAGACGACTCGAGGAAAAGTGTGACGAAATTAAAGTGAAAGCATCTAGTAAGAGTGTTGTATCAACAACAACTCCAATACTCAGACCACAATACAGATTCCAAGATGGCGCCCGTCGAAGCCCAGCGACTCTGGTTACGCAGAATAGGAAACTATACACAATGGACATAATATAATCCATATTACGGAGCAGCGAGGTAACTACTAAGCATTTATCACTTTATACTTTCAACTAAAATGTTTAATAACATAAATAAAGAGCATCATGACAAATTCTAAGAGCTTATAACATTATATAGTAGCACGACCAGTACTATGCATTTTCCACCTTATACTTCCAATCAAAATTTAATTTATAAGGCATGACAACTCATAATCATTAAACACAGCAAACTTTATCTTATTGGACTGTATCATCCTATCGTCTGTAGCAAGTACTAAAGTGTCTTTTACATTGTTTACATGGTAACCTTTTCTGGCAAGGACATGCTGCTTATACTATAATATTTAAAAGAACTCACCAGATTGTCCAGTTTACTCCAATTGTCACGTTTGAAGGTGTCAAGTTTCCTCACACTGCAAGATCCATTTAAAATTTTCCACTGGTAGGCTCATAATATTCCTTCTAGGTTATGAAATACTTTGAAACTTATTAAGTGAAGGAACATCAGTGAAGCTGGGATCTTGAATGTTATTGAAAAGAACGTAACTAATCGTCTTTAATAATGCCTATCAATGGGTTAAAATCTCCTCACCACTTCGGTTTTTAAGAACTCAAAACTGTCAATAACATCTTGTGCACACCAAATATTAAAATTATCTTCACTCTCTGTAAAATGTATTGGATGCATTCTTCAGGATTTCGTATTTTCTGGTTGAGCTTTAATGTGTGATAGGATGGCTGATTCTTAAAAATTGTGGGGTAGGCAGCATCTATTAATTTTTGTACTTTTCGAAGGGCACGAATTGGTTCACCATCATTTACGGAAAATATGTCTTCCTTAACCTCAAAGCACTGTTCAAAATGAATACATACTACAGTTTTGTCATTTACTTTAAAATCTTTACGATGTATGATCCTGATCCACTTATCCCATTACGATTTTTCCTTCGCAAATTTAAATGTCGTGTGAGGTGCACTACCATAATTAGATTGCAGCTGGGAACACAACAACGATGCATTTCGACAATACTTCGCAGTATATATTTAGGTAAACGTTATCACTTTATGTTAAATACTTAACTATAAACTAACTCGTTAGTCACTAATTGCCACTGTAATATGAATTACATTAATTCTTCAAACACACAATCAAAGTAAACAAACACACACTTTACTCTGTAGATATAACCACAACATAACAAGCTGGGCCACGAGCGCCGCCATTTTTCCTACAATCGATTCTTGTATTATGGTCTGAGTATTGGAGTTGGTGTTCGTTGTATAGAGTAAATATTATCACTTCTAAAACCTTGACCCTCCGTTCTTAGGATGTTTTCTTTTATAGCAAAGTCTTCGCGAAATAAGAATAAACATGGTCATTTTCCCGCTACTGATCATGCGCAATATTGACTGCTACCCTAAATGACGAGCACTATCTGCTAGATTAGCGATGTTTTGATGTTCTTGTTTGCTTCCCGTTCGCATAAACGTAAATACTGAAACAATTTAATGTTCATAATGCATTACGTGAAACCAAATAGCGTAAATCAGAAACGAAATAAGCAAGTTTAAGCTCATTTCGCTCGCGTGTTTTGACGTAACTATGGTGGTTAATTAACCCAAACTTATATACTACCAAAAAAATAAAGCTAGCTTAACCTCCTGTGAACAGAAAAGTAAACATATACTTAGAGAATTATAGTGAACATGAAGGAACCACGCTCGCGTGCTTTGGCCTAACCATTGGCTGCTAATTAACCCCAGTTTCGCGTGCTTGGTGTGATATTTATCATATGCCAGTCGCTGGCCGTCTTAGTTAATCCTATGTTCCTCCATTTTGTTTGTGCATTTGTATTTTAAAACAGTACGAAGTGCGATCTGTAGGAAAATTGGGAAATGGTCTTGAGTCCTCGAACTGTGGTAATGAAAACAATCGTACATTTCATTCCTCTATATAATTTAACACGGTATTATTTGACTAGAGCAAATATTAGGTGTAATTTGTGTAATGTATTCGCTTGTTAATGTAATGCATTTGTTGTAGGTATCTTGGAATATTCTTGTTTGTTCCTAACCTGTCACTTATATTATAGGTTATGTTTACTATGTTTTAGCTTATAGTTGCTGTATATGTAGTGTTAAATGTTCAGAAATAATAGCCATGCAAGGGAACACAGTAATGTAATTACCTTAGGAGTGTTGTTTGGAATAAGTAAATAATTAATTCAAATTAAATAAAATCTGTATGTCTAGTAGACCAGATTCTGGAATGTATGCTAGGCCTTATTATGCAAACTTCATTATTAACTTCATTAATTTTTAAATCAAATTATACAAAATAATTTACAAATTTTAGTTAATTGATGGAAATTAATCATTTCCCCACACTAGCCGTATATAGGCTAACATATTTGATGGATAGAGTCAACATGAAAAATTCAATGCCATGGCCGGGATTTGAACCACGGATCTCCTGGTTTCCGTCCAGTCGCTCTTAACCTTTGAGCTACCATGGCCAACGTCCCTTCCTGACATTAAATTCTCCAGTTGACTCGTATATTTCCCCGGTAAACCACTAGGGGCTCTCGCATCCGAGATACACCGTTTGTGGCGACTTACTATTGTAAGTACTTAAGTCCCAGGCTTCATCATTTAACTCTTATTATTTTAGTTAATTGATGGAAATTAATCATTTCCCCACACTAGCCGTATATAGGCTAAGATATTTGATGGATAGAGTCAACATGAAAAATTCACTGGAGAATTTAATGTCAGGAAGGGACGTTGGCCATGGTAGCTCAAAGGTTAAGAGCGACTGGACGGAAACCAGGAGATCCGTGGTTCAAATCCCGGCCATGGCATTGAATTTTTCATGTTCACTCTATCCATCAAATAATTTACAAATGTTGCAGATATAATCTACTTGCTACCTGAACGAACTAACTAAACCTACAGATTACTGGATTCCAGTAACCCTACAAATCTTCTCATATAAGGTGGGGCTTCCCATAGGGCAAGACCTAGAGACTAACAAGCCCCTCCCCATCTAGTCCTGTGGACTCAAGACGGGATGGAAGTGGATACGCCCCTTACTCGCGCCACCGATTAACCTCGGTAAGGCCGCCTGGTGATCTAGCACACCTTCTACTACCTATGCAGGCTAGTACGCAGGAATATATGGCTTCCCTCAACCCCGTCCGGAGACGTACCCGATCTCCCACGGGTATCGGGAACCACTGCCTCCTCGAGTCCAACCCACTCCGACCAAATCCCCTAAGGGAGGGGCTCGAATGTTCGGCCCGAGGTTCCTCTAGTAACGTCAGAGGTACCACGAGTGCTAGGGGTCCGCAGCGCTCGCACCACAGCAGCTGAAGGGGACGATCCCCTCCCCTACGGGACAAATCTACTCATCTAACCGATCTAAAACAGTCTTTCCTCTACTTTACTTCCACACCAACAATATAAATCAAATCTACATTCCTACTACAACTTTAATTGAGCGGACGAACCCAAAGAGTGCGCGTCGGAGATAGATTATCGTCCCCTACCGAAGTAACCTCAGGTGTCCCCCAGGGTAGCGTGATCGGGCCGTTGCTTTTCTTAGCATATGTAAATGACTTATGGAAAGGGATAACATCACAAATTCGGCTTTTTGCGGATGATTGTATAATCTATAGAAATATCAAGACCGAAGGTGACGTTAACAATTTACAAGAAGATTTAAACAAAATTCAACTCTGGGCGCAATCCAATCAAATGGAGATAAATCCAAGAAAATGTAAAACAATTATATTTTCAAGGACAAGAACAGAAGAAAATGTGATGTATAAATTAGATAACAAGAGAATACCCAGGGTAAGTAGCACTAGATATCTAGGTGTAATAATAAATGAAAGATTGGAATGGGGGGAACATGTAAACTCGGTCACTGGAAAAGCCTGCAAAGCATTACACTTTGTAATGAGAATATTAAAACGCAGCAATGGGAAATCGCGAAATTTAGCTTACACATCCTTAGTCCGACCAATATTAGAATATAGCGTGGCATGCTGGGATCCATATCGGGTTGGTCAAAAACAAGCACTCGAGAGAGTCCAAAAACGAGCAGCTAAATTTGTTGATAGAGGAATGCGATTTGAAAACCCTACAGGCACTGCTACCTCCTGGGAATCATTGGAGAAACGCAGAAAACGGGCAAGGCTATGTGCAATTTTTAGAGCATATAAGGGGGAACCTGCATGGAAAGATATAACAAAGCGGTTGTTGACACCATCATATAGGGGAAGGAATGATCACTCTAAAAAAAAAAAAATAAGAAATAGGGAACAGAAAACTGATATAGGTAAATTTTCCTTTACCAATAGAACAATTAATGACTGGAACAATTTGACTGCAGAATTACTGGAGACTTTGCCTCCAAATGTAAATAATTTCAAAGAGAGGTTAAAAAGAAATCCTGTATAGTTACCATAGTGCATGAAAGGAATTGTATATATGTTGTAAGGAATTGTATATTATATTGTAAGGAGTTGTATATTATAATGTAAAGAATTGTATATCATGCTGTAAAGAATTGTATATTATATTGACAGCGCTGCCACCGGGCCATGCTCTAAGTAGTGAAATAAAGTATCTATCTATCTATCTATCTATCTATCTATCTATCTATCTATCTATCTATCTATCTATCTATCTATCTATCTATCTATCTATCTATCTATCTATCTATCTATCTATCTATCTATCTATCTATCTATCTATCTATCTATCTATCTATCTATCTATCTATCTATCTATCTATCTATCTATCTATCTATCTATCTATCTATCTATCTATCTATCTATCTATCTATCTATCTATCTATCTATCTATCTATCTATCTATCTATCTATCTATCTATCTATCTATCTATCTATCTATCTATCTATCTATCTATCTATCTATCTATCTATCTATCTATCTATCTATCTATCTATCTATCTATCTATCTATCTATCTATCTATCTATCTATCTATCTATCTATCTATCTATCTATCTATCTATCTATCTAACTACGAAAGACTGTTTCCTACAATTTTAAAATTTCCTTTTCTACAACTGGTATCCAAAACTTCCTCTTACTGGTATCCATCCACTAAAGAAACTGACATTAGTAGATGGAGCTGGTTCGTCAGTTCCAGATATCCGGGTTGTCATCTTTCCTCTTCTGCATAATCAGTTGTGTCTCTCCGCTCTCATACTCTCCATATATCTCCTCTGACTCTCCTGGGATTCTCCCTCTTTCTATGGTTTCTGCTCTTCCTTCCCATATCCATAACTGGCGTCTTCTATTTATCAGTTATACGTCTTAAATTATGTCTTCAAGTCTGAAAATCTGTATCTTCAGTTTCTCTTGGTCCTATTTCGCTCGGACGATCTCTTAAGTAATATTTTTTTCTCGTAGATTGAAGTGTTCCTACATTTCTTTCTTGAAATCTTTTGTCGCAGGTCATATATTCCTCTAACGCCTTAACGGATATTATCTGAGACATATTTTCTAAATGTACATAATCTTCTGCTTCTCTTAAGATGTTCCATAAACATTTTCCTTGAAGTTTCCTTCGACCGTCTTCTACTAGTTCACTATATTTATTGTACTCAAAAATAAGGAATCTATGTTATCACTTGTAGAGCCTGTAAACCACCCTCTTAGGACACTTTCTGTTATGAAAAATAACGTTAAGCCAACAAACTACGCCATCTTCCCATTAGTCCTTTTTGACGTTTTACACAGACACAAGCAGAACTTTTGACGTGCTTCTTTTGGAGTTCAGGTGTACTCAAAACGTAATTGTTCGTTAGGTGCTATACATTACGAGGTGCATTCAAATTTTAACACCTGCTGTTTTTTCAGAACCGGAATCAGATAGGAAGTTTATATATATATATATATATATATATATATATATATATATATAGTGGACTCTTTGTGAATGCGTGACAGAGATGGCAGCACTCTATAGTGCATAGTTAGAGGCAGCAACGAGAGTTAGGACTGCTTTTGGTACTTAAAATGGCGATGTTTTCATTGCAAGAACAGCGTGTAATCATTCGTTTTCTCCATTTTCGTGGTGTAACACCTATTGAAATTAATAATAATAATAATAATAATAATAATAATAATAATAATAATAATAATAATAATAATAATAATAATAATAATAATAATAATAATAATAATAATAATAATAATAATAATAATAATAATAATAATAATAATAATAATAATAATAATAATAATAATAATAATAATAATAATAATAATAATAATAATAATAATAATAATAATAATAATAATAATAATAATAATAATAATAATAATAATAATAATAATAATAATAATAATAATAATAATAATAATAATAATAATAATAATAATAATAATAATAATAATAATAATAATAATAATAATAATAATAATAATAATAATAATAATAATAATAATAATAATAATAATAATAATAATAATAATAATAATAATAATAATAATAATAATAATAATAATAATAATAATAATAATAATAATAATAATAATAATAATAATAATAATAATAATAATAATAATAATAATAATAATAATAATAATAATAATAATAATAATTTATTATTAATTTCGTTATCACTATTTCACAACTTTTGTTGGTATTGATGCTGCTGAGAAGAATGTCATCATCTTCAGCAGCAACTTCCTCCTAATGTGGCATATTTGAAGTAGTGTTACTCGTTGTATGTTGCTCATTATCTTCACTGGAATTCCGATGTCTTGAATGTTTTCTGCTAAGAATGTTGAAACCACATCTTCCACCGATATAACTATTGGTATAATTTTTATAGTTTGTAATTTCCATATATTTTTTTATCTCTATTGCCAGGTTCTGGTATTTACTGACTTTATGCATTTCTGTTTTCCTTAAGTTGTGAGTGGATGGGATGCTGAGATCAATTATAATGGGCTTAGAGCTCTTTTTATCAATCAGTAAGTAGGTCTAGTCAGTTAAAGTCAACTGTTTTATCTGATGTTATCGATCTATCCCAATATAACAGGGTTTCTTCAGATTCGAGAATTGGTTCTGGAGTATATTTGTATAACGGTGGTAGATTTTGAATGTAGAGCTATTTGTACGTGGAGAATTTTTGTTAGCTAGTTATTTCTAGCTAGATATGAGTTATCTGCTAGAGCTTGACAAGTAGATGTTGTGTGCTCTATGGTTTCTCCCTGTAAATTGCATTTCCGATATCTGTTATCATTATATGTTTTTCATAATGTCTAGTCATTATTTTCTCTTGGGGAGCCATAACAAATCCTTCCGTTTCTGGATAGAGTGGGCTTTTCTTCAACCATTCTAGGGATTGATCCTTGATAATATTTTATTCATCTAAAGATGTTGGGTATTTTCCAAGAAGTACTTTAACCTTCCCCTGTTGTTCGCTGTCCAGTGAAGACCCTTTAGACAAGCTAGCATCATCTCTTTGCAGATCTAGTGGTGTAAATTTGCTGTCGAACTGAACAATGAATGAAGTTATTTTATTCTGGTTTTGGGAAAATATTTTCTCATGTTTTCCACCTGCTTTTTGTTCAAATCAAATATATTTATCAAGCCTCCTCCCCCTTTAGATCGTGGGAGGTAGAGAGGTTCTATTGCATCATCATCATCATCATCATCATCATCATCATCATCATCATCATCATCATCATCATCATCATCATCATCATTATCATTATTATTATTATTATTATTATTATTATTATTATTATTATTATTATTATTATTATTATTATTATTATTATTATTATTATTATTATTATTATTATTATTATTATTATTATTATTATTATTATTATTATTATTATTATTATTATTATTATTATTATTATTATTATTATTATTATTATTATTATTATTATTATTATTATTATTATTATTATTATTATTATTATTATTATTATTATTAGTTTGGTGTGTAAATATAGTTATGTTTAGAATTGTATTATTTAGACTTGACGGGAATTTATATAGGTGTAGGTTTGACATGTAATTATTTAGATTAGCTTGTAAAACTTAATTTTGACAAACCCTGCTACCGGGCCTTGCCCTAAGTCAAATTACAAAACACAAGACTATAGTTAAAGAACAATTGTAAGCCTGAACACCTGTGTATAGCTTAGCATTAATGTGTTTGCCATAAACATTTAGTTTTAAATCGTAAAGTGAACCTTGGCAGGGATGACTTTTATTGATTTGTTTTTGTGCGTTTCCAGAAGCACATTTTCTGGCTGTTTGTCATGGCGGGGTTGAGTCAGCCGCCACCCCAGGCTAGGCGCCGTAGTGATGAGACGACAGACTTGTCTGTAGCCATTCACTTGTTTTATCTTACCATCTCTCTACCTGCGTGCCTGCCTGCCTGCACGGTGCGTGGGTGTAGGTCTCTACTGCATTGGCACTGAGTTTAGGGTGATTTTCGTAGGTTCCTGCCGGTTGCTATGAGTACTGCAAAAATTAAATTGCCCCCTTTTTAAATGTCAAGCAACATAACCTACTTTAATTTTAAGTTGTAATTTTAAGCTTTAAATCACTAGTTCTAACGTTTTTATTTATTGTATAATTTCATTGAAAGGATAATATATTTCTGTCATGCAATAATCAAGTTTAACTGTCATTATTTAAGACAGTGCGACATTGGCTGCGTTTGTGTTCAGGTTTCTCTTCGTGTTTCTTCAACAATATGTTCCTTTACGCTCTGCATTTCTGCAGTTTATTCATTATGGTTTATTTATTCATTTTGGCGGTGTTACCTGTCCTATCATTATAGTTCTCTGCTACATCGCTTTTCTGGGATGGCACCGAGAATAAAATATGTTTTAAATTCCGAATTTCAGTCTCTATATCCTTTCATCAAAAGGGGAAACGAATATCGGGTAATTCTAAGGACCTTAGGCTCACTAGAGCATCATTTCACCCATTTAATTCATGTCGGATATGACAACGTTGGAGGAGGTAAATTAAAAAGTGGGGGGAAGAAAGTGACTATATGTACACAGATGGTCTGAAAAGATAAAGATACAAGACCCTTTTCAGATTATATATATATATATATATATATATATATATATATATATATATTTCAGCATAGTCTCCCTATATCTCTACACACTTCTCCCAGTGATGCCCTCATCTCTGTAACCCGTCCAAATAGCACTCGGCGTGTTTCTCTGCAAAATAATTGTACACGAAGTTGATTGCCTCTTCATTTGACGAAAATCTCTGTCCACCGAGCGCAATTTTCAGATGAGGAAACAAAGAGAAGTCGCGTGGGGCTAGATCTGGTGAGTCAAGCAGTTCAAACTGTAATTCGTAGATTTTCGCCATTGCAACCTCGGTGTGTTGTCTTGGTGAAAAAAGATTTTTCTGCAAATGTGGGCGTTTTTTTCTCAAGTTCTGCCTTCAGCTTGTCAAGTAAGGATGTGTAGTATGCTCCTGTAATAGTTTTTCCTTTTTAAAGATAATCGATTAAAATAACTCTACGACTACCCCCTCTCCAAAAAAAAAAAGCAGTCGCCATCACTATCCCAGCCAGAAAAAAACAACGTTGTTGCCTTTTTTGGAGCCGGTCCCCCCTTTGCAGTCCACTGTTTGGACTGAAATTTTGTTTCGAGCGTATAATGATGTAACCAAGTTTCATCTACAGTAATTAATCGACGCCCAAACTCGGATTTATTGCACCTAAACTGCGCCAACAGAGCGTTGGAAATATCCATTCGAACACGTTTTTGGTATAACGTGAGCAAATGCGGCACTCAACGCGCGGACAGCTTTCTCATGTCTAAATGTTTATTTAATATGTGACAAACACGTTCTTTTGACTTGTTCATAGCCTCCGCTATTTCTCTCACTTTAATTCGGCGGTCGTCCAGCACCATTTGCTGAAATTTGACGATGTTTTCGTCGGTAGTTGCAGTTTTTGACGTCCCGAACGTCTCCTAAGCTCTTATGGCAACATTTAAATTCAGCTGCCCAACATTTCACAGTGTAAATTATGGTGCAGAGTTCCCATATACAGAATCCAACATATTTGATTTGCATAGGCATATTGCGTTTCAAAAAAGATATTTAATGACAGCTCGATACTCGATTTTGTCCATTTTCATAAAAACATTCACATCAGCTAAAACGGCTGTTACATTACAACTGAGTGTCCAAAATGGCTGAAACTTTGGTGAGTAAGATGTAAAACGAAATTCACTACCTTTTATTTGAGTGCTACCATCTTCATGTTGAGGTCCGAAACTTTTCAGACCATCTCGTATTATCAAAAATGTTCGGCAAATATTTCGACAGAAAACGGTGGGAATTCCGAAAATACAAGTCATTTACAAACGGCAAAATATAAATCATGAAGTAATTCAAATGCATCCATTTCACATTTTCCAGAAATAAGTATTTCAAAAGAAATCCAAATCGGACAAAAAGAACAAAAATGCTTGCAGCAGCAGAAGCATATTTTGCATTTCACACAGAAATTCATAACCAGTTGTTTCGATCAACAGACTGTACTTCGAAATTGATTACGAAATGTTTTGAACCTCAATAGGAACGAAGTTCGAAGCAATTGTGACGATCAGCCCTTATGCAATTTTACAGCTACAGAAAGACTTGGATCAAGTGAATTAAATGACAGTGTACACAGATTCTTCCAGTCATAACCAACAAAGCTGTTTCCATTATTGGTATGCTATTTTCTTCTTGTTAATCCAGTGCAAGTAAAAGTGTTAGACTTTCAAGATCAGTACGATGAGACAGTTGAGAATGTGACCTCATTTTAAAGCGGGTGGTTACCTGCCGTATATTTACAGCATACAAAAGATAAAGAGGCCTCTGAGCAAAATCAAGTGAATACTGAATATAAAATAAGACATTGAGAAATATAACAGTTAAATAGCATTCCAAATAAAAACTCAATTTCCATGTTCTACAGAGCTGTCTTCATGATAATTTCTTGAAACAAGTTGCTCAAGAATTACGAGGGTGGTCTCAAAAGTTTCCGACCTCAACATGAAGATGGCAGCACTCGTAAATAAAAGCTAGTGAATTTCGTTGTTGATCTTTGACCAAAGTTTCAGCCATTTTGGACGCTCAGTTGTTATGTAACAGTGGTTTGAGTGAGTTGATGTGAGTGTTTTTATGAAAATGGACAAAATCGAGTATCGAGCTGTCATTAAAAATTTGTTTTTGAAAGGCAATACGCCTACGCAAATCAAAGATGACTTAGATTCTGTGTATGGGGGCTCTGCACCAACATTTACCACAGGGAAATTTCGAGCAGCTGAATTTAAACGTGGTCGTAAGAGCTTGGGAGACGATGAACGTTCGGGACGTCCAAAAACTGCAACTACTGACGAAAACTTCGCTAAAGTTAAACCTAATGGTGCTATACGACCGCCGAATTAAAGTGAGAGAGACAGCAGTGGCTATGAACATGTCAAAAGAACGTGTTTGTCACATATTAAATCAACATTTAGACATGAGAGAGCTTTCCGCGCGTTGGGTGCCGCGTTTGCTCACGTTAGACCTAAAACGTGTTCGAATGAATATTTCCAACGCTCTGTTGGCGCAGTTTAGGCGCATAAATCTAAGTTTTGGCGCCAATTAATTACTGTAGATGAAACTTGGATCCACCATTATACGCCCGAACCAAAAATACAGTCCAAACAGTGGACTGCAAATGGCGAACCGGCTCCAAAAGAAGCAAAAACTGTTGTTATTTTGTTTTTTGACTGAGAAAGTGATGGTAACTGTTTTTTTTGGGGGGGGGGGGTAGTCATGGAGCTATTTGAATCGACTATCTTCAAAATGGAAAAACCATTACTACAGGAGCATTCCACGCATCATTACTTGACAAACTGGAAGCGGAACTTGCGGAAAAACGGCCATATTTGCAGAAAAAGAATATCTTGTTTCAGCAAGACAACGCACCGTCTCACATCTCAGAGGTTGCAATGGCAAAAATCCAGGAATTACGGTTTGAACTGCTTGAGCATCCGCCTTACACATCAGATCTAGCCCCAAGCGACTTCCTTTTGTTCCCTCATCCGAAAATTGCGCTTTGAGGGCAGAGATTTTCGTCAAATGAAGAGGCAATCACCTTCGTGAACAATTATTTTTCAGAGAAAAGCGGTGAGTACTATTTGGATGGGTTACAGAGATTGAAGCATCGCTGGGAGACGTGTCACAAGGAGACTATGTTGAAAAATAAAAGAAAGAAATTTTGAGAAAAAAATATATATATATGTTGTATCTTTATTTGGTCGGAAGCTTTTCAGACCACTCTCGTAATTATGTGTAAATAATGTTTGCCCGTGAGTATTAAGTGGTAGACATATTATTCTTCAGAGTCGTATTTCTGCATCTCTATAAGAACATGTATTTGTTTGAAATAATTTTAATTCGTGCACAGTGAGCGATTGATGCATTCAGTCAAGACAGACAGAAACCTGTTGTATTTTTATACATCTCCACATTGTAATTTTGTGACAAGAACTTTGAATATTCAGCAGTCTAACATAATCCAAGAAGAAACAGAAGATCAGATAAAAAAGCAATACAAATGAGATTGTCTCTGAGATTCAATGATCAGGGCGTTGTCTTCTGAGATGTAGATTTGGCTAGCAACATTTTCTTCAGTTTGTATCATTGTCTGTTCTCTTAGAGTAGGCACAGAAGTGAGTGTCAGACCTTTAGTCAACCTGGCTGTGAAATTATAGCCCATGTACATTTAATTTCATCCATGTCTTTAAACTATTACAGATACTTGATGATTTTATAATTTTTTACTAAGATGGCGTTTTACTTGAAGCAGAACTTTATTTCAGATGTTTCATTACAAGAAATTATTACAATCTTTGAAGAAAGGCCTTTAGATTCTATAGTCCTCAGCCACTTTTCAGCAAGTTATGCTATCTCACGACGTTAACAGTCTCCGGTTTTTAATAGAAGATTTCTTTGAAACCATTGCAACACTATACAAATATAATAATTTGTAACACAAATCTTCACTTATCTTAAAATAAAATGTTGAAAATTTTCCTATTAATTGATAAGTATCGCGATATCGTAAATACTCATTCGTATCGTCAGTTCAAACAACCTCGTCACCGTTACAGTCGCTAGAGGTCATTATATTTTTGTCAGTACTACCAAAATCTGAAAATGAAATAAACTTAATAACAGAATCGACTACGGTATTTAAAATTAATCATGGGATTTTAGTTAATTGATGGAAATTAATCATTTCTCCACACTAGCCGCATATAGGCTAAGGTTTTTGATAGAGTCAACATGAAAAATTCAATGCCATGACCGGGATTTGAAGCACGGATCTCCTGGTTTCCGTTTAGTCGCTCTTAACCTATGAGCTACCATGGCCAACGTGCCGTCCTGACGAGTCAACTGGAGAATTTAATGTCAGGACGGCACGTTGGCCATGGTAGCTCAAAGGTTAAGAGCGACTGGACGGAAAACAGGAGATCCGTGCTTCAAATCCCGGCCATGGCATTGAATGTTTCATGTTGACACTATCTATCTATTCACGGGATGTTTATTTTTTAAAATAAATATATTTTCCCAACCCATTTAATGTATCGGACCATTTAATTGTTTTAATAATTTAACTTCTGGATTTACTTCATGTTTAAATGACCAAAAATTATCTGCTACGGCCGAGTTATCAGTTTATTTATACTTAATGTTACGAAAATGTACTTTCGCTCTGGTTTCTAAATTACGTTTTGTCTTTCCAATATAAACTTTATCACAATCGAAAAACTTAAATGGTTATATAACAGATTTTTTTATTATTAGGAATTTTATCTTTTTTAGAGAAATGCATTAAATGTTTAATACTATATTTATTTTGAGGAACTAAAGTTATACAAAATTCTTTAAAAATGTTTTGAAAATGTTTATTAACCCAAGGATAGTAAGATTTTTTTTTTTTTTTTTTTTTTTTTTTTTTTTTTAATAATAGCCGTCTTTTACTTTCTAAGGATAGAAATATTACAAAATAGAAATAGGGTAGAAATATATACAAATATAACAATTTGTAACTAAAATTTCACTTATCTTATAAGAAATGATGATAATTGTTATAAATTCTCTGGGATCGCGATTTCATGTAAACTTATACACATCTTCAGCTGTTGCCATCGTTACGAACACTACATGTTGATATGTTCTTGTTAACAAGATACGTCGCAAATTTTGTTGCATATATTTTAAAATCTTCTGTTAATATCTATTGACTGCCAACAAATTAACAACAGGACCCCGTAAATAGACATGATAAAAATAAAAGGATACATTCGTGCGATATAAAAGTCAATTAGAAAATAGAGATTAATTATGAGAAAAACTAATGTTTTGAAAAATTGCTCCACGATGCAGTTCTTTTAATAAATTAATACTTATATTTAAACATTTTATAGTATATTAATAAACCCTATAGCTCAATTTTTAATGACACAACTACTTTGATAAACGTTAGTACAGGATAAAATCTTGTGAAGGGGATTCCGTACGTCGACCAGTCTTGATCTATTAAACGAGGGTCGACTGATAAATTCCGGGTCTAACAATAAAAATAAACATTTAAAATGTTTTCCTTTATTTGTTAACACAATCTCCTGAAGGGCTAATACCTGTTAAGCCATATGAGACGAAGAATGAAATGATATTCAAATAATTAAGTACAGGGTACATAGAGCTTAGAATTATCAGACATTCATCTTTCAGGATAAGGGAAAACCTCTAACGTTAAGTCATATCGGACGATGAATGTAATGCTGTTCAAATGAGTACAGGGTACTTAGAGCTTAGAGTTACCAGATATTTATCTTTCAGGATAAGGGAAAACCTCCAACGTTAAGTCATATCGGACGATGAATGTAATGCTGTTCAAATGAGTACAGGGTACATAATGTGACTTTGTGAGTTCGTAAAATTAAAAGTCTAGTTTGAAGAAATTTAAAATGCTCTTTATTTCCATAGAAAGACCCTTTGTACAGCCCTTTGCAGCAGCAGAATTTCATAACATACACAAACGCAACCTTTAAGGTCGTCTGCCGCACGCCCACACAGCTGCACACTCAATTCACAAGTCCATAAACAACTGCTGGCTAGTCCAAGTCCAAGTCGTATACTGACAGGCTGTTAACAGCCAGAAGGTTTTTGCTGCGTACCCACCCAGGTTTTGGGTCTGACCGCAGGTTGGTAATTTTGGTGATTACAGGATGATGTGGTATTTTTTTGTTGTTGAGGGAATGTGATGATATCCGAGCCGAAGTTTCTCGAAAGGTGCCGAAGTCACACGATCTTGCGTGGCGAAGCGAGAACACAATGGAACTATCTTTCTCTGTCACTCTCAGGTAGCGCGCGCTTGGGCGCGGCTTAGGGCACTTTATGTCTCTTTACCCGCTTCTCCCCTCCCCCCCCCCTCTCTCTCTCTCTCTCGGCGCTCGCCTACACACGAGTCGGCAGCAGCAAACAATGCCTGGCGACAATATATCTTAGAGTTACTAGCCATCTTTCAGGATAAGGGAAAATCTCCAACGTTAAGTCATACCGGACGACGAATGAAATGATGTTCAAATGAGTCCAGGATCCATAGAGATTAGACTTACGAGACATTCATCTTCCAGGATGAAAACCTCCAACCTCCAACGTTATCATATCGGATGATGAATGAAATGATGTTCAGATGAGCCCAGGGTACATAGAGCTTAATGTTACCAGAATAAGAGAAAACAAATACAAATGCAAACAAAAACCGAAAATAATAGTATTTTCGGTTTTCTGCTAATTTTGAAAAATGCCTTGCCCTAAATGAAGAAAATCATGCAGGTTATGTTACTGGTGCTATTTTGTAATACATATAAATCAGACAACATAATAATTCTTGTTATTAATTTTGTATTTGTTTATATTATATTTCAGGTTTCAGGATATCACTCGTTCAGTCGAAATGAAGGATCAAATGCAACAGTAACCAAAAGATATAGCTGGGAAGAAGATATGCTTCATAATTCTTGTAAACTGAATGCTTCGTACTCTTGTTTTCGTGTATCAGTCGCCAAGGTAGGACAACATTGGAACACGTTAGCGAGATGAATGCCAGATCGCAGACGTTTGAATTTGCTGTAGATCGCTGCCAAGTCAATGAAGCGGTGGCAAGCATTTTTCACACAGTCTTGTTTTACCGCACTTTGGGCAAATTTTGCTACATACCAGAAGGCAGCTACTCAGAGGGCACCTTAGGATATAAAGACGTTGACTGTGACTTCATAGATTTCACCTACATTTGCTGTTCTTCATGCAAACTAGATCAGATGCTCAAGCGAGAGATCTCTCTGTTTTCAAGAGGTTTGCGTGTTCCAGGGGTAGGCCAAATATCTCTTGAGTTTTTCCAGAAGAAGAAGAACCGATGGCCCTTTCAGTCAGAATGTGTACCCTGGGAAATATGGACTGTGAGATTAGAGCTCGTCAAACTGAAGTTGAATCACGAACGGCTGAAGTACAGGGAGAAAGTAGGTGATATACTGACAGACAAGGTTCTCCACATTGCTGAAATAATGAACAGTCACGAATACCTTCCAAAAATGCCAAACATCTCTGAAATAGATTTTATTTTTGACACTTCATTTCCTGATGTTCAGCCATACTTGTTCAGAATTGTAAACACAACTCCCAGTCCAACAAGTCTGTCAGTCACAACAGCAATGAAGAAACTGATGAAAGAAGCAATCTTCAATGACATTTAGATTAAAAAATATGAAAACAATATTGTTCAGATGTTTTAAAACTTGTAAAACTTTGTAATACTGTTAAACCTTACGTAAATAAAAGGTATGAAGGAAACGTTTATGTAATAACTTTGGACCATATGAAAATGTATAATGAGTGACATTATTTATGTTTTCGAACACTATTGAGATTTTATAGATTGTTATTTAAGTGAAAATGTGACTTAAAATGTAGTATTTGTACGAGGTTCGTCCAAGTCTATCCGGCAGTTTATTTAAAAACAAATAGAAGAACAAATTTCAAAGCGTGAAAAGTGGATTTATTTTTCTACACAATCTCCAGCTACAGTTATACACTTACCCCAGCGTTTGACTAACACCTGAAATGCTTCGGCATAGAAAGATTTAGATTTGCGACGGACCCATTGTAGGACATCAGGCTTCACTTCATCATCAGTGTTGAAATGCTTTCCTCCAAGGAACTCCTTTAGGGGCCTACACAGGTAAAGTCTGTTTTTTAACGTGTGTGCAGTTCCCACTCAAAGGGACCTCAAAGGACCTGACCTTTCCGCCCACTAATGACCGTCATAAATCTATCTCCACACTTCAGAAATGGAACACTGACGTTGGGGACCAATAGCAACCCCGGTTTTCTGAAAATGACAGTTGCATGTCTACTCCGCGTGGAGTCTCAGTTGCCAAAGTTCCAACTTCCAGTTGTTCTGTTTCATTAGGTGCAAGACGGTGATGTTAAAATGTTGCAACATTGTAGAGAGGACCGTCAGGAGGAGGGTCCATGTTGTAAAACGATTATGAGGGTTCCTCAAAGAAAGCGGCCGCCGTGCACTTGCGTTGAATAGACAGACTTTAAAATCACTTGGCTCTAAGTCAGGACTATACGGGGGGAGTGTGGCAGGAGCTCCCAACAAGATCTTCCATGATTGGAATGTTCGTTGAGCGGTATGGGTCGTGCATTGTCTTGCAAAAAGAATACCCCTTGTGATCAAACCCGGACGTTTCTTCTCTAAACACTTACGCACATCACGCAGAACACGGCACTAATATTCACAGTTGACAGTGACACCATGAGGTAAAATATAAACATGAATAATGCTTTCTTTATCCCAGAATACACTTGCCTTCATTTTACCAGCAGATGCAACTTTCGAAATTTCTTGGAAGGTGGTGAGTCCGTATGCTTCCACTGTATTGATCCTTTTTTGGATTCTGAAGAGAAATGGTGAACCCATGCTTCGTCACATGTGATAATGCGATTCAAAAAATCCTGGCCTTCCCTTTCATAGCGGTCCTTCAGTTTTTTACAGACTTCAACGCTTCTGTGTCTGTCAAATGCTTTGGGACCCACCATGCACTCACTTTTCGGAACAAAAAATGTGAATGAATTATTGTATTCACTGTTCCTAACCCTTGCGATTTCCCGACAGGTTATGCGACGATTGTCCAGGATCACCTGTTGCACGCGCTGAATGTTCTCAGGAATGACTACCGTGGGCTGTGATCTACCACGACCAGGATCTACGACCATCTTTGAAGCGCTTACACCATTCAGATGTCTAACTGCGACTGAGTGTCCCATCATCGTACTGAGCCTGAGGTCTTTTGTAAATTTCAGCAGCTTTTATGCCCTCGTTCACTAAAACCTTCATCACAACACGCTGTTCCATGTGGACGTTGACACTGTTGTCCGCCATCTTCAATAACGGTCTATCCAGAAGCACGGGAAATGAGCGCTGTCTACCAGTAAAAGGACAGGTGTCACTGTCTGCTGCATACAACACCTCTAGCCTAGGCGTCAGTTTAAACCAACCTGACAAAATGAAATGTCCCGGATTGACTTGAACGACCCTAGCAACATTGTTTAGGAGTTTATGAAAACAACGAATATTTCAATTCGTATTTTACTCGTACATAAGATATCACAACATTCAAGTATGAAAATCCTTTTACTTAACCTCAAAGACTGCAAAATATATATATTGAACATACTGTAGATAAGAAACGGAAATTAATATTCAATAAATGCTTTTAATAAGGAACAAATAAAATACAGATCATATTGGGACCCTATTTGATCTCTTGACAGGTACACTAGTGTCTAAAAGTTAAGCATAATTCAATATGTTGTTACCAATGTATCACAGATAGTCGGGAATTCAATAAAGTGAGACAATTTTAACTTCCGGACTCCTTTCAACGCAAGCACAAAATCTAACGATCACTTACACAATGACAATGGTGCAGAGCGGTTACTATGGGGTGTGGTGACTCCTGCTGGCTATACAGGCCTCGCAGTGCCGTGGCATACTCTCTATAAGATGGTTCAAGAGCTGTGTAGGCAGCAGTTCCCCTTCCTCGCAGAGAGTTTGTCGGAGGTCTGAAAGTGTCCTCAGTCGGGCCTGGCGGGCTGCAAATTGCAGGTATGCTCTATAGGATTCATATCTGGGGACATCACTGGCCAGTCCACGCGCTGGGTATCTTCCCTTTCAAGATAGTTGTCCATCAGGTGTGTTCTATGCAGAAGTGCATGATCGTCTTTTAAAATGAAGTATGAGCAACTGTACCTCTGAAGAGTCACACAAGTGCCTCGTGTCTGTACCTCTGGGTAATCATAGTACCACCATGGAAGATGTGCACATCTGTCCATTGAACATTATGCCTGCCCACACCAAATGGGGGTGTTTCCACAATGCTGTTGGTGGAATGAAACCGTGTTCCAAGTTCTCTCCAGATTATTGTGCGGCGAGAATACTGGACTCAAACGTAAACATTCATTCAAGCTCCAATGTTGACATTACTGACTCCATTGTGAACGGGACCGTATGTGTATTCGTGTGAGTGGGGTACACAGAGCTGGACGTTTGACATAGAAATCGACTGCCCTGAGCCTTCGGTATATAGTTTGGCTGGAAACTCGAACGCCGGAGACAGCTGCAAGCTCGGAAGACAGTTGTCTTGCCACCAGCTATGACACTATCTGTCTCCTTCTTTCCTGCCCACTGTTTTGTCGCAACTCCAACGAAATAATGCCATCGGTGACAATATATGAGTATTTCAATTCGCTTTCTTTCTATAAGTTATGCCAAGACTAATTATTTTCAGGAAGATTTTGCAATAAAGTACTGTTGTCCTTATTAGCTTAGCTTTTGTCTGTATTTATTCAATCCAAAGCCACATATTGAAGTAGCCTACTGTATTGTTTAATTCAAAATCTGCTCAGTGGTGCGTTTTTCTTTGACAGTACACATACATTTAGGTCAGAATAAATTTAAATTACGGTTTGAAAGGATATTTGTTTGTACGTTCTGAGACTTGAGGACTGGAGGAGTGCAGAAAAAAGAAATGTTGCCATTAAACAAACAAAAACAATTTCTACTTGCAATCATGGTAATGTAAGGGCAATCTGATATGATACAGCTTTTCTAAAATTTATCACTTCATAGAGTTGCAACAGTAGGGTTACAGGTATCGTTCAATACTTTTTACTCACTCGGATGTGTGTATATTGTCACCCATCGCATTATTTCGTTGAAGCCACGCAAAGCCGGAGCTACGCGAGGGCAGAGACAGATACTGGCGCGCAGCGCTAAACGAGAGAGAGACAGAGATAGTCTGAAATTTCCCGCTGCATTGTGATTGTTACCGAGCGTTCTACTAAATTCTAGAAACAATGGTTTGGACATAAATGCGCCGCGGCTGTAAAAGCGGAGACAGTTGCGAGTTTAGTTGTTAATTGTGTATGCAGCTATTTGAAGTGTACCGTAAGAGAATTCTTTCGTTTGTTTACGTGTGGTGAAGCAACGAGAGACTCCGTTTGTATATGACACGTCATTTTAGAGCCTGTAAGGGGTGTACAAAACGTCTTTCTACTGAAATAAAGACCGTTTTGAATTTCTTCAAATTACACTTTTAATTCTACGAATCAACAATATGTATATGTCAATAGCTACAGGACTGTTCAATAAAGAATGATCATAATGTTTCATGATCAAATTTTTCGTACTAAAATTCAATCCTATTATATTCTGTTAGTTTAACGTGAAACATACACGACGTAGTAATTTCATTGTTGTTACTCCTGGTTCCTGCCTGTGAGATACAGGCAAGTTCAGACATGTTCAGTATCGCCTACCGCTGCAATGGAGGTAACATGCGAGGAACAACATGCGGCTTTGAAATTCTGCTTTCGTCTCAACAAATCTTCATTTGATACCTATACAATGTTACTGCAGGCCTATGGAGAGTCTGTTCTTTCCTATAGCACAGCTCGAAGGTGGTTTAAAATGTTTAAAGAGGGAGAGACAATCAATTTCAAAGGAAGGTGGAACCGGTACTCCAGTTTCTGCTCTTACGGAAGAAAACATCAACACCGCTGCTGCCATTTTGAGAGAGGATCGACGAATTTCCTTAAGATCACTTTCTGAAATACTGAACATTTCATTGGGTGCCACCCACACGTTGGTGAGAGAAACATTACACATGAGACGTGTTTGTGCGAAATGGGTTGCAAGACTGTTGATTCCCGAACAAAAGGACATTCGCATACAGGTCTGCATGCAGTTAGAATTGATGTTAGAGGAAGATCCAGAGTTTCTTTTAAACGTAATCACTGCTGATGAAACTTGGCTACATCGTTTTGATCCTGAGAGCAAACAGAAAAGCTCAGAGTAGAAATCTCCTTCATCACCAACCACCAAAATAAGCAAAAGTGTTTGCTTCTGCTATGAAAGTTCTGGTCATCTCATTCTTTGATATTCATGGAATGGTTTATCAGCATGTTGTACCTGCACACATATCAGTAACTGTACAATACTACAAGGATGTCCTGAAAACATTGCAAGTCCATATCAGGCGCAAAAGACCACATTTCCGTGAAGCAGGCTGGATGCTGTACCACGATAATGCGTGGCCGTATATTGACAATGTTGTTGCTGAATTTCTTGCTCAAAATCAACGTGAAATGCATCCCTTACCCTCCCCATAGCCCGGATTTAGCCCCATGTGACTTTTTTCTATTCCTTAACTTGCAGAAACGCCTTCGTGGGAGGCACTATCCATCATCAGAAGCAGTGGTGAAGGCTGTGGAGGCGATTTTGAAGGATCTCTCAAAAATGCTTTCCAGCATGTCTTTGAAGACTGGCAGAAACGCTGGGACAAGTACATCGCATTCAGGGGAGACTATTTTGAGAAAGACCATCAAAATTATGAGGATGAGTAAAGATGCGTTGTCAACAAAAAACATTCTGATCATTCTTTATTGAACAGCCCGCATACATATAACCCACCCCTCTCAATATTTACATGAATGAAAATCGTTACGGATTGTTGGGCAAATCTGAACTTTTGAAAAACTTTTCCAGTAAAAGATAATTTTGGAATGAATATTTTTTAAATCTTTGGGGGATACTAAATCTATGCACGAATTTCGGTATATTACTATTTGTGTTTGCAAAAACCACTCGTATTTGCAGAAGGCGCACGATTTTACAGAAGCAGTCTCAAACTATATTATAAAATGCCAATATGATCACGACATCACTGAAACACCATAATTCCTATCATGTCTGCCCATTGTTGTCATAAAGTGCGTGGTATGGTAATGATGTCATTCGTTTCCAAAGAAGTGTGGGTACGTGACCGCACGCCACTGCACGAACATGTTCAAGGTGTGGTGGACAACGGGATGTATTGTTGACTTTTTATAATAGCAACAATGTTGATCACGTGACCCAAGTCTGGCGCCCCGGCGGCGCCCTCTCCTCATCGTAGTTTCTAAATCCGTTCTCTCTGCTATTTATTAGGTCTCTTGTATTCACGCCCAGAAGACAGTTAAGAGGTGTTGGATTTTACATGTGCTCGGGGAATCAATGGACTTCAACGGAACTTCCGTTTGTTCACTGCCGAGCAAATTTTCCCACGTACTGGCTCATAAAACATGCCGTCCTTTTCGTGCGAGCACTTTAGGGTAATTATTATAGCTGAAGATATAAATTTAGGTTGCAAAACTTCGAGAACCAAAATTCAGAACAAAATCAATTGACATAAGGAACTTCTTCCTGATTTACGTCCTTCAACGTTAGGTCATATCGGACGATGAATGAAATGATATTCAACTGAGTACAGGGTACATAGAGCTTAGAGTTACCAGTCATTCATCTTTCAGGATAAGAGAAAACCTCCAACGTTAAGTCATATCGGACGATGAATGAAATGATATTCAACTGAGTACAGTGTACATAGAGCTTAGAGTTACCAGACATTCATCTTTCAGGATAAGAGAAAACCTCCAACGTTAAGTCATATCGGACGATGAATGAAATGATATTCAAATGAGTACAGTGTACATAGAGCTTAGAGTTACCAGACATTCATCTTTTAGGATAAGAGAAAACCTCCAACGTTAAGTCATATCGGACGATGAATGAAATGATATTCAAATGAGTACAGTGTACATAGAGCTTAGTTACCAGACATTCATCTTTCAGGTAAGGGAAAAAACCGTAAAATGCTTATCCAGAGAATTTTCTCTGACCGAGATTCGAACTGGGGACTTCTTAAACGCGATGCAGATACGCTACAGATGCTAAAGGGCTATTGCTGATTAAGTAAATGAATTTTATTTGGCGTTAATTACATTTTTAATAAAAATGAGTCAACAGAAAGCATTGCTAAATCACAGGATATCAGTATTTCTGAAACTCAAATTAATTACACCGTAAGAGCTGTACAACTTGTAATTCTCTGAGCTTTGAACCAAAAGAAATAATGTACTCCGATTCTGAATCACATTATAAATTTCATTAAAAGTTGTACGTTTTTAGTGTATGTATTTATCACGAGTACTGCGAAATTGAAATTTATGTCAGTGTCTTCTTTCTTTTGTTGAAGGTGCTTTTATTAAAGAAAACACTCTCTCCAAATTATTTGCAAGAATGCAGTGTTTAATACAAGGAATGTTCTGCAAATTATGAACTTTGGTCGCTCTCAGAAATCATTTCAATTTCATACTGTGACGAAACAACAAGCTCTAACTGGTGTACCATCTTGCATTCACACTCTTCCACTCTCGCACAATCTTCAACAGCATTCAATCAGAATGCCCAAAGTTCATGAGATTTGCTCCAATCAACTGACCAGCTACATTTCATAAAATTGAATTACTTCTTGAAGTTTTCATCCAGGCGCCATGTGAGCATCAGTTCAATAATTGTATTCGTGCTAAGTTCAACATGGCCTTTCCAAACGCTCAAATTCAAGACTCAAACTTTTATCCAAACTCACAAAATCTTAATACAGGAATAACATAAAAGTGCGTGTTCCAAAACATTTTACGGGGTGGCTCAGGTGGTTTCGTCTTTGGCCGTCATTCGAGATGTCCAGGTTTGATTCCCGTGGCCGACCAACCTGATCCAGTCGCCAAGCGAATGCTGAGTACGTTAACTACATCCCTTGAACTTTTAAATATGTAGATAGTTAACAACTTACACATAATCAAAGAGCTATATAATCCATATAATATTACTTAAGCAATGGGGCATGGTGCAGTACAACTAAAAAGAGATCTCTTGTATCATAAATAACTATTATTAATAGTTTCCTTCAGGCATAATGAGAATATGGGAGTACTGTGATTTTAAGCGACAGTTAAATTTTTTAAGGGCTGGTCGGTACATGAGGGCTTTGAACTTCATTTGTCTTTGCTTAACCAGCAGAGAGGGAAGAAGAAAAAAAACAAGTAACGACTTGTCATTTGCAAAAGGTATTCAGTATTTGAAAATATAAGCCAATAACAAGAAATATCTCGGTAAATATTATCTTAATAGCAAATGTATTTGTAATAAACGTGTTCTTTAAGCAGAACAACTTTCTTTTTGTAGTACAAGGTGCGTTCAAGTTACGAAACTTTTTTTCGGGTCTGGGACCAGATATGATTTTCTTTTTTTCTTTTTTTAAAATACACATGGACTCATTGTGAATGACTGACAGAGATGGCAGCAGTGCATAGAACTCTAGTGGCAGCGACCAAAGTTAGGACTGCTTTTGATACTTAAAATGGCGACGTTTTCATTGCAAGAGCAGCGTTTAATCATTCTTTTTCTCCATTTTCGAATGGAACTATCTTTCAATTGATTGTGACAATAGATGAGACGTGGATGCCCTTTTTCAACCCTGAAACGAAGCTCAATGGTAGCTCACAGACTCACCGCCATCAAAAAAAGCTTCGGGTGAGTGCCAGTGCTGACCAAATGATGGTGGCCATCTTCTGGGACAGCAGGACTGTAATCCTTACTCATTGCATTCCAAAGGACACTACGGTCACAGCTGCATCCTACCAAAATGTTTTGAAGAACAAACTCCTCCCAGAATTGCGTGAAAAACGGGCAGAAACGGTTGGACGTGTGCTCTTTCAAGACAACACACCAGCGCATCGGAAACGCGACGTGGGAGTTTCTTCGTGACTACAACTTTGAAGAGATTGCTCATGCTCTCTACTCACCTGACCTGGCTCCTAGCGACTTTTGGCTGTTTTCCACGATGAAAGACACTCTCCGTGGTCGCAGATTCACTAGTCGTGACACTATTGGCTCAGCGATTTTCCAGTGGTCAAGACACACTCCTAAAGAAGCGTTCGCAGCGGCCATGGAATCATGGCGTCGACGTTTGAAAAATTTGTACGGCTGGAGGGGATTGGCGTCTGGGATTTCATTACGGAGGGGATTCGGTACGTAGGCGACCATGCTGGGCCCTTTGTTTCTATGCCCTCAAGTGGGGGCACCCCGGAGGAAGAATGAGGCGAAGGAGACAGACGGCGGCCGACCCAAGGAGCCACAACAGTACAGAGAGCAGGGTCCCTAAAGTTTCCTTGGATAGAGACTTCCCCCGACAGGCCAGGACAACGAACTCGCTCCCCTACAGCGGCACGACAACGAGCCCAGCAGCCGAGCCCTGGTGGTACCAAGGTAGGTGATCCGAGCCCCAAAGGTCCCTGGTTGGCGGTCCCGAAATGGTCCCAGCAGAGGAGCTGAGGCTGGCAACCGACCTACCTAGTTTTCCTCAGAGCATATCATCCCGCGATGCACCGCCGAGACACCCGCCGACACTTCTACCCTGAAATAGACCACCAGATGAAAGATGATATGAAATTATAATGGAGATGAAATGGAGGGACAGGATATTCGGGGAATGTGACTAACCTACCCAGCATTCGCCTAGCGACCCGGGGAAACCCTGGGAAAACCCATGGATCAGGTAGGTCGGCCATGGGAATCAAACCCGGGCCTCCCGAAGGCGGGCTACAGACGAAACCGCCTGAGTCATTCCGCTCGGTGCTAGAGGGAGATTACGTTGAGAAGTGATACTAGTGGATACATACAAATGAAGGTGTAAGACTGGGCTACAGTTTGTCTCCTATCTTATTCATAATTTATATAGATGATCTGATTAGAGAGTGGATGTTTAAGATTGACGGAGGCATTCATCTTGCACCAAATTTTATTCTTAAGACGATGCTATTTGCCGATGGCCAAATGATTATAAGTAAAACTGAAGACGAGCTGCAAAGAGCAGTATATATTTTACAGAAGTTATGTAAGAATTATAATTTCAAAATTTCCATAAATAAAACAAAAACAAAAGCGTAGTAAAATAGTAATTGATGATATTATGTTAGAGCAAGTTACGGGTTTTAAATATTTGGGAACATATGTCAGTTATAAATAGGAAAATGATTTTAAAAATAAATTACCAATGTTTCAACAAATATGCGGCATAATAAATAGAAGCCTAAAAACAAAAACCAGAAAAGAAACACGGATGAAATTTTATAAAGTAATGGCTGTTTCTGCTTTCCTTTTTTATTCTGAAACATGGACATTAACAAAAGCAGACAAAAACAAGATACAGGCTTCCGAAATGAGATTTTTAAGAGCTGTTAAGGGATGTACTCTTTTGGATAAAATTCCAAATGAAGAAATAAGAGAATATTTAGAAATAAGTTCTTTAGAAGAAAAAATAATAAATTATAGAAATGAATGGAGAGAGCATATTGAGAGAATGCCGAGAGATAGGATCCCAAGAAGAGTTATAAACTATAAACCTAGAGGAAAGAGACATCCGGGAAGACCACGAAAACGATGGTCAGATATGTTTTAAGCCGGAACAGGCAGCATTGCTAGCCCTTGGAGTGAAGAAGAAGAAGAAGAAGAAGTGACACTAGTTTCACATTTTTCTTGTGATTACTTTGCGAGAAAAAAAAAAGAGGAGGTGTTATAAGTTGAACGCACCTTCTAAGATATTGTGTTATACTTTCCGATCTGTCATACATACAAGTCAGAGAAATGAGAGGTTTTCAGGATATAAGCTTCTTTTATCATGAAAATATATTAAATATATGGTATTTTAATAAAAATTGTTGGGACTATTTTTGATAAAATCAGAATTATTATTGCAAAAGTTAGTTTGGGGGTGTAGCAATCTTCTCAAAACGTTTATACCGTATCGTTGAAGGCGCTGAAGTTTTGTGAACGAAAGATCACCTGCAGTGTTATATTCTTTATGTTGGTTAAAGTACAACAGCTGCGGATGTCTGAAAATGCTAGGCATATCCGGTGCATTCACAAACTGCACCATTACAAAGTTTGGTTTCTCTCCTAAAGCTGGCGAAGGACCAACGCATCTTCCACACAAACAACATGCATTGAAACGTAGTAATTATGTGTGAGGACGAGGAGTGACTACTTTTTAACTGCATAACGCCAAACTCGGTGTTTTAGTTCAATAATTTCATAAAGATTTTCAACAAAATTCCTTACTCCAAAAATAGAACATTTCTTTTAAGGTGAGAAGGTACTTCACTTGGGGTTAAAATTCACCTTTTATTTTTACATTTTATTATAGAGTCGTCCCTCTAGATTACAAATATATAGTTAAAAAGTTCATTATTTATACCTAAATTTCTTATTATATTAGTGGGTGTTAAGTTGTTGCCACGCCCCTTTTCGTAAACTTTCAGAAAATCGATCATAACTTCTGTAATATTGAACAGATATTTCTGAACTAAAACTTGCTTTGTAAGGGATCTCTCAAGCTTTCTCCAATGATGCTAGTCTTTCTTTTGTCTTTGGCTGTGAATGTGAACAGTTACTTGTTTCGAATAATATTTTTTACTAGTTATTGGTGAATATATGATATGGGTAGACCAAAAACATTTGAAAAGAGGAAGTTTACAGGCAATTATTTTACTAAAAGCAGAACAGTAAATGTGGAAAATATAAATCGAATAGACAATGAAGTCACATGAAATATTGAGGTTAGTAGGCCCAGTTCACACAATACATCTGTTAATCATGATAGTAGTCATTTACAGAAATTGATGAGCTGCGAGTCCTGAAAGCCAGTCAATGTGTAGTTTTATATCACCCATATCCAGTAATATTCGTGATACTTGATACTCAAGCTCTACTATGCTCTCTAGTTCTCTGTGAAGAACTGCAGTTTTAACAAATATAGCCGCCTTTTCTGTCATCGCTGGGATGGTCAGCACGATAAATCTTGTACCCTGAAATTCTAAAATGTATATGTGGTGCTAGTTTAGTTTCTGTAGCTAGCAAACTGTCTGTCATAAGCAGAGAGAAAATGTAGGTAACAGTACATATTTGTGTTTATGCTCTGACAAATCTTCAGTTGAGGCCTATACAATGTTACAGGAGGCCTTTGGAGAGTCTATTTTTCCTACAGCACAGCTTAGAGGTGATTTAAAAGGTTTAAAGAGCGGAGACAATCAATTTCAAAGGAAGGTGGACCCATTGCTCCAGTTACTGCTCTTACAGAAGAAAACATCAACACTGCTGCTGCCATTGTGAGAGAGGTTCAACGAATTACCTTAAGATCACTTTCTGAAATACTGAACATTTCATTGGTGCCACTCACACGTTGGTGACAGAAACATTACACATGAGACGCGTTTGTGCGAGATGGGTTCCAATACTGTTGAATCCCGAACAAAAGGACATTCGCATGCACGTCTGCATGCAGTTAAAGTTGATGTTAGAGGAAGATCCGGAGTTTCTTTCAAACGTAATCACTGCTGATGAAACTTGGCTACATCATTTTGATCCTGAGAGCAAACAGCAAAGCTCAGTGTGGAAATCTCCTTCATCACCAACCCCCCAAAATGTAAAAGTGGTTGCTTCTGCTGGGAAAGTTACAGTCATCTCATTCTTTGGTATTCATGGAATGGTTTATCAGCAAGTTGTACCTGCACACACATCAGTAACTGAACAATACTACAGGGATATCCTGAAAACATTGTAAGTCCATATCAGGCGCAAAAGACCATATTTCCGTGAAGCAGGCTGGCTGCTGCACCACGATAATGCGCGGCCGCATATTGCCAATGTTGTTGCTGAATATCTTGCAAAAATCAACATGAAGTGCATCCCTCGTCCTCCCTATAGTCCGGATTTAGCCGCATGTACCTTTTTTCTATTCCCTAACTTGAAGAAACGCCTTCGTGGGAGGTATTATCCATCATCAGAAGCAGTGGTGAAGGCTGCGGAGGCGATTTTGAAGGATCTCTCAAAAATGGTTTCCAGCATGTCTTTAAAGACTGGCAGAAACGCTGGGACAAGTGCATCGCATTCAGGGGAGACTATTTTGAGAAGGACCATCAAAATTATGAGGATGAGTAAAGGTACGTTGTCAAACAAAAAAT
>CM060951.1:19385835-19598335 GCA_030765055.1 Mantis religiosa | reverse complement strand
TTTTATCTCTCTAAAAGTACATAGTGAGGTTTTGGAATTTAAACTACACATTATATCCTGCCTTTCCATATTTTCTATCCTCATTTTAACTCTACCAGAAACCATTCTCAAATCTATTACTATCCCTCCACATATCCCCATATCCTGTTTCACTCAGAATTTATCGTATAGTCTTGTACAAGTATCTTTTTAATACATTTTTGCTGCATTTCTATACTCTGCTTCAAAATATTATTAATTTCCAATTCTTTTATTCTGAACCATTATTTCAACGCTCTTTCCATAATTTTAGTTTTGCTACCATATCGTCCTAGCCCCATTTGTGCAACTCCATTTGGTGATGCTCTTGGTGAACCCAAAATTAGTTTGCAAAATCTCCTATGCACCTTGTTTACATTATACAATCCTCCCTCTACGCCTCAAATTTCAGCTCCATATAACATTTTCGCCTAGATTACTGCCCCATATATTCTCTCCAACCATTTTATTTGTATCCCTGGTATTTTATCTACACATGCACTAATAGCTTTCATTGCCAGTTTCCCTGTAGCTAATACTGTTTTCTTTTACTCAATCTATCTACCATTACTATTTACCAAGTAATTGAGTGTAATACAATCTTGCGTTTTATTTATGGAGTCTTAATGAAACCCAGTTGAGGTTACGCTTTTTATCAGATGAATTGTTAAAGCTCAAGCACTACTGTTGAAAGAACAAAACAAAAGACGTGATTCCAACGGAATATAAGGTTATTTACCTAGACGATAGTATGCACACAATACCGTTTGGTTTGTTGCAAGCGCTGTACGATGTCTCCATGGTGACGAGATTAGAATCTGGGTTTGTTTTGTGACCTAAAGGAATTCAGCATGATACAGCAGGTAAAGCGATTTCTCGTGTTCCTGTCAGTTCCCGCTATACCTGCTGTGACGTTGAGGGTCGGAGAGGCTGTCAACAAAATAACGTCGACGCAGTGATTTATAGTGCGCGCGCATGCTCCAGAGTAAACAATTTATTTATTAACTACTTTTAGTACTGGCACCAGCGTGTAAGGAACACGAAGAGCAGAACAGCTACCGTAGATCGGAAGTTGAAATCGATACTTTGTAAAACATATGTGTGAATAGTAATTAAAAGAAGCTTATGGGGAGTCATAAAGGCCTTATATGACAAATTTTGACTTTTTCAGTTTTTTGCATATTATGAAAATATAATTCATCCTGATTAAATTGACATATGCTTTTTTTCACAATAACAAATATTTACTATTTTAAATTAATTTATATAAATATAATTGCAATTCTTTCATTTTTTAAAATCCTGGTAATGTTTTATAGAACAAAGTATAACTCCAGAATTATTTGGTCTAGAAATCTGTGCTTTATCTTATATTTTAGGGGAAATTCTAATTCATATGTTGGCTAATCTGGAATTCAATATAGCATCAGAGTTTTGTGCTTAGAGTTTGTTTAATTATATAAATCAGTAGTAATATGAAAAGTAGAGCCAGGCTGAAAAATGCAATGCCATAGCCGGGATTTGAACCACGGATCTTCTGGTTGCCGTCCAGCCGCTCTAACCTTTGAGCTACTATGGCCAACGTGCCGACATGTCATTAAATTCTCCAACTGACTCGTGCCTTTTGCGGTAAACCACGGTAAAAAATTGAATTTTTCAGTCTGACTATCTTTCCATACTTTAGCTTACACACGGCTAGTGTGAATGAACAATTAATTTCCATTAATTGACCTAATAGTGGTTAACTATAAAGCCCGGGACTTAAAGTACTTACATGTTGTAAGTCGCCATTAAGGTAATTGTCTCATGTATTTATGAGAACTCCTAAGTGGAGTTTAAAATAAAATAAGAGAGAATAATGACTCAAAGACCTAAGGCTACTCTTTAGTACTCTTTCTGTTCTACAGTCACATGTAGGTCCAGTAGCGAGATGTGACTTTCAAAGTGAGGGAAGCTCCAAATAATAATTATCATTAAAATAGGAGAGAATAAAGACTCAAAGAACTAAGGCTACTCTTTAGTACTCTTTCTGTTGTACAGTCACACATAGGTCCAGTAGCAAGACGTGACTTTCAACGTGAAGGAAGTTCCAAATAATAATGATCATTAAAATAAGACAGAATAATGACTCAAAGAACTAAGGCTACTCTTTAGTACTCTTTCTATTCTACAGTCACACGTAGGTCCAGTAGCGAGATGTGACTTTCAAAGTGAGGGATGTTCCGCGGCTAGACAGCTACCAGAAGATACGTGGTTGAAATCCCGGCTATGGCATGGAATTTTTCAGTTTGACTCTATCTTTCCATACTTTAGCCAAAAAAAAAAAAAAAAAAAAAAAAAAAAAAAAAAAAAAAAAAATTTTTGAAGAAAAACGAACCAGAAAGTGTCGGAAAATGTCCACGTAATTCTGTTCGGAGGGGGTCTCCTCTAATTTGCAGAGAAAATTACTTTGTTTTATTTTGTTTTGTTTTATTTATTTTACTTTGTTTTGTTTCTTTTTATCAATGAAGACGAAACAAATATAAATATATTAATTAAGTTTAGTATATTAAGTACAGTTTTAGTGATTTCCAGGATTTTACAGTAAACATATAATTTAAGTGAGTGTATGTCAAAAATCTATTTTACTGTTACTTCAACATCAATTGTCTCAAAACGACATGTTTTCAATATAAAAGCCCCGTTTTCTTATAAAACCATTAGTAATATCCCCATACAAATTTTATGACATAATCTAAATTCCACAATGGTGTTATGGATACTCAGAGAGTCAATTTCCTGAAATGAATTATTTTGTAAAAAATAAAACTTCCACTTTTAAAGAAAAATTAGAACTGCAGTAAAAAAAAAGGATAAATATGTACTACTTTACCTTCTTATACGAATGAAGATCAGTGTATCTAGGAAGGACCAATACATACACTGTAAAAAATTTGGATTTCTATATCCAATATATCCTGAGAAAACGGGGCATTAATATTCCCATTTTAACTCCCATTAGATTTGTTATCCTCTGATAATTATGCAAACAAACTCCGTTATGCATTGAATTACTATATTTTAAGTACTACGTTCATATGACCTAAGCGATATTCAAATGTTTTAAGTGCTAGTTATCCTGTGATGGCTTTGAAATACCAATATCTTTGCAGATGTAGAGGGGACGAAAAAAACAAATAAAAAACTAATACAATTTGACATAAATTAAATGATTTAATGAGATCTATGCTTTCTGTACAATAAGATTTTGTCAAGGTATTTCTTAAGATTAAAGATAACTCACAATGAAAAAGACTTCTGAGGACATTCACCGAAAATTAAAAATATAAATTTTATTCTTCACTTAAATATATTAATTATACGTTATTTTAATAATCATTCTTAAGAGACATTTTAAGTTAAAAAATACCCTTGTATAAGTTAGTTTGGATTACGGAGATTTTTTAGAAAACACTACTTTAAATGAGAAGTTTAAAATTTGACAAAACTTTCATTTGTTGAACTGTATACCCGAATAAACGAACAGAATAAACAAACATAAACGGAGCATTCGTTTAATGCAACCTGAGAAGTCTGGGCTGACTGAGCATTGTTTTGATAATGACCATAGAGCCAATTTTCGGGAGACGACCATCTTGGCAAAATACAACAGTTACTGGGAGCGGAGAATTAAGGAGACTTTGCCATTTCCTTGTGATGCTGAATTTCAGTTCGGTTCCTCTTGGAAACTGGCCTTAAAATTGAAAATCCATCGACTTAAGAAGCACAGATCAATACAGTGCGAATTTAGATAATGTTTCGTCTTTGTTTATATTTGTATTATATCCAGTGATTCATTTGTGGTTATAAAGTTTAATATTTGATATTTATTTGTACAGTTTCCATTAAAATTTCACTACAATAACTTTATCATCGAACAATCACTATTATAAATCCTGTACAAATACATGAAATCGTTGACCTAAAATTTACTCACTGACTCAGGTCTCCTGGCCATAAGCCTTTGATTGTCCTGTCATTTCTTCTTGACCTTTTCTTCTTTTATCCTAATCCACTTTTCTCTTATCCTATATAAGAAATCTCCTATACATCTATTTCTCTTTTCTCCCATCCCCGTTAGCATGCCTACCGCCAATATCTCTTTACTCACACTGTCCCATTTCTTATCCCATATTTTTCTCCTGTAATTTGTTAACTCCTTACATTCTATCAGGTAGTGAACAGTCCTCTCTTCATCTCCAAAAAATTCACATGTCCGTACCTCATTACTTCTCAACCCTTTTAAGTATAATATTCTTTCCCTTCCAGTTTTGCCACATTAATAACATTTAATAAATATCCTGATGGTGGGAGAGATGTACACTTCCGAAACGTCGATTTCTAATCGTCTTTTCACCTGGCTTGCTTCCCGAGAACAACTTGAGCATATTTGTCGCCAGGAAAGCTTTAGGTCTTATTTTAATGTTATTAAGCGTAACTATACTTTTATGTTTGTTTCTCTACTGCATAAATATGTGTACTGCACCCAAAAAAAATCAGCGATATACATGAAAACAATTTAAAAAAGGTGTATATTTCTTTCTGAACAGCACAGTTCAAAATATGAAAGTTTTGTCAAATTTCAAACTTAATAACATTATTTGTGACATTATTTTTAAATTTTTGTTCGGGAATACCAACCAGAGTAAAAATATTAATCAAGCAGAAACGAGAAAATTGTTATTTTCACAGATGGCATTAAAAATTTTGAATGGCTGACAGCATTCTGTGTGAACCTCGACACTAGAAATTGTAAGGATTGGAGTAACATGTCTGTTAACTTCTAGTATATCAGTAGTTGTATGTTTTCATACCGTGAGAAGCGTGGGTTACGGTGAATCACTGAAATGTTTACCAGTTAGATATGTGTAACCGGAGCGCTGTCTATATTTGCTATGGAGTGCCGAAATCACAGTAAAACACGAATTAAAGGTATGAATTTTAAAAATATACGCTCTTTTATTAGGATGAGATTTTACGGAGGGAATTTGGCACGTCGACATGACTGGTCTTTTGTATACTCGCGCTGCTAGAACCGTTACCATGGATTTATCTTTGTTAATAGAAACCTCTCAGATAACGCACTGATTATTCTTCTAAGAGTGAGGGGTACTGACGGCCCTCCCGGTCGTGTGCTAAGCACCAATGAACGCATCACTTCAGCCAATGGAGTTCGCAGAAATCCCAAATGACAGATATATGTTCACTCCACTTGGAGTAATCAGTGCGTTATCTGAGAGGTATCTATTACCAAAGATAAATCCATGGTAACCATTGCACCAGCGCGACTATACCTATGTGCCAAAGAGGGGCATCCCTGAGAGGACGGATGAGGCGAGAGTAGACAGAGGGCGGTCAACCCAAGGAGCCACGACAGTAGAAAGTGTTTACCAGGAGCGTATCATCCTGTCATACAGCGCCGACACTTCTACCCTGAAAGACACCAGATGGAGACAATAGAGATGAAATGGAGGAACAGGAAAAACGGGGATGTAACTAACCTACCCAACATTCACCTGGTAACCCAGGAAAATCCTTAAAAAAATCCATAGGTCAGGTAGGTCGGCCACAGGAATCGAACCCGCACCTCCTGAATGTGGGTCACAGACGAAACCACCTGAGTCATCCTGTTCGGTTTTATTAGGATATCTCCCGTCTACTTCTTCACGATTCCTTTTAAAGTTCCCACATCATAAATTGTCAAATTTTAGGCCCGTGTTCACAGTTATCACTTTGGTCTAGACTATCTTCCGACTAACTTGGTCCGGACCAAAGGCGGTCTAACTTTTCGGTATTCATAGACGATAAAAGCCTCAGACCAAGTAAAGCCGTGGATCAGCACGGAGCAAATGGTACACGACGTAGAAAGGTTCTTCTGCGCATGCGTGCTAAACAAACGACAGTGTACCTACAAGTTTATAAATCTATGTGGTAATTTCTCAGTTGTTTTTGAATCATTCTTACGGTTGCTGCTGCTGTTTGAGGTTCGGTAACAAAGTTTGGTGTGCTGTGAATATGGATAATATGAAGAAGCGCGGTATCAATTGGTCAGAGGAAAACCAATGTTTTCTCTAGTCCAAAAAAGAATGAACATTATAGAAAATAAATCCGTGTCGACGAATACAAATATGAGAAAGCAGGAGGCATGGAGGGAAATGTATAATGAATTTGTTGATAATGCGGCTTACTGATGTAGGTCAGCAGTGTTGTCTTGATATCCTCCTCTTACATAATACCAAAGTGCTGTTAGGATTTGAGTGTCAGACCTCGGTTATCGTCCCTGACGTACAGGTCAGCAGTGTTGTCTTGATATCCTCCTCTTACATAATAGCGAAGTGCTGTTAGGATTTGAGTGTCAGACCTCGGTTATCGTCCCTGACGTACAGGTCAGCAGTGTTGTCTTGATATCCTCCTCTTACATAATACCAAAGTGCTGTTAGGATTTGAGTGTCAGACCTCGGTTATCGTCCCTGACGTACAGGTCAGCAGTGTTGTCTTGATATCCTCCTCTTACATAATACCAAAGTGCTGTTAGGATTTGAGTGTCAGACCTCGGTTATCGTCCCTGACGTACAGGTCAGCAGTGTTGTCTTGATATCCTCCTCTTACATAATACCGAAGTGCTGTTAGGATTTGAGTGTCAGACCTCGGTTATCGTCCCTGACGTACAGGTTAGCAGTGTTGTCTTGATATCCTCCTCTTACATAATACCGAAGTGCTGTTAGGATTTGAGTGTCAGACCTCGGTTATCATCCCTGACGTACAGGTCAGCAGTGTTGTCTTGATATCCTCCTCTTACATAATACCGAAGTGCTGTTAGGATTTGAGTGTCAGACCTCGGTTATCGTCCCTGACGTACAGGTTAGCAGTGTTGTCTTGATATCCTCCTCTTACATAATACCGAAGTGCTGTTAGGATTTGAGTGTCAGACCTCGGTTATCGTCCCTGACGTACAGGTTAGCAGTGTTGTCTTGATATCCTCCTCTTACATAATACCGAAGTGCTGTTAGGATTTGAGTGTCAGACCTCGGTTATCATCCCTGACGTACAGGTCAGCAGTGTTGTCTTGATATCCTCCTCTTACATAATACCGAAGTGCTGTTAGGATTTGAGTGTCAGACCTCGGTTATCGTCCCTGACGTACAGGTTAGCAGTGTTGTCTTGATATCCTCCTCTTACATAATACCGAAGTGCTGTTAGGATTTGAGTGTCAGACCTCGGTTATCGTCCCTGACGTACAGGTCAGCAGTGTTGTCTTGATATCCTCCTCTTACATAATAGCGAAGTGCTGTTAGGATTTGAGTGTCAGACCTCGGTTATCGTCCCTGACGTACAGGTTAGCAGTGTTGTCTTGATATCCTCCTCTTACATAATACCAAAGTGCTGTTAGGATTTGAGTATCAATTGAGATACTCAGACCTCGCTTATCATCCCTGACGTACAGGTCAGCAGTGTTGTCTTGATATCCTCCTCTTACATAATACCGAAGTGCTGTTAGGATTTGAGTGTCAGACCTCGGTTATCGTCCCTGACGTACAGGTCAGCAGTGTTGTCTTGATATTCTCCTCTTACATAATACCAAAGTGCTGTTAGGATTTGAGTGTCAGACCTCGGTTATCGTCCCTGACGTACAGGTCAGCAGTGTTGTCTTGATATCCTCCTCTTACATAATACCAAAGTGCTGTTAGGATTTGAGTGTCAGAACTCGGTTATCGTCCCTGACGTACAGGTCAGCAGTGTTGTCTTGATATCCTCCTCTTACATAATACCGAAGTGCTGTTAGGATTTGAGTGTCAGACCTCGGTTATCGTCCCTGACGTACAGGTCAGCAGTGTTGTCTTGATATCCTCCTCTTACATAATACCAAAGTGCTGTTAGGATTTGAGTGTCAGACCTCGGTTATCGTCCCTGACGTACAGGTCAGCAGTGTTGTCTTGATATCCTCCTCTTACATAATAGCGAAGTGCTGTTAGGATTTGAGTGTCAGACCTCGGTTATCGTCCCTGACGTACAGGTCACCAGTGTTGTCTTGATATCCTCCTCTTACATAATACCAAAGTGCTGTTAGGATTTGAGTGTCAGACCTCGGTTATCGTCCCTGACGTACAGGTCAGCAGTGTTGTCTTGATATCCTCCTCTTACATAATACCGAAGTGCTGTTAGGATTTGAGTGTCAGACCTCGGTTATCGTCCCTGACGTACAGGTCAGCAGTGTTGTCTTGATATCCTCCTCTTACATAATACCAAAGTGCTGTTAGGATTTGAGTGTCAGACCTCGGTTATCGTCCCTGACGTACAGGTCAGCAGTGTTGTCTTGATATCCTCCTCTTACATAATAGCGAAGTGCTGTTAGGATTTGAGTGTCAGACCTCGGTTATCGTCCCTGACGTACAGGTCAGCAGTGTTGTCTTGATATCCTCCTCTTACATAATACCAAAGTGCTGTTAGGATTTGAGTGTCAGACCTCGGTTATCGTCCCTGACGTACAGGTCAGCAGTGTTGTCTTGATATCCTCCTCTTACATAATACCAAAGTGCTGTTAGGATTTGAGTGTCAGACCTCGGTTATCGTCCCTGACGTACAGGTCAGCAGTGTTGTCTTGATATCCTCCTCTTACATAATACCGAAGTGCTGTTAGGATTTGAGTGTCAGGCCTCGGTTATCGTCCCTGACGTACAGGTTAGCAGTGTTGTCTTGATATCCTCCTCTTACATAATACCGAAGTGCTGTTAGGATTTGAGTGTCAGACCTCGGTTATCGTCCCTGACGTACAGGTTAGCAGTGTTGTCTTGATATCCTCCTCTTACATAATACCGAAGTGCTGTTAGGATTTGAGTGTCAGACCTCGGTTATCATCCCTGACGTACAGGTCAGCAGTGTTGTCTTGATATCCTCCTCTTACATAATACCGAAGTGCTGTTAGGATTTGAGTGTCAGACCTCGGTTATCGTCCCTGACGTACAGGTTAGCAGTGTTGTCTTGATATCCTCCTCTTACATAATACCGAAGTGCTGTTAGGATTTGAGTGTCAGACCTCGGTTATCGTCCCTGACGTACAGGTCAGCAGTGTTGTCTTGATATCCTCCTCTTACATAATAGCGAAGTGCTGTTAGGATTTGAGTGTCAGACCTCGGTTATCCTCCCTGACGTACAGCTTAGCAGTGTTGTCTTGATATCCTCCTCTTACATAATACCAAAGTGCTGTTAGGATTTGAGTATCAATTGAGATACTCAGACCTCGGTTATCATCCCTGACGTACAGGTCAGCAGTGTTGTCTTGATATCCTCCTCTTACATAATACCGAAGTGCTGTTAGGATTTGAGTGTCAGACCTCGGTTATCGTCCCTGACGTACAGGTCAGCAGTGTTGTCTTGATATTCTCCTCTTACATAATACCAAAGTGCTGTTAGGATTTGAGTGTCAGACCTCGGTTATCGTCCCTGACGTACAGGTCAGCAGTGTTGTCTTGATATCCTCCTCTTACATAATACCAAAGTGCTGTTAGGATTTGAGTGTCAGACCTCGGTTATCGTCCCTGACGTACAGGTCAGCAGTGTTGTCTTGATATCCTCCTCTTACATAATACCGAAGTGCTGTTAGGATTTGAGTGTCAGACCTCGGTTATCGTCCCTGACGTACAGGTCAGCAGTGTTGTCTTGATATCCTCCTCTTACATAATACCAAAGTGCTGTTAGGATTTGAGTGTCAGACCTCGGTTATCGTCCCTGACGTACAGGTCAGCAGTGTTGTCTTGATATCCTCCTCTTACATAATAGCGAAGTGCTGTTAGGATTTGAGTGTCAGACCTCGGTTATCGTCCCTGACGTACAGGTCAGCAGTGTTGTCTTGATATCCTCCTCTTACATAATACCAAAGTGCTGTTAGGATTTGAGTGTCAGACCTCGGTTATCGTCCCTGACGTACAGGTCAGCAGTGTTGTCTTGATATCCTCCTCTTACATAATACCAAAGTGCTGTTAGGATTTGAGTGTCAGACCTCGGTTATCGTCCCTGACGTACAGGTCAGCAGTGTTGTCTTGATATCCTCCTCTTACATAATACCGAAGTGCTGTTAGGATTTGAGTGTCAGACCTCGGTTATCGTCCCTGACGTACAGGTTAGCAGTGTTGTCTTGATATCCTCCTCTTACATAATACCGAAGTGCTGTTAGGATTTGAGTGTCAGACCTCGGTTATCATCCCTGACGTACAGGTCAGCAGTGTTGTCTTGATATCCTCCTCTTACATAATACCGAAGTGCTGTTAGGATTTGAGTGTCAGACCTCGGTTATCGTCCCTGACGTACAGGTTAGCAGTGTTGTCTTGATATCCTCCTCTTACATAATACCGAAGTGCTGTTAGGATTTGAGTGTCAGACCTCGGTTATCGTCCCTGACGTACAGGTTAGCAGTGTTGTCTTGATATCCTCCTCTTACATAATACCGAAGTGCTGTTAGGATTTGAGTGTCAGACCTCGGTTATCATCCCTGACGTACAGGTCAGCAGTGTTGTCTTGATATCCTCCTCTTACATAATACCGAAGTGCTGTTAGGATTTGAGTGTCAGACCTCGGTTATCGTCCCTGACGTACAGGTTAGCAGTGTTGTCTTGATATCCTCCTCTTACATAATACCGAAGTGCTGTTAGGATTTGAGTGTCAGACCTCGGTTATCGTCCCTGACGTACAGGTCAGCAGTGTTGTCTTGATATCCTCCTCTTACATAATAGCGAAGTGCTGTTAGGATTTGAGTGTCAGACCTCGGTTATCGTCCCTGACGTACAGGTTAGCAGTGTTGTCTTGATATCCTCCTCTTACATAATACGAAAGTGCTGTTAGGATTTGAGTATCAATTGAGATACTCAGACCTCGCTTATCATCCCTGTCGTACAGGTCAGCAGTGTTGTCTTGATATCCTCCTCTTACATAATACCGAAGTGCTGTTAGGATTTGAGTGTCAGACCTCGGTTATCGTCCCTGACGTACAGGTCAGCAGTGTTGTCTTGATATTCTCCTCTTACATAATACCAAAGTGCTGTTAGGATTTGAGTGTCAGACCTCGGTTATCGTCCCTGACGTACAGGTCAGCAGTGTTGTCTTGATATCCTCCTCTTACATAATACCAAAGTGCTGTTAGGATTTGAGTGTCAGACCTCGGTTATCGTCCCTGACGTACAGGTCAGCAGTGTTGTCTTGATATCCTCCTCTTACATAACACCGCGGTGCTGTTAGGATTTGAGTGTCAGACCTCGGTTATCGTCCCTGACGTACAGGTCAGCAGTGTTGTCTTGATATCCTCCTCTTACATAATACCAAAGTGCTGTTAGGATTTGAGTGTCAGACCTCGGTTATCGTCCCTGACGTACAGGTCAGCAGTGTTGTCTTGATATCCTCCTCTTACATAATAGCGAAGTGCTGTTAGGATTTGAGTGTCAGACCTCGGTTATCGTCCCTGACGTACAGGTCAGCAGTGTTGTCATGATATCCTCCTCTTACATAATACCGAAGTGCTGTTAAGATTTGAGTGTCAGACCTCGGTTATCGTCCCTGACGTACAGGTCAGCAGTGTTGTCTTGATATCCTCCTCTTACATAATACCGAAGTGCTGTTAGGATTTGAGTGTCAGACCTCGGTTATCGTCCCTGACGTACAGGTCAGCAGTGTTGTCTTGATATCCTCCTCTTACATAATACCGAAGTGCTGTGAGGATTTGCGTGTCAGACCTCGGTTATCGTCCCTGACGTACAGGTCAGCAGTGTTGTCTTGATATCCTCTTACATAATACCGAAGTGCTGTTAGGATTTGAGTGTCAGACCTCGGTTATCGTCGCTGACGTACAGGTCAGCAGTGTTGTCTTGATATCCTCCTCTTACATAATACCGAAGTGCTGTTAGGATTTGAGTGTCAGACCTCGGTTATCGTCCCTGACGTACAGGTTAGCAGTGTTGTCTTGATATCCTCCTCTTACATAATACCGAAGTGCTGTTAGGATTTGAGTGTCAGACCTCGGTTATCATCCCTGACGTACAGGTCAGCAGTGTTGTCTTGATATCCTCCTCTTACATAATACCGAAGTGCTGTTAGGATTTGAGTGTCAGACCTCGGTTATCGTCCCTGACGTACAGGTCAGCAGTGTTGTCTTGATATCCTCCTCTTACATAATAGCGAAGTGCTGTTAGGATTTGAGTGTCAGACCTCGGTTATCGTCCCTGACGTACAGGTTAGCAGTGTTGTCTTGATATCCTCCTCTTACATAATACCAAAGTGCTGTTAGAATTTGAGTATCAATTGAGATACTCAGACCTCGGTTATCATCCCTGACGTACAGGTCAGCAGTGTTGTCTTGATATCCTCCTCTTACATAATACCGAAGTGCTGTTAGGATTTGAGTGTCAGACCTCGGTTATCGTCCCTGACGTACAGGTCAGCAGTGTTGTCTTGATATTCTCCTCTTACATAATACCAAAGTGCTGTTAGGATTTGAGTGTCAGACCTCGGTTATCGTCCCTGACGTACAGGTCAGCAGTGTTGTCTTGATATCCTCCTCTTACAAAATACCAAAGTGCTGTTAGGATTTGAGTGTCAGACCTCGGTTATCGTCCCTGACGTACAGGTCAGCAGTGTTGTCTTGATATCCTCCTCTTACATAATACCGAAGTGCTGTTAGGATTTGAGTGTCAGACCTCGGTTATCGTCCCTGACGTACAGGTCAGCAGTGTTGTCTTGATATCCTCCTCTTACATAATACCAAAGTGCTGTTAGGATTTGAGTGTCAGACCTCGGTTATCGTCCCTGACGTACAGGTCAGCAGTGTTGTCTTGATATCCTCCTCTTACATAATAGCGAAGTGCTGTTAGGATTTGAGTGTCAGACCTCGGTTATCGTCCCTGACGTACAGGTCAGCAGTGTTGTCTTGATATCCTCCTCTTACATAATACCAAAGTGCTGTTAGGATTTGAGTGTCAGACCTCGGTTATCGTCCCTGACGTACAGGTCAGCAGTGTTGTCTTGATATCCTCCTCTTACATAATACCAAAGTGCTGTTAGGATTTGAGTGTCAGACCTCGGTTATCGTCCCTGACGTACAGGTCAGCAGTGTTGTCTTGATATCCTCCTCTTACATAATACCGAAGTGCTGTTAGGATTTGAGTGTCAGACCTCGGTTATCGTCCCTGACGTACAGGTTAGCAGTGTTGTCTTGATATCCTCCTCTTACATAATACCGAAGTGCTGTTAGGATTTGAGTGTCAGACCTCGGTTATCGTCCCTTACGTACAGGTTAGCAGTGTTGTCTTGATATCCTCCTCTTACATAATACCGAAGTGCTGTTAGGATTTGAGTGTCAGACCTCGGTTATCATCCCTGACGTACAGGTCAGCAGTGTTGTCTTGATATCCTCCTCTTACATAATACCGAAGTGCTGTTAGGATTTGAGTGTCAGACCTCGGTTATCGTCCCTGACGTACAGGTTAGCAGTGTTGTCTTGATATCCTCCTCTTACATAATACCGAAGTGCTGTTAGGATTTGAGTGTCAGACCTCGGTTATCGTCCCTGACGTACAGGTCAGCAGTGTTGTCTTGATATCCTCCTCTTACATAATAGCGAAGTGCTGTTAGGATTTGAGTGTCAGACCTCGGTTATCGTCCCTGACGTACAGGTTAGCAGTGTTGTCTTGATATCCTCCTCTTACATAATACGAAAGTGCTGTTAGGATTTGAGTATCAATTGAGATACTCAGACCTCGCTTATCATCCCTGTCGTACAGGTCAGCAGTGTTGTCTTGATATCCTCCTCTTACATAATACCGAAGTGCTGTTAGGATTTGAGTGTCAGACCTCGGTTATCGTCCCTGACGTACAGGTCAGCAGTGTTGTCTTGATATTCTCCTCTTACATAATACCAAAGTGCTGTTAGGATTTGAGTGTCAGACCTCGGTTATCGTCCCTGACGTACAGGTCAGCAGTGTTGTCTTGATATCCTCCTCTTACATAATACCAAAGTGCTGTTAGGATTTGAGTGTCAGACCTCGGTTATCGTCCCTGACGTACAGGTCAGCAGTGTTGTCTTGATATCCTCCTCTTACATAATACCGAAGTGCTGTTAGGATTTGAGTGTCAGACCTCGGTTATCGTCCCTGACGTACAGGTCAGCAGTGTTGTCTTGATATTCTCCTCTTACATAATACCAAAGTGCTGTTAGGATTTGAGTGTCAGACCTCGGTTATCGTCCCTGACGTACAGGTCAGCAGTGTTGTCTTGATATCCTCCACTTACATAATACCAAAGTGCTGTTAGGATTTGAGTGTCAGACCTCGGTTATCGTCCCTGACGTACAGGTCAGCAGTGTTGTCTTGATATCCTCCTCTTACATAATACCGAAGTGCTGTTAGGATTTGAGTGTCAGACCTCGGTTATCGTCCCTGACGTACAGGTCAGCAGTGTTGTCTTGATATCCTCCTCTTACATAATACCAAAGTGCTGTTAGGATTTGAGTGTCAGACCTCGGTTATCGTCCCTGACGTACAGGTCAGCAGTGTTGTCTTGATATCCTCCTCTTACATAATAGCGAAGTGCTGTTAGGATTTGAGTGTCAGACCTCGGTTATCGTCCCTGATGTACAGGTCAGCAGTGTTGTCTTGATATCCTCCTCTTACATAATACCAAAGTGCTGTTAGGATTTGAGTGTCAGACCTCGGTTATCGTCCCTGACGTACAGGTCAGCAGTGTTGTCTTGATATCCTCCTCTTACATAATACCAAAGTGCTGTTAGGATTTGAGTGTCAGACCTCGGTTATCGTCCCTGACGTACAGGTCAGCAGTGTTGTCTTGATATCCTCCTCTTACATAATACCGAAGTGCTGTTAGGATTTGAGTGTCAGACCTCGGTTATCGTCCCTGACGTACAGGTTAGCAGTGTTGTCTTGATATCCTCCTCTTACATAATACCGAAGTGCTGTTAGGATTTGAGTGTCAGACCTCGGTTATCGTCCCTTACGTACAGGTTAGCAGTGTTGTCTTGATATCCTCCTCTTACATAATACCGAAGTGCTGTTAGGATTTGAGTGTCAGACCTCGGTTATCATCCCTGACGTACAGGTCAGCAGTGTTGTCTTGATATCCTCCTCTTACATAATACCGAAGTGCTGTTAGGATTTGAGTGTCAGACCTCGGTTATCGTCCCTGACGTACAGGTTAGCAGTGTTGTCTTGATATCCTCCTCTTACATAATACCGAAGTGCTGTTAGGATTTGAGTGTCAGACCTCGGTTATCGTCCCTGACGTACAGGTCAGCAGTGTTGTCTTGATATCCTCCTCTTACATAATAGCGAAGTGCTGTTAGGATTTGAGTGTCAGACCTCGGTTATCGTCCCTGACGTACAGGTTAGCAGTGTTGTCTTGATATCCTCCTCTTACATAATACGAAAGTGCTGTTAGGATTTGAGTATCAATTGAGATACTCAGACCTCGCTTATCATCCCTGTCGTACAGGTCAGCAGTGTTGTCTTGATATCCTCCTCTTACATAATACCGAAGTGCTGTTAGGATTTGAGTGTCAGACCTCGGTTATCGTCCCTGACGTACAGGTCAGCAGTGTTGTCTTGATATTCTCCTCTTACATAATACCAAAGTGCTGTTAGGATTTGAGTGTCAGACCTCGGTTATCGTCCCTGACGTACAGGTCAGCAGTGTTGTCTTGATATCCTCCTCTTACATAATACCAAAGTGCTGTTAGGATTTGAGTGTCAGACCTCGGTTATCGTCCCTGACGTACAGGTCAGCAGTGTTGTCTTGATATCCTCCTCTTACATAATACCGAAGTGCTGTTAGGATTTGAGTGTCAGACCTCGGTTATCGTCCCTGACGTACAGGTCAGCAGTGTTGTCTTGATATCCTCCTCTTACATAATACCAAAGTGCTGTTAGGATTTGAGTGTCAGACCTCGGTTATCGTCCCTGACGTACAGGTCAGCAGTGTTGTCTTGATATCCTCCTCTTACATAATAGCGAAGTGCTGTTAGGATTTGAGTGTCAGACCTCGGTTATCGTCCCTGACGTACAGGTCAGCAGTGTTGTCATGATATCCTCCTCTTACATAATACCGAAGTGCTGTTAAGATTTGAGTGTCAGACCTCGGTTATCGTCCCTGACGTACAGGTCAGCAGTGTTGTCTTGATATCCTCCTCTTACATAATAGCGAAGTGCTGTTAGGATTTGAGTGTCAGACCTCGGTTATCGTCCCTGACGTACAGGTCAGCAGTGTTGTCTTGATATCCTCCTCTTACATAATACCGAAGTGCTGTGAGGATTTGAGTGTCAGACCTCGGTTATCGTCCCTGACGTACAGGTCAGCAGTGTTGTCTTGATATCCTCTTACATAATACCGAAGTGCTGTTAGGATTTGAGTGTCAGACCTCGGTTATCGTCGCTGACGTACAGGTCAGCAGTGTTGTCTTGATATCCTCCTCTTACATAATACCGAAGTGCTGTTAGGATTTGAGTGTCAGACCTCGGTTATCGTCCCTGACGTACAGGTTAGCAGTGTTGTCTTGATATCCTCCTCTTACATAATACCGAAGTGCTGTTAGGATTTGAGTGTCAGACCTCGGTTATCATCCCTGACGTACAGGTCAGCAGTGTTGTCTTGATATCCTCCTCTTACATAATACCGAAGTGCTGTTAGGATTTGAGTGTCAGACCTCGGTTATCGTCCCTGACGTACAGGTCAGCAGTGTTGTCTTGATATCCTCCTCTTACATAATAGCGAAGTGCTGTTAGGATTTGAGTGTCAGACCTCGGTTATCGTCCCTGACGTACAGGTTAGCAGTGTTGTCTTGATATCCTCCTCTTACATAATACCAAAGTGCTGTTAGGATTTGAGTATCAATTGAGATACTCAGACCTCGGTTATCATCCCTGACGTACAGGTCAGCAGTGTTGTCTTGATATCCTCCTCTTACATAATACCGAAGTGCTGTTAGGATTTGAGTGTCAGACCTCGGTTATCGTCCCTGACGTACAGGTCAGCAGTGTTGTCTTGATATTCTCCTCTTACATAATACCAAAGTGCTGTTAGGATTTGAGTGTCAGACCTCGGTTATCGTCCCTGACGTACAGGTCAGCAGTGTTGTCTTGATATCCTCCTCTTACATAATACCAAAGTGCTGTTAGGATTTGAGTGTCAGACCTCGGTTATCGTCCCTGACGTACAGGTCAGCAGTGTTGTCTTGATATCCTCCTCTTACATAATACCGAAGTGCTGTTAGGATTTGAGTGTCAGACCTCGGTTATCGTCCCTGACGTACAGGTCAGCAGTGTTGTCTTGATATCCTCCTCTTACATAATACCAAAGTGCTGTTAGGATTTGAGTGTCAGACCTCGGTTATCGTCCCTGACGTACAGGTCAGCAGTGTTGTCTTGATATCCTCCTCTTACATAATAGCGAAGTGCTGTTAGGATTTGAGTGTTTATCGTCCCTGACGTACAGGTTAGGTCGAATCATTTCTATCAGCTTTCTGGCATTCGCTTTACTAAACCTGTATCTACTTTTGAAGTTTAGGTCGTCATACTTCGCAATAATTTATATTTTTGGTAGATAAGTTTTCCTCCATCGTCTTATTTCATTAATTCTACATTTCACAGCTACATTCATCTCTTAATTGTCATCCATGTTGCAGAGATAGTCTGCCTTTAATCTATCCCTCGGAGGCAGACCAAAATTTGTGCCGGATCAACGTGTTTGGTTCTCGGACTATCGCTAATTCCGGTATTTGAATAAGGAAATCGATGATCCACCGTTAGTCTACCGGAAGTGATAAGTTGTTCCGTACCAAATCTGACTATGAAAACGACTCTTTATTTCTTATCCACGTCTGAAGTACATGAAGTTAGTGGATCAGCGAAGGAGCACTTTTAATCTTCTGTTAATCTTTCCATTGTGAACGGTTCCTTCTGAAGCACGTGTTTCAGAGAAGAACATTTGCTGGGGGAGACATTGGGAGGTCAGGTCGCACAAAGGGGCGCCAGATGGGGAAAGTTCGGGTACCGCTGAAGTACAAGCAGACTACATATGTCCCTGAAATGTTAATGGATAGAAAGTGTCCCCTCAGTGTTAAACATAACCTTAGAAAAAGCATTTCCAATGTTTATGTAACCAGCACAATTCTTTCAAAGTCATGCAACCATGAAATTTGTCCAAAACCTTTGAAAAATTAACATGAATTCTAAACCTTAACACAATCATTGTTTTATCTGCGTATTGAATTTAAGGGTAGTCATAGAAGAAATTTCTAAATCTAGTAGTTTTCATTGAAATTCTTTTAAACTTTCGTCACATGCTATTCTGTGTTTCATATTTAATGTAAATATCTTAATTTGTTTTTGAAGAAAAACATCTCATTTTTAATTTTATTATATTAATTTATTAGGTATAAAATGGTAATTGTGAACAAAAATTTAATTAATAAATTATTATACATTAATGCACAAAACTGAAATATAAAAGTCTTTACTCTTAGATTTTCAGGAAAGTAAAGACAAACCTTTAAATGCAATTTGTGTTACATTCAGCCCCATTGGTTGAATTAGTTATGCCATATTTCGAGCAATTTCGTATGTGAATGCGATAGCAGAGCTATGTCGGAACACTGGGAACGGTAACATGGCCCCGTAGCACTAATTTAACACCACACGAGAAAGGAAATATAAAAAGTGAACATTTTATTGACCCCTCAAAGTAGTATTGTTACCTCTCTACGTAATATTAGATTTAGTGACACAATATGTGAAAACTCTAGATATAGACAGTGAGTGTTTTAAATGCATTTGTGTTACATTTGCTTAATTATCCTATGAACAAATGAAAGCGAGAGTATTCTTTGTCCCACAAATTTGAAAACTGATAATGGACAGTCAGTTTGAGAAAACTAAGAGTAGAGAACTGAAGGATACCTGGAATGCTTTCAGAAACGTTGTTTTTAATTTCCTTGAAAATAAAAACGATCCACATTATGTAAACATAGTGAAAATGTTGTTTCGACGTTTCAAACAGAGTGTTTGCCACACGAGTGCCAAGATACACTTTCTTCCTTACCATCTAAATTATTTCCCTCATCATTTAGAAGATTTTCGTGAGGAATAGAGTGAAATATTTGACCAGGATATAAAAAATAAGGAAATGAGGTATTAATGGAAGTGAAGTGCTCACATGATGGCGGACTATTGCTGGATGTTAAAAAGGGACTGCTCTGAGCAACATGCGAGAAGGTCAAAGAGAGGAAAATTTTAAGAACAATATTGAGGTAAGGTTATGAATGTGATTATAATTTGAATGAATAGAGCCAAATTGAAAAATCAAATGCCATAGCGGGGATTTGAACACGGATCTCCCGCTCTCCACGCGGTTGCTCTAAAGCACTGAGCTACTATGGCCAACGTGCCGACATGACATTAAATTCTCCAACTGACTCGTATGTTTCCCGGTAGAGCACTAGGAGTTCTCATATGCTATGAGACACGCACCTTTTGTGACGACTTACTATGCTGTAAGTACTTAAACCCCAGACTTCATAATTAAACCACTGTGTTATTCAGGTAAATTGATGGAAATAATCATTTCTTCCACACTAGCCGTCTGTAGGCTAAGGATTGCATGAGTAAAGGAGACTGAAAAATTCAATGCTATAGGCGGGATTTGAACCAGGGATCTCCCGCTCTCCGTACGGTTGCTCTAAACCACTGAACTACTATGGCCAACATGCCGACATGACATTAAATTCTCCAACTGACTCGTATGTTTCCCGGTAGACCACTAGGAGTTCTCATATGCTATGAGACACGCACCTTTTGTGGCGACTTACTATGTTGTAAGTACTTAAGTCTCAGGCTTCATAGTTAAACCACTGAGCTACTATGACCAACATGCCGACATGACATTAAATTCTCCAACTGACTCGTATGTTTCCCGGTAGACCACTAGGAGTTCTCATATGCTATGAGACACGCACCTTTTGTGACGACTTACTATGTTGTAAGTACTTAAGTCCCAGGCTTCATAGTTAAACCACTGAGCTACTATGTCCAACATGCCGACATGACATTAAATTCTCCAACTTACTCGTATGTTTCCCGGTAGACCACTAAGAGTTCTCATATGCTATGAGACACGCACCTTTTGTGACGACTTACTATGCTGTAAGTACTTAAGTCCCAGGCTTCATAGTTAAACCACTCAGCTACTATGTCCAACATGCCGACATGACATTAAATCCTCCAACTGACTCGTATGTTTCCCGGTAGACCACTAGAGGTTCTCATATGCTATGAGACACGCACCTTTTGTGACGACTTACTATACTGTAAGTACTTAAGTCCCAGGCTTCATAGTTAAACCACTGAGCTACTATGTCCAACATGCCGACATGACATTAAATCCTCCAACTGACTCGTATGTTTCCCGGTAGACCACTAGGGGTTCTCATATGCTATGAGACACGCACCTTTTGTGGTGACTTACTATGCTGTAAGTACTTAAGTCCCAGGCTTTATAGTTAAACCACTATGTTATTCAGGTAAATTGATGGAAATAATCATTTCTTCCACATTAGCCGTGTGTAGGTTAAGGTTTGCTCATAATAATTATTAATTAATGAATAATTAGTTACAAATAAAAACTCACAATTATGACCTAGTTTTTCATACAATTTTACTGTTGAAAATAATTTTATTGCGTTTCACAAAACCTTAAATTTATTTCTGTTATTCTGTTATTTATGCATAGTTTGAAAACCTGACATGATAGGAGAAAATAGAGATTATTTTAGAATTCAGCATAATAAAGTAGTTTATAATCACCATTCTTACTCAAAAAATAGAAAATAAGTTTTGAAATGCAGTATAGTGTCAACTTTATAAAGTGAATTGCAGTGAAAAAAAAAACCTTAAATAAATTTCACAAATTAAAAGAAAATTGACAACTTTTTTGTGAAGCAAAGCCCAAAATAACCTATTTTATGCACATAACGAACCTAAACTGAACGTTATTTCCACCAAAATATCTAGGTTCTATAGCAATTGCTGTAAACTGTAACACAATTCCTCACTACTGAGGCATTTCCAAAGTTCAGTCTCGCACAAGCTAAGGTGTTTGTTTATTGCAGTGGAGAATAATGCCATTTATCTCACATCCTCTATTATGGAGGCTGAGTTTTTTTGCGTGAAGACCAAATCACGTTGTACATCACGTCATTAGGGCAGAAGGCTGTTTTTTGTTGTGGCTTGTTTGTACTGCGTGTGTGCGAGGTGCATTACCAATTACCTCTGTTCGTTCTGGCTGTGAACTCACACACCAGGCAACCAGGGGCCCTGGAGCGTAGCCAGACGCATTTATTATCCACCGCCGCTTCTCCAGCAACTTGTGAGACTTTGTGTTAATTCCACTTTATATGGAAATCTACATCCACGTGTACCCATACAAAAAAAAAAAAAAAACCGAAAAAACGAAAAAAAAAAAACACCTTGTACTGGAAAAATTCAAACAGTTCTGATAGCTGATACATTGATTGTAATTTTTCATAGGTTTTGGTCAAGTTTCTTAACTGCATTATATTAAGGAAATTCTGCAGCTGATGTAAACTTTGGAAATGTCCTTTCTAAGATTATGTCTAACACCGCTATCGAGCAGGATGTGACGAAAGATAAAATCAAATGATTTTAAACTTTCATTTTAACTTAAATGATTTAAGCTTTAAGTAGAATTTGGATGAAAACTGCAACATTTAGGGTTTTCATCTACGGATATTGCCCGCCTTGGTAACATAGATGGTAGCGTGTCTGCCTCACGTTCAAGAGGTCCCGAGTTCGAATCTCGGCCAGGTTGAGTTACCTGGATAAGGTTTTTCCGGGGTTTTCCCTTATCCTTCAAGACGAATGTCGGGTAACTCTAAGCTCCATGGACCCTGGACTCATTTGAGCATCATCTGACCCATTCCATTCACCGTCCGATATGACTTAACGTTGGAGAACGTAAAACAAAAAAACAAAAATTCTATGGATATTTTTAATTTACCACACAGGAAAAGAAAAATTTTTTAAAAGTTTAGAATTCGAATTATTTTTCTACAATAATCTTTCATTTTATGAAGATCATGGGCTATGTTTTTTCGGGATGTCTGGTAATAAGAAAAAGGTCGTTGTTTTTTTTTTCACTTACAAAAATAGAGCCCAACAATTAATCTTTTTCTTTTGCCCCTTTTCCTTACAGAAACGTAATTACTGTACACAAATTGTATAAACCAAAGGCTTACTGCAAAACATCTTTAAATTTCTTTGGAACAATTTACTTCAAGTAACCTATTTTATAGCATAAGCCGTTGCTGATATATTCTTGTTATTGCTTTGAAGTTTTCAGCACATCGTCGATTTTAAAAGTGATGTCCCTTGTGGAGAAGAGGAATTTGAGACTGAGAGGAGAGGAAAGATAGAGGAGAGGAAGGGGAGGAAGGAAATATAATGAGTGGAGGAGGAGTGAGAGGAGGGGAGTGGAGGGGATGAAAATCATATTTATGGAGAAGCAAGTATGAGAAGAAAAAGAAGAAAAACTGTTTCTGCATCTCCCATCATAAAAATTAGCATAAATTGCACAAAAAGAAAATTATTCTACTTGTTCTTGCAAAGAAGGAAAAGAAGTAAAGAAGTGCGTAAAAGGTTCTCTCTGATATACTGTAATGAGAGGGGAACCTGCAAAGGAAGAAGAAGAGAAAACCATGGACACTCAAGCCCCTTTAACCGAATTTTAGTTTCTAAATTATGCTACCACACTTTCTCTCTTTTTCAAAAATCTCTTCCTCCAATCTTCTCTCCCCTCCGCGCAAAGGTATAGATAAAATGAGAGGTCAACAATTTAGTAACCAATAGTGTTCTCCGTTGTCTTATTATTTTATTATTGACTTTAAGTAATATTTATTAAACATATTGGATGTTTACAGAGCAGAACGGGAATATAGTACAGTACAGTCTATCAAAATATCAAAACATCGTACGTAATACGACGTATATTGTATTACCTGTCTGACGAATGAGTACAGCTGTTATGAGAGATCGCTCGGTTTAGAGAGATCAGAGAAGACGGGAATATAGTACAGTACAGTCTGACCATCAAAACATCAGAACATCGTACGTAACACGACGTATATTGTATTACCTGTCTCACGAATGAGTAAAGTTGTTATGGGAGGTCGCTCGGTTTAGAGAGGTCAGAGAAGACGGGAATATAGTACAGTACAGTCTGACCATCAAAACATCAGAACATCGCACATAACACGACGTATATTGTATTACCTGTCTGACAAATAAGTTCAGTTGTTATGGGAGATCGCTCGGATTAGAGAGATCAGAGAAGACGGGAATATAGTACAGTACAGTCTGACCATCAAAACATCAGAACATCGTACGTAACACGACGTATATTGTATTACCTGTCTGACGAATGAGTACAGTTGTTATGGGAGTTCGCTCGGTTTAGAGAGATCAGAGAAGACGGGAATATAGTACAGTACAGTCTGACCATCAAAACATCAGAACATCGTACGTAACACGACGCATATTGTATTACCTGTCTGACGAATGAGTACAGTTGTTATGAGAGATCGCTCGGTTTAGAGAGATCAGAGAAGACGGGAATATAGTACAGTACAGTCTGACCATCAAAACATCAGAACATCGTACGTAACCCGACGTATATTGTATTACCTGTCTGACGAATGAGTACAGTTGTTATGGGAGATCGCTCGGTTTAGAGAGATCAGAGAAGACGGGAATATAGTGCAGTACAGTCCGACCATCAAAACATCCGAACATCGTACGTAACACGACGTATATTGTATTACCTGTCTGACGAATGAGTACAGTTGTTATGGGAGATCGCTCGGTTTAGAGAGATCAGAGAAGACGAGAATATAGTACCGTACAGTCTGACCATCAAAACATCAGAACATCTTACGTAACGCAACGTATGCTTTTGTACTTGCTAAATTGATATCCCATGTCTAAGTATTCTCCAGAATGTGTCTTTCTGACTTTAAAAGGGATCTTTTCTTTAACAACATTCATAAGTTTGCGTACTGTAGGAATTTCTCTTTTCTGTTTGTAAAACTCGAGAAAAGATCTGTATACAACCATTTGTCAAACTCGTCGAGTTCGAAGCGTTTTGGATGTGGACGATGGAAGTTCTTCTCTCGTATAGTTTGAATGTTGTACCTCTTTCACTATATTACGTTCAGTTCGTTCACTAGCCCACCTCGGTAGCGTGGATGGTAGCGTCATTGCCTCACGTTCAAGAGGTCCCGAATCTCGCTCAGGGTGAGCTACCTGGATAAGGTTTTTTCCGGGGTTTTCCCTTATCAAAGGATTCAGTGTAAATCATTTACAAAGTATCTACCATGCTTTAACTCAATCTCATTTGGATTACTTAAACATCTTATGGGGTAACTCTGTTAAATATTTAATTCATGACCTCGAAGTACTTCAAAATCGTGCCTTGAAAATAATCTACAATCTACCCTTTAGAACAAACACAAAAACACTCTACCATGTAACTAACATTTTACCATTACAACTAAACATAGAGTTGTCCTTGCTAATATATCTCCACAAAATAAAAAATAATCTTCTAAAGTCCAATCTAACATTTGAAAGCTCCTCACATATATATAATACAAGAAATAAAGGAAACTTAACAAAACCAACAGTGAACACTTCTACTTATGGCCTGAACAGCTTAACCTCACACGTTATAAACTTATACAATGCGCTGCCACTGGAACTGAAAGGCTGCAGGAACATAAAAGGTTTTAAAAGGAAAGTTGCTGAAAATTTACTGAAGGCATATATTGATAGCTGATAAAGTGTTACACATTTATAGCTGGTTTGAAAGCTGAACTGTTTAAAAATTAATATAGATTAATGTCCCATAGAATATGTAGTTTCTATTTTTCTGTTAAGTTCTTTGTTACTATTATTTCTTGAGTTATAGTGAATGTTTGTATCTTTGTATGTTTCATATACGTTATTCTTGTATGGTAATTCATTCTTACTATGAAAATGTAATATAAGTATTGTTAAGGGCTGTTTGCCATCATTTTATATATTTTTGTACTGTTCCCTAGCATGAGCTATGGCTCTGGGAACCTTCTCAGATAACAATAAATAAAAAAAAATCCTTAAAGACGAATGTCGGGTAGCTCTAAGCTCCATGGACCCTGGATACATTTGAGCGTCATTTCACCCAATTCATTCATCGTCCGACATGTCTTAACGTTGGAGGACGTAAAATTACAAAACAACAACAACAACAACAAAAAAGTTGGTTCACTGCCGTTGTTGTAGCATTATTTAACGTAATAATTACCTTCCTCTTCTTTACAAAACTGTGAAACTTTGAAATTTAATTCTCTACTTTGTAAGCGTATGACTGTGTTTACATTTTGACTTGATTCTTCCGTTCACCGTAAGAGACTCAACTGCTGTATTGTCAAATGATACAGGGAATGGTGACGTAATATCGCTTATGTGTTTATTTGTATGGAAGCTTCCACTGTTGGACTGTAGTCATCCTCTAGACCTGTCTGGAGGCATTACATTCGTAAAATTGGGTATTTCTATTTCTCTTAACCTATAGAAGGACTACATATCATTCATTACATATCACAGTCCTGGCAACGTTTAACCTATCACGGTCGTATATTCAATAATATCATATGAGCATACATTTCAATACATTGAGGTTAAAATATCTATTGTCGACAAGTGTGAGTTTGAAGCTCATTTAAATTTTCTAAGAAGCAAAAGGTGGCACTGCTAAAGGAAATAGGTATAATGCGAGAACGACGTCATTTGTTTGTAATTTTAGTAGACATATTGAAGTGTCTCAATTGTTTTATCCTTCTTAAGATATCAATTAATTTCATTAGCTATTATTCTAAGCAGAAGTACATCTCTCAATAAAGCAAAATAATATAAGTATGTTTTGAAAGTCAGTAAGGTGAATGGAATTAGAATACATTGGGCGCAAAACTCTGGAAATTGAGATTTCACATTATCTTTTGGTTTCTTTTGTTGTTTTAGCGGGTTATATCTTGTACAGCTTGTTTTATAGTTTGAATTCACACATCAGCAAATCTCGCTGTTTGAACTTTGTACAATCACCAATATTTTTATTTGCTCCATGTTAATCAAGATAAACGTTAGCAGAAATTATCTTACTCCACATTTACTTGTAATTACGAGGGCTGTTCAATAACGAATGATCATAATTTTTCACACTAAAAATCAATTTTATTATATTCTGTTAGCTTAATGTGAAACAAACACGCCATAGTAGTTTCACTGTTGGTACTCCTAGTTTCCGCCTGTGAGAACCATGCAAGTTCAGACATGTTCAGTATCGCCTATCGCTGCAATGGAGGTACCACGCGAGGAATAATATGCGGCTTAGGAATTCTGCTTTCGCCTCAACAAATCTTCAGTTGAGGCCTATAAAATGTTACAGGAGGCCTATGGAGAGTCTGTTCTTCCCTAACAGCACAACTCGAAGGCTGTTTAAAATGTTTAAAGAGCGGAGACAATCAATTTCAAAGGAAGGTGTACCTCGTGCACCAGTTACTGCTCTTACGGAAGAAAACATCAACACTGCTGCTGTCATTGTGAGAGACGATCAATGAATTACCTTAAGATCACTTTCTGAAATACTGAACATTTCATTGGGTGCCACATTTCCGTGAAGCAGACTGGATGCTGCACCACGATAACGCACGGCCGGATATTGCTAATGTTGTTGCCGAATATCTTGCAAAAATCAACGTGAAGTGCATCCCTCACTCTTCCTATAGTCCGGATTTAGCCCCATGTGAAATTTTTCTATTCCCTAACTTGAAGAAACACCTTCGTGGGAGGCATTATCCATCATCAGAAGCAGTGGTGAAGGCTGCGGAGGCGATTTTGAAGGATCTCTCAAAAAATGGTTTCCAGCATGTCTTTGAAGACTGCAGAAACGCTGGGACAAGTACATCGTATTCAGGGGAGACTATTTTGAGGATGAGTAAAAGTACGCTGTCAAAAAAATTGTGATCATTCTTTATTGAAAAGCCCTCGTACGATGGTAATATGGAATACAGTAGGCTTTAAGCGATGATTATAACTTTTAAGTGTTGATTACTATGTAACAGCTTTGAAATTACGCTCTATTTCCATGACCAAGTGATAAAAAAAAAACAAAAAAAAATAAAAACATCTTATCCGAGAAAAGTATTTAGTAATATAAAATTTCAACTAATAACAAGGAATATCTCAGAAAGGTTAGCTCTACAAAAAAATTCGTTTGACATAAAGATGCAGTTTGACAAATTTACATTTTTTGTGCAGTATCTTATCTGTTACGTTTACGAGTTTTACAAAATTCAATCATAATAAAGAGGACTTCATAGGTTATTCCCAGAAAATTAAAGATAAACATTTAATTTGTCATTAAAATATTTTAACGTATATTTTAGCCAAAATCGTTGGAGTCACTTTTGACAAAATAAAATATTTTGAAATCTTTTCCATGTAAAGAGTAGTTCGATTTGGAAAGAGGGATTTTTTACAACCTTCGTGCCTCTTGTTGTCGGAACACGCTCAGATTAGATTCCAATTTTGGAACTTAATCGAGTCATTTTGGAGTTATACTCTTTACATTTAGATTGAATACGCAGTAAAGTACATACCTTTTTCTAAGATGCAATTTTTTGACTTCATTGATTATTATCAAAACTGTAGTTCCTGTAAAATCATGATATCAAATGATTAAGTGGAATATAATACTTCCTCTAAAAATAAAATAAAATTGAAAATCAATGAGGCGGGGAAATTATTGGCGAAAATGGGAATTCCTCGCTTACCTTCCTTGACACTGTATCCCAACTTCCATTTGTTTCTGAACATTGCTACAACCAACCAAGGAAGCTAAGGCTATCTTGACTTGCTTTGAACTTTTATTACCATGTTTGGCTTCTACAATTACTTATTGTTACCACAAAATATTTGTAATCCCATATTCAATGTGGGTCTGTGTGTTTTAAGTGGGAATTCGTAAGACCTCATATTTATGGGTCACTATTTACTCCCACAGGATGGAAAATTGTAAGGCAAAGGTTATGGGAACTCTTACAACATAGAAGAAATGAAATGTTATTTTCTACAATTTTATACGTTGGTTAAGCATTAATACAGGTTTGTATTGTTCAAATGTTGTTTGTTATTTGTTTGAAATTAAAACTTTAACAAAGAACTGATGATGAAGTTCCTTATTTTGTGTTGGAATGACAATTTCATGTATATTTGTTGGTATATTGTTATATTTTTATATTTATTTTTTTATATTGTTATATTTTTATTCCCTTTTCTTGACTTAGTTGCAATCGGTGAGCATTAACGTTTAGTTCACAAGTTGTGGTTTTGGATCGATGATTATATTAACTTTATTTGTGAAATACCACTGCCTCTATTTCTAAAGATTGCACTTTACTTTAAAAACGCAATGGGAACTTTTTCCATCTCTATGGTTGCCTCATTTTTTGCGATCACTTCCCGTAGCATACAGAGGCGGACATAAGTATTCGAATGTAAACATATTTATTACTTATATTATTTTAAAGCTAAGTAGAGTAAGCATACGTAAATATAATTGATACAACATAAACTTGAGTCTTCCATTAAACATATAAACTCATAAATAGCAATTGCAACTAATTTGCACTACAAGGAGAAATAAAACGTTTACTTTACATCTGGACATAAGAATTCGAAAAGAGAGTAGCTAGTATTTAGTTATTATCCCCTTTCTTTGAATTACTGCTGATAATCGTTTGGGCATTGTGTGTATGTGTTGTTTAGTGACTGCAGAGTCCATATTTCTCCACTCTGAAGTAGTTCCTTCAGATGTTCCTTGCTTCTGATGTGATGCTTCCTCACACGCTCCTCGAGTTCCTTCCAGGTGTTCTCTATAGGATTTAAATCTGGAAATTGGGGCGGTGTCTCCAAAGTGTGAGGAGTGTTGTACACGATCCAAAACCTTACAATTTCAGCAGTATGCTTCGGATCGTTTTCCTGCTGGAAGTAATAATCATGCCCTAAATCCAGCTTCTCTGCACTCTTTTTGAGATTGTTTTCAAGAATCCTCTTGTATTCAAATTTGTCCATGATCCCATCTATAAACACCAGTTCGCCAAAGTTATACAGCCCCATACCATCACCCTACTGCCACCATGTTTCATTGTAGCTACCATGTTCTTAGATTCCCATTCTGTATTTGGCAGTCTCCACAGTTTAAGACGTCCATCACTCTTGTATCAGCAGAATTTGCTCTCCTCCTTTGACCACTGTTTAGAAAATTCTGTTCCTTTTTATTATTTACCTTATTAACATGTGGTTTCTACCTAGGATCGCAGACATTGTACCTAGTACTATTTAAAACCCATTCAACTGTTCCGGTGTGAACCACAGTACCAGAATATTGCTCCTGCATCCTCTAATCTCAGATGTAGTGACTCTCGGATTCTGCTTCACCATTTTATTATTTGCCTTCTATCTCTGGTGGTGAGTTTAGAAGCAGCGCCATTTCTAGGTTTATTTACAACAGTATTTGTCTGTTTGAAGCGTTGAATTATGCAGAACACTGTAGTTTAGCTTCTGTTAATGGTTTTGGCAATTTTAGAGAGAGATTTGTTTTGTTTGTACATATTTATCACGATATTCCTCTCTGCCACCGTTGTCTCCTTACCTTTACGTCCCATATTACCTGTGAGTTCATAATCGGCTGAATAGCTTTGAGGACACTGTCTCGAGACATAGCATAAACACAACTGCTATGTGCTAGGGCCGTATAGGGTACGTCCAACCACCTTTCTCTCTGTTCGATGTCCTCTAATAACAGGGACAATAGAATAATTACAGTACAGATTGTGTAATAAATACATGCAAATTCATGTTTTAAATATTGTTTCCGAGACACAAAAGGTTAATGATTACATGTTTAACAATTCAAGGCTACCAAATAAATATTACAGTATTTATAGTACGTGCAATGTTACATGTTATATTATTTGGATACTTCTGTGGGCCTCTGTATGTAATCTATTCCACTTTCTTGATTGCGCGTCTGTTTTCTTTTATCACTTACCACATTAATATTCTATTACATAACTATTCTAGCATTTATTAAAGTTAACTAACATTTAAAATTGACAAACAGCTCTTGCTGGGGGGCTATATTTAAATAACGGTCTCATAGCTAGGCATTAAATCCTTGGGCATAAAATAGATAAGTCAAGTTATATTTTTCAGTAACAAAAAGGTGCGTCATTCACCTTCCTACTTCACTCTAACTGCTTGCAGGTCATTGCACACTGTTGACAGCATTAGCCAACATGACTTGTCTGTTCAAGTCTCAGGACTAAAAATGTGATTCGTATAGTCATATTAGTTTCTCTACTCTTGTACAAACTATTGTAACAGAACTTATTTCTGCATCTAATTCATGTTAAGATAAACATTTGGAGAAATTGTTTTATTCCTAATTTTCAGTTCGGTGCACAGGGAATATGGTAGGCTTCAAGCGATACTCAAATGTTTTTAAGTTGTTTTCTATATGATGAAATTGAAATTCTGTTTTCTTTGTACAACCAAGAGATAAAAAAATGAATGACGACTCCCTTTGAGGAAAACATAATCATTGGAAGATTCACATAAATATCCCTGAAGTGGTTCATAAAATGCATTAAACGAAATTTGTGAAAAGCTTTTCAGATAGTGCAGGAGTTTTAGCTAACCCTGTATAGAATAATGGCCAATAAAAAAGCAGATTCAAATTTTCTGGCCAAATTATACGTAAGAACAACTGAAGACTTATTTTTGTAAACAATAAATATGCACTTTTTTTTAATTTCCGTCCTTTAGCTTTGTAGTCTAATCGGTCGATGAATGGAATGGGTGAAATGATGCTCAAATGGGCCCAGGGTCCATGGTCCGACATTCGTCTTTTAGGATAAAGGATAACACCGGAAAAAACCTTGTCCAGGTAACTTACCCTGCCCGAGATTCGAACTCGCGACCTCTTGAACGTGAGGCAGACATGCTACCATCTACGCTACCGAGATGGGCTTAAAATTGTTATCCACCTTGAGTATTAGGAGATGACACGAATGCGTCCTCGAAACGGGGGCAGAGTAGCAGATTGGGAGAGGAAGAGGATCAATTTCCGAAAAAGAAGTGTAAGTGTAGAACGGGGCCTCACACGTTTCCGTTTCCAGCCCTTCCTCCTGGGAGGTATTAATCACAATGGATCTACCTGAACACTAGTTTATTTACATCTAATGTACCCGCTTATGCTTTGACTTGTAGACTGCCAGCGGTTGCGTCATTCTTGAGCTTCCTAGTCACGGCAGATATAAATGACTCTGCGATGCTCTCTTGTCATGATGGAGGAGGCACAGGACTGAGATTCCAAGAAAACTATCCAGTTAATAGCTTAATTTAGTGCTCATACGATCCTGTAACTAGCGTGTCGCAAGATATGACAATCTCATACTGTTTGTCTTCATTTCTTACAAACAGCGTTACTAGAGTTGGGTAATACAAAAAGGAGGGGAATAATTATAGAGAGAATACTGAAATTCTGGTATAAGTGCATTAAAGAACAGAAAGTGGAATTATTGAATCTGTGCATGAAGCAACAGAAGAGCATTAAAAATACAAATAGTTGGTCGGAATTGGAAAGGATGGTATCGAGTGAGTGAGTGTGTGGTGTTTTAGAGCCCGTCGACAACAAGGTCATTTGGGCCCGAAGTTAACACTAAAACCTAAAAGATACACAAATTAAGCTAAAAGGTAAAATACAATAAAAACACTCAACTATTAAAAGTACATAAAAAAAAACCCGTCCCAAGTCTCATAATTTAAAATCTCTAAAATTTACAAATATAAAATGCAAGTCAGACTTTTTTATTAAAACCAATTTCGGCAACAAGCCGCAGTGCCTTAACCACGGCCACTGGGTCGTCCCCTAAAACACCCAACAAGTTAGTCCCCAAGCCTACTGACTGGCGAACGCGGGCGTACTGCGGGCAATCCAGCAATACGTGCCGCACAGTGAGGCGTACTGCACACGGAGCACACACAGGGGCCGGTTCCCCTCTTAACAAATAGCCATGAGTCGCTCGTGTGTGCCCAATTCTCAGCCGGGTGAGTATCACCTCGGCCCGCCGGTTATCCCTGTAGGAAGTTGGCCAGGGTTGTACGCTTTCCTTTATCGCCCGGAGTTGTGTGCCTTCCAAAGCTGTCCAGGAGTGCTGCCAAGCAGATAGGAGCTGGCGACGGGAAAAAGGTTGCACATCCTGGTATGGCACCGTAGTTGTTAAACTCGGGGGCAAACGGCAAGCGGACTTAGCAGCCGCGTCCGCCTCCTCGTTCCCTGAAATCCCCACAGGGTCTGGGGTCCAAGTAAAAACAAAATTGTATCCGCGACTTAGCATTTGCGAGATCTGGGCCTGTATTTTTAAAACAAGGGTGTGAGCATGGGAGATTTACAGTTTTTTTTTAAATAAACGAGGCTTTAGGAGAGAGTAAAGGGAGAGAAGTGGCAGGGTCCCGCAGAAGCACCCCCGTTAGTATCGGTGGTAAGAGCGCAGGTGCCTGAGGGGCACGTTGCAGCTCAAAAACAGTAGTGTCCGGGGGGCCAGCCATTACCGGAGAGGCCCTGGAAGGATCGCCGGCGTTTCGAGGAGGGATTAAATGATTAGTATCGTTTATTCGTCTTAGGGTCACTGCGCACCAATGGTGCTTAATTTAGCGCCGTCTGTGGCGCGTCTGTCGCTCGGTGCATACAGCGGTCGTTAGGAGGTCGAAACGCGCGAATACTTCAGAGGGTGTCGGGGTGTGTAGGAGCAGCAGCGGTATGAAGTTCAAGGAGTTTGTGATTAAGTCGGTCTATGTGCGTCCTGGTCTGAGAGTGAGAGCGGCTGATGTGTTCCTGTAAGTCATTGAACTTCTGGTTGATGGCGTCCTGTATAGCGTCTTGTAGTTGCTTGGTCAGAAATGAAATGGTGATAGTAAGCGTTCGAAAGGAGGAGGTAGCTTGCTCCTGGTGTGATGTGAGGTTGTCCGTTGTCTGCTGCTGTGAAGTCACGAGTTTGTCGTGGAGGTCAGTTACTCTGGCATAAGTGGCGTTGTGTCTTGAGTTGCTGGCGGCGAGTGAGTCCTCCAAGTGCCCCAGGCGAAGACCAATGTTCAGAACCTCAGAGTGGAGGTCCTGAACTTCGGCTGTTGGAGTCCCTTGGATGGCGGCGGCGCGTCCGTTTGCCAGTTGCTCCTCGATAGAATGAAGCCGACGGTTGACCTTCTGAACTTCATCCTTGAGGCACTCCAGCGCTGGGCTCCAGTAGGCTGTAACGTTGGAGTGAGCCGTTGGAGGTGTGATGATGTCGGAGTCCTGGCGTGGGCGAGCGGGACACTGCGCCTGTTCAGTAAAGTGGCTGTAGCCATTGCAGGTTGCGCAGTACCGGTGGCGGCGTCGAAGATCGTGCTGCTGGCATTCCCCGGTGAGAGTCGCGGCACCACAGTAATGGCACCGAGGGGTTGCAGTGCAAGTGGCGGCTGCATGTCCGTACCTGCAGCATCGATGACAAGGTGCTGGGCGCTCGGAGCGGCTTGCCTCAATTTTGAGACACTGCCCTAACAAGGGCAGGCCCATCCTCAAGGCCGCGCTCATGTCGGCTTCGTCTTCAAGCTGCAGGCGGACTAAGGATGTGGTGCGGCCTCTTAAGCTGATGCGGCTGACCCTTACAGAGAGCAGAGAGCAGAGCAGTCAAGTTATAGCAGTTTTTGGAAGGAAGTGAGAACTGGAGTACAAGACATAGATAGGCAAGAGATATGGGAAAGTATAGAAGAAAAGAAATCTTAGAAATTTTATAAGCAATTAAAGACAGAATGGGGTAGGGCAAAATATATAGATCAGTGTGTCAAAACTGAAAGAGAAGGCATAGCATGGATGAGAGTAGTTATATCTAAAAGTACTGAGAAGTAAGGATATGTGAATTTTGTAGGGATGAAGAGAGCACTGTTCATTACCTGATAAAATGTAAGGAGTTAACAAATTGCAGGAGAAAAACATGGGATAAGAAATGGGACAGTGTGAGCAAAGAGGTAGTGGCATTATGCATGTTAACGAGGATGGGAGAAAAGAAAAATAGATGTATAGGGGATTTCTTATATAAGTTAAGAGAAAAGTGGATTAGGATAAAAGAAGCAAAGGTAAAGGAGAAATCAAGCTACTCAGGAAAACCAAAGGCTTATGACCAGGGGACCTGAGTCAGCGAGTAAATCTTATGTCAGCAATTTCATGTATTTGTACAGGATGTATAATAGTGTTTGTTAGATATCAAAGTCATTGAGTGAAACTGTAAAACAAATATCAAATATCTACTTCCCGCCTCATACGCATGGATCGATGATTCTTCACCTGTTACGTCTTTTGAGGCAATACCATTGTACTTTTTTTTAGCATTTTTATACACCAGTCGATACGAGCATCTATTAGAGATTGCGTCAAATAATGTGGGATCCAGCGAGAGCAAACCTTTTTCACGACTAAATAATCATGCAATATTTTATATATTCTGGTGCAACTAATACCTAGAGTTGCCTCAATATTACAATATGTCGCATGGCCAACTTGCTTTATTAGTTTTTGCACAGCATCAATGTTTTCTGACACAACAAATAATTTTGGACGACCTTCACGAAGTTCATCATTGAGTGAACGGTGGCCAAGATTAAATTTGTTATACCAGCGTTTCGCAGTGGCAAAGGATGGAGCTTCGTGGCGGAATGTGGAAGTTAGCTCATCGATGTCGAAAGTCGTAATAAATCACTGTAATAAAACACTAAATAATTTTCATAAGTAAATTCCATATTGCGACTTGTGGGTTCGTGAAATTAAAGGTCCTGGTTACAAACACCAAAAATTGCTCTTTATTTCCGTAGAAACACGCTTCGTTCAACCTGACAGTAGCAGAATTACGTCACATACAACTTGCAAGGTCATCACCCCAAACAAAGTCTACTTTTACAGCTGTTCACGCACACGCGTCCAATTACCGACTGACTGCCAGGCACGGAAGGCGGCTCCCTTTTTACCTGACTCACTATCCGGAATATTCTCAGTCAAGATGGCGCTCGAGGAAAGACGAACTCTCTAGAAATCCGTCTTCTCCCCCCACCGTTTCGGTGAGCTTTTATCTCCACACTGCACTGTCTGTCTCTTTGATCTCGTTGCCCACGCAGCCACCAATCAACAATGCGCTCGCGACAATATTTTTGTCAAGACACAATTTTCAAATTAATGCAAACAATACAAATGACGCTCTATTGACAAAATACCTGAAGTAGACAAATGACGCTCTATTGGCAAAATATCTGAAGTAGATTATGGTCAACAATGTCAAACTGTACGTTGGAAGCCACAAATGGCACCTAAAACATTCAGGGTTGTCAAGGCTCAAAATATAAATAGTGCCCCTTATAAATAACAGCAACAGCCATTATCATTAAAGAGTCTTCCGTCTGGTGCTGCGTTGATGAAGGTGTCGATTTATTCTTTGGTTATAACTTTATGTTTCTTTAGCTGTTTACATTCAGACATGCGTTTTAAAATTGCTGTAAGTTTGTATTGCTGACACAAAGTGAAATTTCCAAACCTCTCATCTACTAAAAATGCCAATAAACATGAAAGGACTTGATTAGAATTATACAACTAATTGAAGGCTACAGTTTCAAGAAACAATGTTTAAGTTTGGCCCATTTATTGATACTTTAAACATTATAACCTAAATTTGCTACATTTCGCTTTTAATATTAGTTTAAAACTAAATCAAAACAGCAATATACTCCGATTTTGTAAATGATACACAATAATTCTAAATATTGCTATATAAATAGTAATTACAACCTGCGCGACATCTGTAAGCATTCTACAGTACTTCTCCTGCATGAGACTTCGGTGGCTCAATCAAGTGGATGTTTTTCAAACGCTCGCTTTGGGTTAAACGGATTTCGGACGAAAACTTGATACTGTATTCTTGAATAGAGTGCAATACTTTTACCAACGGAATACGCCATAGACCAAGTAACTTCAATAAATATTTTAAATGCAATAATAATAGAGAGAATATTGAAATTCTGGTATAAGTGTATTAAAGGACAGAAAGGGAAATTATGAATCTGTGAATGAAGCAACAGAAAAGCATTAAAAAAACAAACAGTTGATGGTCGGAATTGGAAAGAATGGTATCGAAGATAGACATGGGAGATTTATGGAGAGCAGAGGAGTCAAATCATAGTGGTGTTTGGAAGGAAGTGAGAAACAGCGTACAAGACATAGATAGGCAGGAGATAAGGGAAAGTACATAAGAAAAGAAATCTTAGAAATTTTATAAGCAATTAAAGACAGAATGGGGTAGGGAAAAATATATAGATCAATGTGACAAAACTGGAAGAGAAGGCATAGCATGGATGAGAGTAGGAATAATATATCTAAAAGGGTTGAGAAGTAATGAGGTAGGGATATGTGAATTTTGTGGAGATGAAGAGAGCACTGTTCATTACCTGATAGAATGTAAGGAGTTAACAAATTACAGGAGAAAAATATGGGATAAGAAATGGGACAGTGTGAGCAGTGAGGTTGTGGCGTTATCCATGTTAACGAGGACGGGAGAAAAGAAAAATAGATGTATAGGAGATTTCTTGTATAAGTTTAGAGAAAAGTGAATTAGGGTAAAAGAAGTGAAGGTCAAGAAGAAATGACACCAAGCTGCTCAGGAAAACCAAAGGCTTATAGCCAGGGAACCTGAGTCAGCGAGTAAATCTTAGGTCAGTAATTTCATGTATTTGTACAGGATGTGTAATAAGTGTATGTTCTATGTTAAATTTTACTGTACTGAATTTGTAATGGATACTGTACAAATAAATATCAAATAAACATCAAATATTTTTCATTAAATTCATCTTTATTCAGGGGTATATTTATTAATCTATAAATCAAACTATTGAAACCAGCAAATTTATGTGAAAAAGGTTTAAAACGTTTATTTTTTAAGTAATTATCAATATGTCCTGCGTCGTGGCGTAGTGGGTTAGGGCAGCATGCCTTGGTCCCTGGCCTCGGAAAGCGGCTGGGGTTCGATCCCACCCATGTGGTGGGGATTTTAGGTCCCGGGTATAGGACCAGTGCCCACTCAACATCGTGAGGAAAGTGAGGAACTTACGCTAGGTAAGCGGTACTGGTCACAAAAACCAACGTTCCGGCTGGGGGATGCCGAGATGCTGACCACATCTCCTCCCCGTATCGGTTGGATGATCGTCCACCTCTGCCATGCGTAAGTGGGCGTGAGGCCGGCAGTCGGGTTGGTAGGCCTTGGCCCTCTAAGGGCTGTCGCGCCATGAGTAAAAAAAATCCAATATGACAATTCTAAAATACCAAAGTTTAATTTATTATTATTTCTTATTACCTTTAGATCTAGAAAAGGAAAAAAAAAACCATTAATTTCAGTTTCTAATATAAATTTTATACCTTTATCTTGCAAATTTAGTAATTTTAAAGCGTCGTTTATGAGTTTATCAGGAACAATTGTAAAAATATCATCAACATATCTATACCAAACTTTAAACATTAAAGGGAATGCTTTAGCGACTTGGTAAAACTTTAGTTCCTCAAAATAAATGTGGTATTGTCTCGAATCCATTACTACGACTGGCGGCGCACGCATTAAAAGGGTTTACGCGGAGCGATAGCGCGACTTGTTTACACAAAAGAACTGATAGGCAGCACAGTGTGGAGATAAAGAGCCTGCAGAAAGAGATAAAGATGGCCCGGAGATAAAATACTTGCCGGCACAGATAAAGTTTCACGTCTAGAAAGTTCATATTTCGTCTGTATATATACGAGGCATGTTTTTTAAGACAGTGCCGTTTTGCTATTCCACCGCCGCAGCGCTACGGTCGGCGTTCCGCACATGCGTGCTGGTTACCTATATCTCTTGTCTACGTACTGACGCCATTATAGTCTGATTCTTCATTGTATACGTTGGTTACTGAGTGTTTAAGATGCCTCCGACAATCGTGAGTGCCGCCGATTGTGAAGTACGGGCTGTTATACGATTTCTTAGTGCTAAAGGCGTAAAACCGATCGATATTCATCGTGAGGTCTGTGAAGTTTACGGGCAAAACATTATGAGTGATGGAATGGTAAGGAAATGGGTGAGAGCATTTAAATATGGCCGCACAAATGTGCATGATGAAGAACGGAGTGTGCGTCCTTCGGTCGTTACTGAAGGTTTGGTGCAGAAAGTGGACGAAAAGGTGAGAGAAAACAGACACTTTACAATTTCAACATTGTGCGACTATTTTCCTCAATATTCTCGTAGTGTTTTGTATCGCATTGTGACCGAGAACTTGAAGTACCGGAAATTGTGTTCACGTTGGGTTCCGAAAATTTTGACAGATTTGCACAAAACCTAACGTTTAGGGAGTGCATTGACTTTCCTTGAGTGGTACCACAATGAAGGTGAAGATTTTTATACCAAATTGTTACTGGTGACGAAACATGGGTGGCCTATGTCACACCAGAATTGAAACAACAATCCATGGAATGGCTACATTCATCATCACCCACAAAAGTGAAGTTTAAGCAAACAATTTCTGCCCGGAAAATCATGCGCACAGTTTTTTGGGACAGAAAAGGAGTATTGCTAGTGGAGTTTCTGTCTCGTAATGAGACAATCAATGCAGCGTCTTATTGTGAGACATTGAAAAATCTGCGCCGTGCAATCCAGAACAAAAGACGTGGCAAGTTGAGTAAGGGTATCGTTTTGCTGCATGACAATGCCCATCCACATGTGACTAATCGGACCAAAGATCTCATCAAATCTTTTCAATGGGAAACTCTAGATCATCCTCCATACAGCCCTTATCTGGCGCCCAGTGACTACCATTTGTTCCTGCACTTGAAGAAACATCTGGGCGGTCAGCGTCTTCAAGACGATAACGAAGTCAAAACAGTTGTGATACAGTGGTTAACACGTCAGGCGGCAGAATTTTATGAGGAGGATATTCAAAAACTGGTGCCACGTTATGACAAGTGCCTCAATATTCACGGAAATTATGTAGAAAAGTAGATTAAGGTACAGGCTTTCATGTAAAAATAAAATTATTGCGATACCTACGCACATCTTTTTTTAATTCCAGAACGGTACTGACTTAAAAAAGATGCCTCGTATATATAAGAGATTGTGACACGTCAGCAGGCAGTAGTAAACAGTTATAAGGAAAGTTGTAAACAGAGAAGTAATGACAGAGTGGTAATTGAACTGGAAGTTGAGTGAACTCTTTGTTTGTGGTCAACGACCTTGGAAGATTGTATTTGTGTATGTTACGTAATTCTACTGTAATCTGCAAGTGTACCAAGTGTATTTCTACGGAAATCAAGAACGTTTTGAATTTCTGCTACTTGGACTTTTATTTCTACGAACCCACAAAGTCACAGTATTAAAAATGTATTGCATTTCTCTATAAAAGATAAAATTTCTAATAATAAAAAATCTGATAATTTAGAAAGCAGAACGAAAGAATATTTCCGTTTCATTAAGTATAAACAAACCGATAAATCAGCCGTAGCAGATCGTTTTTGGTCATTTAACCATGAAATAAATCCAGAAGTTAAATTATTAAAACACTTAATGTCCCGATAGATGTAATGGTTTGGGAAAATATATTTATTATAAAAAAACAACGTCGCGTAATGAATTTTGAAATAGCCGCAGTCGATTTTGTTTTTAAATTTGTTTTATTTTCAGGTTTTGGTAGTACTAACAAGAACATATGAACATCTAGCGCTCGTAACGATGGCTACAGCTTTATTTCTGGCTGAATATGTGTGTAAGTTTACATGAAATCGCGATCCCGGAGAATTTATAAGAAAAGCATCGTCATTTTTATAAAACCTAAGTGAAGGCTATTGTTATATTTGTATATATCTGTTTGCTTCATATTTCACTTATTTACTAACACATAGTTTATTTAGGCATAGCAACGTGCTCTGCTTTAAGACAGTGTTTTGTTACTGTTGCGATGTATCCAAGTTACTGGTGTACGGAGATGCAGCGAATGCTGGTAATAAGGAAGAGCTATGACCCATAACGCCAACGGGCAGCAAGCTGGAAGGAAACAAAGTACACCGACAACAGGCAAAAACAAACAATAGCAGAGGTTCTAAATGCGCGCATGAAATAGGGCAAGACGTTAATTGCCTGACGAGAGGGAGGCGACAAAGGGAATCCATTCTACTTCCGCGGTCACTTCGCCCTGCCACGCCAAGTAAATCATGTCTCAACTCAGTGAATGCACCTGATGCCTGGCGCCACGTCTGCCAGGAGATTCCACTAATAACCTTCATTTGTTTGTTTATCTTTTAGTAGAGTAAGTAGGGCAACAATTGCATTCTACAACAAAATTCGTTTTCAAGATCTACAGGAAATAAACGATTAAAGATCACTGAAGCTATAAAAGCTACTTTTAGAAAATACTTTTTTTAAAAAAACATTATGCCTCCAAAGTTAACTCATATCGGACGTTGAATGAAATGATGTTCAAATGAGAACAGGGTGCATAGAGCTTAGAGTTACCAGACATTCATCTTTCAGGATAAGAGAAAAGCTCCAACGTTAAGTCATATCGCACGATGAATGAAATGATGTTCAAATGAGTACTGGGTACATAGAGCTTAGAGTTACCAGACATTCATCTTTCAGGATAAGGGAAAAACTCCAACGTTAAGTCATATCGGACGATGAATGAAATGATGTTCAAATGAGTACAGGGTACATAGAGCTTAGAGTTACCAGACATTCATCTTTCAGGATAAGAGAAGACCTCCAACGTTAAGTCATACCGGACGATGAATGAAATGATGTTCAACTGAGTACAGGGTACATAGAGCTTAGAGTTACCAGACATTCATCTTTCAGGATAAGAGAAAACCTCCAACGTTAAGTCATATCGGACGATGAATGAAATGATGTACAAATGAGTACAGGGTACATAGAGCTTAGAGTTACCGGACATTTATTTATTTTTCAGGATAAGAGAAAACCTCCAACGTAAAGTCATATCGGCCGATGAATGAAATGATGTTCAAATGAGTACAGGGTGCATAGAGCTTAGAGTTACCAGACATTCATCTTTCAGGATAAGGGAAAAACTCCAACGTTAAGTCATATCGGACGATGAATGAAATGATGTTCAAATGAGTACAGGGTACATAGAGCTTAGAGTTACCAGACATTCATCTTTCAGGATAAGAGAAGACCTCCAACGTTAAGTCATACCGGACGATGAATGAAATGATGTTCAACTGAGTACAGGGTACATAGAGCTTAGAGTTACCAGACATTCATCTTTCAGGATAAGAGAAAACCTCCAACGTTAAGTCATATCGGACGATGAATGAAATGATGTACAAATGAGTACAGGGTACATAGAGCTTAGAGTTACCGGACATTTATTTATTTTTCAGGATAAGAGAAAACCTCCAACGTAAAGTCATATCGGCCGATGAATGAAATGATGTTCAAATGAGTACAGGGTACATAGAGCTTAGAGTTACCAGACATTTATTTATCTTTCAGGATAAGAGAAAACCTCCAACGTTAAGTTATATCGGACGATGAATGAAATGATGTACAAATGAGTACAGGGTACATAGAGCTTAGAGTTACCAGACATTTATTTATCTTTCAGGATAAGAGAAAACCTCCAACGTAAAGTCATACCAACGATGAATGAAATGATGTTCAAATGAGTACAGGGTACATAGAGCTTAGAGTTACCAGACATTCATCTTTCAGGATAAGAGAAAACCTCCAACGTTAAGTCATATCGGACGATGAATGAAATGATGTACAAATGAGTACAGGGTACATAGAGCTTAGAGTTACCAGACATTTATTTATCTTTCAGGATAAGAGAAAACCTCCAACGTTAAGTCATATCGGACGATGAATGAAATGATGTACAAATGAGTACAGGGTACATAGAGCTTAGAGTTACCAGGCATTTATTTATCTTTCAGGATAAGAGAAAACCTCCAACGTTAAGTCATATCGGACGATGAATGAAATGATGTTCAAATGAGTACAGGGTACATAGAGCTTAGAGTTACCAGACATTCATCTTTCAGGATAAGAGAAAACCTCCAACGTTAAGTCATACCGGACGATGAACGAAATGGTGATTAAATGAGTAGAGGGTACATAGAGCTTAGAGTTACCAGACATTCATCTTTCAGGATAAGAGAAAACCTCCAACGTTAAGTCATATCGGATGATGAATGAAATGGTGTTTACATGAGTAGAGGGTACATAGAGCTTAGAGTTACCAAACATTCATCTTTCAGGATAAGGGAAAAACTCCAACGTTAAGTCATATCGGACGATGAATGAAATGATGTTCAAATGAGTACAGGGTACATAGAGCTTAGAGTTACCAGACATTCATCTTTCAGGATAAGAGAAAACCTCCAACGTTAAGTCATACCGGACGATGAATGAAATGATGTTCAACTGAGTACAGGGTACATAGAGCTTAGAGTTACCAGACATTCATCTTTCAGGATAAGAGAAAACCTCCAACGTTAAGTCATATCGGACGATGAATGAAATGATGTACAAATGAGTACAGGGTACATAGAGCTTAGAGTTACCGGACATTTATTTATTTTTCAGGATAAGAGAAAACCTCCAACGTAAAGTCATATCGGCCGATGAATGAAATGATGTTCAAATGAGTACAGGGTACATAGAGCTTAGAGTTACCAGACATTTATTTATCTTTCAGGATAAGAGAAATCCTCCAACGTTAAGTCATATCGGACGATGAATGAAATGATGTACAAATGAGTACAGGGTACATAGAGCTTAGAGTTACCAGACATTTATTTATCTTTCAGGATAAGAGAAAACCTCCAACGTAAAGTCATACCGGACGATGAATGAAATGATGTTCAAATGAGTACAGGGTACATAGAGCTTAGAGTTACCAGACATTCATCTTTCAGGATAAGAGAAGACCTCCAACGTTAAGTCATATCGGACGATGAATGAAATGATGTACAAATGAGTACAGGGTACATAGAGCTTAGAGTTACCAGACATTTATTTATCTTTCAGGATAAGAGAAAACCTCCAACGTTAAGTCATATCGGACGATGAATGAAATGATGTTCAAATGAGTACAGGGTACATAGAGCTTAGAGTTACCAGACATTCATCTTTCAGGATAAGAGAAAACCTCCAACGTTAAGTCATATCGGACGATGAATGAAATGATGTACAAATGAGTACAGGGTACATAGAGCTTAGAGTTACCAGACATTTATTGATCTTTCAGGACAAGAGAAAACCTCCAACGTAAAGTCATATCGGACGATGAATGAAATGATGTTCAAATGAGTACAGGGTACATGGAGCTTAGAGTTACCAGACATTCATCTTTCAGGATAAGAGAAAACCTCCAACGTTAAGTCATACCGGACGATGAACGAAATGGTGATTAAATGAGTAGAGGGTACATAGAGCTTAGAGCTACCAGACATTCATCTTTCAGGATAAGAGAAAACCTCCAACGTTAAGTCATATCGGATGATGAATGAAATGGTGTTTAAATGAGTAGAGGGTACATAGAGCTTAGAGTTACCAGACATTCATCTTTCAGGATAAGAGAAAACCTCCAACGTTAAGTCATACCGGACGATGAATGAAATTATGTTCAAATGAGTACAGGGTACATAGAGCTTAGAGTTACCAGACATTCATCTTTCAGGATAAGAGAAAACCTCCAACGTAAAGTCATATCGGACGATGAATGAAATGTTGTTCAAATAAGTACAGGGTACATAGAGCTTAGAGTTACCAGACATTCATCTTTCAGGATAAGAGAAAACCTCCAACGTTAAGTCATACCGGACGATGAATGAAATTATGTTCAAATGAGTACAGGGTACATAGAGCTTAGAGTTACCAGACATTCATCTTTCAGGATAAGAGAAAACCTCCAACGTAAAGTCATATCGGACGATGAATGAAATGTTGTTCAAATAAGTACAGGGTACATAGAGTTTAGATTTACCAGACATTCACCTTTCAGGATAAGAGAAAACCTCCAACGTTAAGTCATATCGGATGATGAATGAAATGGTGTACAAATGAGTACAGGGTACATAGAACTTAGAGTTACCAGACATTTATTTTTCAGGATAAGAGAAAACCTCCAACGTTAAGTCATATCGGACGATGAATGAAATGTTGTTCAAATAAGTACAGGGTACATAGAGTTTAGAGTTACCAGACATTCACCTTTCAGGATAAGAGAAATCATGGCAAATGCCTTATTTAAATAACTCATACTGACCGAGATTCGAGTTTGGAATCTCTTGAACGTGAGGCAGGCACGCATTCACCTAAGCTACAGAGGCAGGTATTTGTTGTAGATATTATCTATATTTTGTCATTATATTATACAATTATTTATTATATTGCTTTCACTTTATGGTAAGAATATATTTTCAGTATATTTAGTGTTTTAACCTGTACTATTGAAGAAATATGTTTACATTGATATTCTGTAGTGTTTCCTTGGCAACAATACTAGACTTCTTCTGTTTTAGTTTTGTAAAATCTTGGCTAGTTCTTCACATTCCATAACTAGTGCAATCAAATTATCAATTCTTAAGTAATTATCTTTCTTAATTATCTTTCTTGTATGATAATCTTTACATCTGTCAGGTGATCTAAGTTGGTAAACATGGAATGCTCTTGCTCAAGTTCTTCTCGGGAAGCAAGCCGGGTGGAAAGACGATTAGAAACAATTACTCAAATACAGTTTACCATGGAAGTGGAGAAGGGTGGAACTCTTCCATTCCTGGACATTCTTGTTTCAAAAACAGCAACGGTACACTGGGGCATGCTGTATACCACAAGCCTACACACGCCGATCTCTATCTGAACGCTCATAGTTTCCATCATAAGTCTCAGCGACTGGGAGTTCTCAATACACTGGTGCACAGAGCTTTGTCTATCTCTGATCCCAGCCACTTAAAATAGGAATTACAGCACCTGAGACTCACTTTCCGTCAAAACGGCTACTCCGAATATGACGTTGAAACCTCGATCACCAAAGCTAGGAAAGGGAAACCTGTAATTCAGCAAGCGTCAGGTAAGCCTACCGCTACAGCCTGCATCCCGTTTACCGGCAATCTATCCGGCAGAATCAGCAGAATTCTCGTCAAATACAACATCAAGACCATCCACAAGCCACCTCCGAAGATTAAACATCTGTTGAGACCAGTGAAAGACAAACTGCACTTCCAAATCCCGGGAGTGTACCGCATTCGCTGTGAATGTGGGACACCGTATATAGGACAAACCGGAAGGACCATCACTACCAGAATAATCGTACATGAACGGAGTATTCGTTTAATGCAACCTGAGAAGTCTGGAGAGGCCGCGCCGTGGCTCAGTGGTTAGACTGCTTGGCTGTCACCAAGGCGGCCCGGGTTCGATCCCAGGAGACCGCAAAGTGAGATTTGTGGTGAACAAAACGGCGCTGGGGCTGGTTTTCTCCGGGATCTCCGGTTTCCCCGGCTATTTCATTCTATCTTCATCTCATGTATCATCAGTGTCACCGCCTGCGGTGCCGTATGTAGTAAAAGCGGCGGGCGTTAAACACTACACATTTCATTTCATTTGAGAAGTCTGGACTGGCAGAGCATTGTTTTGATAACGACCACAGAGGCAACTTTTGGGAGACGACCATCTTGGCTAATGCAATAGTTACTAGGAGCGGAGAATTAAGTGTCTAAAATGTGTTTCTTTAATCATAAGTGGATCTTCACTTAGAAGTATCAGTTTTAAGCTGTTTTAATCAAGGGCAGTATTTCTGTTTCTACCATAGAGCAGACTAAACGTAAACTTTTATTCAGTTTCAGTCAAGACAAAGGAAAACACCTCACCACCACTAGTCATTCCCAAGCAATTACAAAACCTACATCTGTAGTGTAGAATTGCGTTTTGGTCTCCCAGTGGGCCTGCAGGGAAGGGCACAAAGGCTAGGAACCGCTACTTGCCCTAGGTCAGGATGTGGAACAGGCACAAATTATCACATAATAAGCCTCTTGGTGGGGCAAGAAAAAGGTTTGTCCCAGGTACGATCTGTAATTGCCGTAGAAATCTTCAGAAAAAGCATCTAAACCCACAATTTTGGTTTATAAATATGATGTATTACTGGTGGAAAAGCACTGCGTTCTGAAAAAAATGCACGTGCGGGCAGATAACTGCTTTATTATTTACGGGACGTGTCCCAGATCTTTTCTTTCTTCCTAGCATTAAATCCTCTGATTGATGGACAGCGACTCTTAGCTCAGCTAACTTTTAAAGCTATTTGGCAAGGTAACACCAGAGTGGAAAATTCAATACCATAGCTCGGATCTTCGGCTTTCCCTAAGGCTGCTAGAATTGGGTTACCTGAAACTATAAGCATTACCCAGCAAGATCAATAATTTGATATAAACAAATGAAAGTGAATAGATAAACAATTGTAATAAATAATTCCCATGTAAATAATTCAATGTATTGAAATGCTCTTTTGAAAGAGCAATGTATTGAGATGTATGTTTTTATGATGTTATTGAATATACTACCATGATTGGTTAAACGTTGCAAGGACTGTAAACTGGATTGGTCAGTAATGAACGTCCGGCTCTTGAGGTAAATAGTCGAGGTAATAAAACAGCTGAATGTGAACATCGGCGTGACTATCAAAATGGCTACGTGAGCTGTCAAAGTTCATTAAGTTTAAAGGTTCATAGATTAGAAGTTATGGCTTAACTTGTAACGGAACCAGTATATAAAATCGTAATAAAATACGAGAGATCAAGCATGGAATGCCCCGTAAGTATAAAGGCGATAACGAGGTGATCGATTATGTCGTTATTAGCGATTAACAACTGACTATCGCGTTGGAAATAAATCGAATGATTAGGGCATGGATGTCGATGACATTACTCTTTTTCCTGGTGATGCCAAATATACGTAGCTCATAATACTTATATTTTGTGCAAAATTAAACCAGTTTTAATAGCCAGTTTTGTGCAAGTTTAGACAAATGTTATGTCACAGGGCATTCTATAGGTTATGTAATTTTTTAAAACAAATCTAAGTTATTGTCATTTTCGTGAGTTCGTTTGCATTATCCTTATATTAGAATCAAGTTTCATAACCTCAAAATTTAAATATCTTAGAAATCTATTGGCCTGTGGCTCTCCTAATCATATTTTGGATTCGTCATCCACAGATTAATACGTCCAAATAAGTAATTGATGGAAATTACTGATTTATTTACACTAGCCGTATGTAGGCCAAGGTTTTGGAGTGATAGAGTCAACATGAAAAACTCAATGCCATGGCCGGGATTTGAACCACGGATTTCCTGGTGCCCGCCTCGGTAGCGTGTGTGCCTCACGTTCAAGAGGTCCCGAGTTCGAATCTCGCTCAGGGTGAGCTATCTGGATAACCTTTTTTTCCGGAATTTTCCCTTATCCTTAAGGATGAATTTCGGTTGGCTCTAAGCTCCATGGACCCTGGACGCATTTGAGCATCATTTCATCCACTTCATTCACCGTCCGATATGACTGAACGTTGGAGGACGTAAAAAAAAATCTCCTGGTTTCCCTCCAGTCGCTCTAACCCACTGAGCTACCATGGCCAACTTTCCGTCATGACATTAAATTCTCCAATTGACTCGTATATTTCCCCAGTAAACCACTTTGGGCTCTCGCCTGGGAGATCCGTGGTTGAAATCCCGGCCGTGGCATTGAATTTTTCATGTTGACTATCAAAAACCTTAGCCTATAAATGCCTAGTGTGAAGAAATGATTAATTTCCATCAATTAACTAAAATAATAAGAATTAAATGATGAAGCCTGGGACGATAGTAAGTCGCCACAAACGGTGAATATCGGATGCGAGAGCCCCTAGTGGTCTACCGGGGAAATATATGAGTCAAATGGAGAATTTAATGTCATGACTGCAAGTTGACCATGGTAGCTCAATGGTTTAGAGCTACTGGACGGAAACCAGGAGACCCGTGATTCAAATCCTGGTCGTGGCATTGAATTGTTCATGTTTATCAATCATATCCAAATAAATTTATTTACGTCTGTTGTTTAAAACGGATGGTAGCATCATGCCTAATGTTACATTGCAATTTTACAGAGAAAAGTTAATGTTTAAGGTGATATTTAAGACAGTTAGACCTTCGACATTTGAAATAAATAAAGAATAAAGTATATGAAGTGAAAGGTGCAAAGAGATCTACAAATTTGGTAATTGTTTTATGTTTTAGGCCATTTTTAATCAATTTTAAGGCCATAAAGTCGTCAAGTTTAAGTCATTTCTTAATATTCTTTAGGTCATCAGAATCAGGGCCCTAATAACGACACAAGTGTGGATTTCAACTCGAACCAAGATCCCATCTTCCTCGCAACAAGGCGCATGCGCCGCTGGGAAGATAATAGAGACATTGCATTGGTAAGAAGAGCTGAAGAAAATGGAAGAGTTTGCTGCAGATGAAAGACAGAGAATGTTCATCATAAGAAAGAGAGAGGAGAATGGTAGAGAGAGAGAAAAAAAAAAGGTTAGAATGCAGCAGAGGGCAAAGGAGAAAAAGAAGAGAACAACAAGGAATCTATTTCTGTTTCCACTGGGCCCACAGGGAGCGCATGAGAAAGAAGACAAGAAGAAACGCACGCTACCAATCTGCCTAATCGCAGTTGCTTGTTAGTTTAGGGGGCCAAGAACGGGCGCTTGACCTCATAGTACACGCGGCATTTCCTTGTTTTGTTCCTTTAACATGTCAGACTATATGACTAATGCTTACTAGAGCAAAATTATTCATTTGATTATGTCTGTATCACTTTTTTAACAAGAACTTACATCACCTTTTTTTTTGGCTATAGTAATTTCAATTCTTGTTACTGAGCACTTACTTATAAACACTATTTATTATTGTAACAACTTAGTGATACTGTTGATATTTTGGACTCTGGGCTGTTGTTTTAAACTTAAACTGAGCTTTTTTTTTTTTTTTTTTTTGTACTTTTTCCTTACTGCTGTGGTTGTCAGGGTCCTATTATATAGCTTATTTCTCAATTTAAAGCATGTGATAATTACATATTAATTGTTGATCTTGCTTAAAATTTATAACAAAACGAATTGACGTAAATTTAAAGGTGCAATTTAAGAACAAACAAATAAAAAAACCAACAAAGTATTACTTTTCTATACACTTTTGGTTTATATACAGGGTGTTCATTTTTATCTGCAATTTTACAGCGCAAATTTTGACGTCATCAATAGCATCGCTGATTGAATGACTTTATATACGATACCCCTAGCGGCTTGCGATCATATCTGATCTACTGACAGCAGCTTTGAGGCCTCCCTCTACCGGCAGATAAAAATACTATTTGTCAGCGTAATATAAAGGTACGTAGATACGATAACTGATTTTACAAAACTATATACTACAATGAAATGCACTGGAAAGCTAATTATGTAGCCATAAAAGTATACCATGAAGAATATACGAAATGATAAGTCAATGAACACTTATTTCATAATGAACATCTGTTTTTCTGTTATAGTAGACAATTGTGCATATTGTAAACCTGTCACATAAAATAGAACTACTTCAGTTTGATCTCAACCCTTTTCTGTTACCCACAGTTTCCTCACAATGTAACTTCAATACAAATCAGAAAATTAGCAGAACATGTTCTAGGAATGAAAAATAAATTAGTGTTACAATATTTACAAAGCTTGTATCCAAGTCTAAACTAGAAAGTATCTCTAGTACATAGTCTTATGTGTCCATTTTCTTATATTTCCTTTCTCTCTTCCCCTTAAACACTGTCTGTATTGCGAGAAGGTATGCTTGAGGTCTTTCTGTCATAACATTATTTATTGCTTCTAGATTGAGACCAGTCACTTTATAGCGCCCAGTGTCTCTCTTTTTGCGAGTAACTGATCCTGTATCTTGGAAATGTTTGCTGCAGCTATTGGTTTTAAAAGACATAAGGATACCAACATTAAGAGACATTTTAATTAAGCGTGAGAAAGACAAAAAATTTATATCGCATACTGATATAACGTAAGACGTTCATGTTACAAACAAAAGTATGACAGGGTAGAGCCAGAATGAAAAATTCAATGCCATAGCCGGGATTTTAACCACGGATCTTCTGGTTTCCGTCCAGCCGCTCTAACCATTGAGCTACTATGGCCAACGTGCCAACATGACATTAAATTCTCCAACTGACTCGTGTTTCTCCCGGTAAACCACTTAGGAGTTCTCATAAACACATGAGACAACTACCTTAATGGCAACTTACTATGCTGTAAGTACTTTAAGGCCCGGGCTTTATAGTTCGGACCATTATTAGGTGCAATTAATTTCCAAAAGTATGTCAATTTGACGTTACCTGGACACTTTTGACAACATTACGCTCCGAGGCACTTGTCTGAATGCTGGATAGCGTTGCATAAACTCCTATATGCAGCGGTTTAAATTATATTTATATGTCGCACCAATTTTAATGTTGGTACGAAAGTAGCATTCAACCACGAAGACGTGGTGGTCATATTCAGGGGAGGCTGGTTGTATTAGTTACCAGCGCAACCACACTCAGAGCGCTGTAATTTGCTTACTGTTCCGCAAAAATTACAGCTCCTTCTCCGTAGAGGGCACTATGATTTCAAGATACTCAGCAGTCAACTATGACGTCATTCTTGCTCAATCGGAAGGCGGAAAACAACGAATAAAAATGAACACCATGTATATGGATAGTTTATTAAATGCGTATTTCATTGTCAAACAATAACTTCTGCAAATATATAAATATTTTTTTCCAAAGCATTAAACCTATCGGAACATTTATTTGCTTCATATATTTAATTTCTGAGTTTATTTCATGGTTAAATGACCAAAAATGATCTTTCATTGCCGATTTATCAGTTTATTTATACCTACTATTTCGAAATTAGAACAAACTGGTAAGTTAGGCGTGTCAGATCATTGTTGGTCATTTATCCATGAAGTAAATACCTAAGTTAAATTATTAAAACAATTAAATTGTATAATAGTTTTAATGATTCTATTTTAAGAAATATAAATCGTGTAATGAATTCTGAAATACCACCAACGATTCTGTCTTTAAGTATGCTTCATTTTTAGAGTTGGTAATACGTACAAAAATATTACGACATCTAGCGATAGTAACATTGACAACGAAGGAAGTGGCTGAAGATGTAAAGAATCCTTTACGAAACCAGTCACAATTGAATTCTAGGGAAATTTTCATCAATTTCTTAAAAGATAAGTGCAGTTTGTGACAATATTTTATGTATTATTTGTTGCTTCACTGTTACTAGCTTCTAGTTTTTACACATTCATAGCGGTTGAGTAAAAAGTATGGAACAGTGCCTGTAACCCCACTGTTGCAACTCTATGAAGTGATACTTTTTAGAAAAGCCGTAAGATACGAGGTGTGTCTGTAAAATAAGTTCTCCAAGACGCTGGAGCCGTGAGGAACGCTATTACGCGAGATCTGGCAACACTGGCGTGTAGCTTGGTTGCACCCCTTCAAATCGCCACCACAACGAACCCGTTGTAACCATTGGTCTTGGATGGGCAGCCGTTTGCGATGGAGCTTCCTATCACTTCCGCCGCCAAGTGCGAGTTGCGTGCAGTGGTCCGTTTTTTGAGTACCAAGGGCACTACTCCCACTGAAATTCATCGTCAGTTATGCGAAGTCTATGGGCCACAGTGTATGGACGTCAAAAACGTGCGAAAGTGGGTCAGAGAGTTCAAAGACGGACGTACAGACGGCCATGACGAACAGCGTTCTGCTCGGCCTTAGGTTTCAGCCGAAACAATTGCAAAAGTAGAGCAAGAAATGCTTAAAGATCGGCGTGTGACAGTTCGTGAGCTGTGCGAACTTATCCCTGAAGTCAATAAGACTATGATTGACAAGATTTTGACCGAACATTTGCATTATTGCAAGGTGTGTGCGAGGTGGGTCCCCAAAATGCTCAACGAAGACCATAAACGGGAACGTGTTGAAGCGGACCACCGATTCCTGGAGCGCTATGTGGAACAGGACGAGGAATTGTTCGATTCATTTTTCATTGGCGATGAAACCTGGGTGCACTACACAACACCAGAAACTAAAGAACGTTCTCGTCAGTGGCGGCATTCGAATTCGCCGAAGCCGCGAAAGTTCAGACATTTTCTGCCGGCAAAGGGATGGCTAGTGTGTTCTGAGACAGAAAAGGTTTATTGTTGTGCGAGTTTATGCCTACCGGCACAACAATAAACGCCGCTAGCTACTGTGAGATTTAAAAAAAAATTGCGACGTGCCATTCAAAATTGAAAGAGGGTAATGCTGACGAAGGGAGTGATTTTTCATCACGACAACGCTCGTCCTCATACTGCACATGCAACGGCTGATCTCCTGGCGCAGTTTGGATGTGACATCCTCACCCATCGCTCCTACAGTCCAGACTTAGCAGCTAGTGATTATCATCTGTTTCCTGAGTTGAAGTCACACCTGGGTGGAACACATTTCCAGACCGACAATGATTTGAAAAACGAGGTTGAGCGCTACCTGCACAACTTGGCGGGAGAGTGCTATGACAAGGGTGTACAAAAACTGCCACAGCGCATGCAAAAGTTAATCGATCGCAATTATAATTACGTTGAAAAATAACTGTAAGTTACGCCTTCCCATCAATGTAACATTCATTGACAATAAACTTGTTTTCTATATTAAATAAAATTGGAGACCTTATTTTACGAACACGCCTCGTACAAACAAATATCCTTTCAAACCGCAATTTATATTAGGATCTTACTGCATATGTACTGAGCATCATTACTTCAAATTGAGTCGGTTTTGTATTAAGCAATACAGTAGCCTACTTCAACATGTGGCTTTGGACTCAACAAATGCAGACAAAAGCGAAGCTACAAGGGGTGTCCAGAAAGTAAGTTCTGTTTCAATTTATCTCTGCTGCAGCGCTGCGATCACAGTTCCGCACATGCGCGGTAGACGCTCTGTATCAAGGAGAAGAAACGTGTACCATTGTGAGATCGCTGTCAGCCACGTACGCTTTGTTGAGCTTGTTTACAATGTCTGTGTTGATTAAAAATCCCGCCGCTTGTGAAATCAGATCTGTGATTCGTTTTCTGAATGCTAGGAAAGTGAAACCAATTGAAATTTATCGGCTGTCAAAAATGTTGTGTTTCTTCACGACAACGCACGACCACACACTGCAAATGCGACGAAAAACATCCTACAGGGATTTGGCTGGGACGTGTTTGACCACCTCCCGTACAGCCCTGACCTCGCTTCTAGCGACTTTCATCTGTTTTTGCATCTAAAATCTTTCATTGGCGGTCAACACTTCAACAATGACGAAGAGTTGAAAGAAAATGTTTCCAATTGGTTGAAGACACAGACGGCAAACTTCTATGAAGAAGGTATACAGAAACCTGTGCCTCGTTATGACAAATGCCTGCAACATTTCGGCAGTTATGTGGAAAAGTAGTTTAAGAATTGTAGAATTTTGTGCAATAAATAATTTTTCTGTATCTGTACACAATTTAATTTTATTACCAAACAGAACTTACTTTCTGGACGTGCCTCGTAATAAGGACAACAATGCTAACTTCATTGCAAAATCTTGCTGAAAGTAATTATTCATCACACAACTTACAGAAAAACAACGAATTTAAATACTAATGATGATTGGATATGGTGATAGGAGGAACCAAGAAGAGGTTTGTGTCTTGTTTAATGAAATGCGTCCAAAACAAAGGATGCCTCTACGGTAAGCAAAATTTTGAAGAAAGAAATTTTGAAGAAACTGGAAGAATTAAAAATAAGGCAAAGTCTGAAAGGCCAAACGAGTCACAGATATTGATAAAGCTCTTCATGCTTCATTATCAGTGGAAGAAAACCCACATTTATCTACTCGCCAGTACATTATGGAAGACAGGTGTTGAATTACCTAAATCATAAAGATCCAGGAAGATGAATTGGCAGAAGAAGAAGTATTACATGGCCGCCAAGATCTCCTGACCTGAACCCCTTATACTTTTTCTTGTGTAGATATTTGAAGTGGAGGGTTTACAAGCACCGAACAAGAGATCTTGAAGAGTTAAAGCGAAGAATTGGCCAAGAAATACATCTGAGCAGGCGAACAGTGCTTTTGGAAATATTAACTAATTTCAAAGACAGACTTTGGCATTGTTTGGCAGTAAATGGAGGCCATTTTGAGCACTTTTTGAAGTGAATTCATCATGTGTTACAGTACAGCACCACTAATTTAGTTATGAATGTGTTTTCTTGGTTTAAATTTCATGTTCTGTAAGACGTCCTAATAAATTTAAATTAGAGTTCAAAAAAGCATCTACCTGTAGGTTCCGAGACATGAGAACAAATAAGTTCCGATTAAAATATGTCATGCCCTATTCACAATCATAGTAATATGAAAACATGTTGTTATATTAGAGCTTTTCTAAAATATATTACTTAGCAAACCTATAAAAGCAAAGTTACAAGCATTGTTGCATACCTTTCACTCATCCCTTATAGTAGCTTCGGCAACTTCTCCGCTAAAGTGTCGACGGTTCATTAAAGGTTCAGAAGTCAGAACCAATTTCATCCTTTCATTGAATAATACACACTAGTGTCACCGTGTGGCATTGTTGTGCTGCTGCTGCCACAGGCCGGAGCTGGGCGCTCGCCAGGAGAGGAAAAGAGACAGAGAGAGGCTCCGGAACGTTCTGCCCATTGTTGAGGCCGCGAAGGTTCTCGGAAGGTCTGCGAATTTCTAGAAACAATGGCTGGGGTGGTATAAATACCGCCAAGGTGTCAGAAGCGACAGTCGTTTGTTGGTCATTGCAACAGTCGACGATTGAAGTGTACCACAGTGACTTCATTCATTTGTTTTAGTGCAGCAGAACACCGAGTCAGCCTCGAAAACAGCTGACTGTCAATTTCACGTCTTTTTACTGCAGCAAAAGTTGTTTTAAATTCCTGCAAACCAGATTACCGATTCTATGTAAACCACGCAATCACACTATAATAATAATAATAATAATAATAATAATAATAATAATAATAATAATAATAATAATAATAATAATAATAATAATAATAATAATAATAATAATAATAATAATAATAATAATAATAATAATAATAATAATAATAATAATAATAATAATAATAATAATAATAATAATAATAATAATAATAATAATAATAATAATAATAATAATAATAATAATAATAATAATAATAATAATAATAATAATAATAATAATAATAATAATAATAATAATAATAATAATAATAATAATAATAATAATAATAATAATAATAATAATAATAATAATAATAATAATAATAATAATAATAATAATAATAATAATAATAATAATAATAATAATAATAATAATAATAATAATAATAATAATAATAATAATAATAATAATAATAATAATAATAATAATAATAATAATAATAATAATAATAATAATAATAATAATAATAATAATAATAATAATAATAATAATAATAATAATAATAATAATAATAATAATAATAATAATAATAATAATAATAATAATAATAATAATAATAATAATAATAATAATAATAATAATAATAATAATAATAATAATAATAATAATAATAATAATAATAATAATAATAATAATAATAATAATAATAATAATAATAATAATAATAATAATAATAATAATAATAATAATAATAATAATAATAATAATAATAATAATAATAATAATAATAATAATAATAATAATAATAATAATAATAATAATAATAATAATAATAATAATAATAATAATAATAATAATAATAATAATAATAATAATAATAATAATAATAATAATAATAATAATAATAATAATAATAATAATAGACCTAGTAGTGGGGTGGTTCTCCGAGTCAGGGACTTTGGCGCGTCTGTGTGGCACTTCTGTCTGAGACCTTAAGCCTCTTGTAGCAACAATAGGTGTCACACAGGTGACAGTACACAGGAGTACCTCTACCTACACTGATGTAATAGAAGTGATCACGCTACGCAGGCTTCCTGGGTTCAGTGCCTGTCTCAAACTAATAAGGTCACAATAAAGATGTGTCAAGTGGAGGCATGCAGACACATCCAACAGATGCAGGCGAGATAAGTGACGAGAGGATATAGACACCGATAAGAGTAAAGTGATGACGTAGTGTGTGGCCAGACAAGGTTGTTGCGCCGAGGAGTAAGTAATTAAGTCATTCTCACAGACATTGCAAAGTTCGCGTGTCTTGTAGGAGTGCAGTCGTGCAGATTCTACAGTAGAACCTCGTTTACCCGGATCATCTCGCACCAGAGCCGATTCGAGTTAACCAAAATCCGGGTTATCCAGAGAATGACGGAAAACGGATAAAAAACATGAACATCACCGAAATATTTTTAATGTAGTTTAGAAATTACTATCGGCACACTTTCACCTAAAAACACATACACTGTATGTACTGTAATAGACTATATATTTGTACTGTACTACAAACTAGTCAGTAGTAAAAAAGACAGCGAGCTTCTGCTGTCTCGGTTTAGTGTATCGCTTATATCATATCCGCTTTAACATTAGACGTTCATTTGTCTTGACTCTCGAAATAAAACATCAATTTCTCTATGTTTGTTACTGCTTGTACGTGGGTCATAACCACAGCTGGTTCATCAACACTATCTGAATTTGAATACTTTTTATTTTCATTTTCAGTAACACTGTATGATGTAATAATGCAGTTTATAACCTCCGTCATTGTCATCGGAACAGCCATCCATATTTCCAGGGTAAGGCCATAGAGGAACACTAACTTTCACCTTCAACATGATAATGCCAGATCCCACATCAATTCCGTGACCACGCAACTGATTGCATAGTCTGGCTACTTAATTTGATTGCACTGCTCAATTCGCAAGTATATATTTAGGGAATAAATCACTACTCTATGAATCAAATACCAAATTTCTAGGAATATGGTTAGATGAACATTTAAAATGGGAAAAACAAACTCAGCAACTAGAATTGAAACTAAGCAGAATTACATTCGCTATTAAATCAATGAGGGAGTCTGTAAACACAAATGTGCTGAGAATTATTTATTTTGCTTATTTTCATTCTGTAATGTCTTATAGTATACTTAGCTGGGGAAATGCTAAAGATGTATCAAAAATATTTAGACTGCAGAAAAGGGCTATTCGTTATATAGTAAATATTCCTTTCACCACCAGCTGTAAACCATATTTTAAACTACTAAAAATACTTCCATTACCCTGTGTGTATATATATGAAGCTCTAGTTAGAACAAGAATTGTACTTGCTCAATTTGAAACAAATTCGCAGATACATACACATAATACAAGAAGTAAATCAGATCTACGCATTATAAGCCACAATACAACTTTATTCACACATAGCTTCGAACATAAAGCAGTATTATTATATAACAAACTACCCGATGGCATTAAAAGTATAACATCGGAAAAAAGGTTTAAACTGACTGTAAAATCATTTTTAAGAGAAGGTTTCTATTATTCAGTGGAAGAATACTTAAAACATGATCAACATATCAATGCTTCCTAAAATGATGTTTGTGAATAAATACCTGTGCAACTTCGGAGGTGATACTTGTAATATTCAGAGAAGCTGTAAAAAATATCCTACTAAAAGTAATGTCACAGACAACAGATGAGTTTCTAAGAAGTAAAATTAAATAATAAAGTAAATATTGATTTTTTTTGGTAAAAATTATGTCTGTTACAGCCTAGTTCTTAAAAATGTAATACATTAAACTATTATGTGACCTAAGTTGCATTATTCTTAATTACTATTTGTATTATTATTCTGTTAATTACTACTGCATTACTTTAATCACTATTGTATTATTTAACTACTATTGTATTATTTAATTACTATTGTATTATTCATAATTGTATTACTCATAAGAATGGGTACAAATTTGACGAAGCCATGAATATTGTATATTCCTAAGATGAATAAAACTATCTATCTATAGATCTGTTCTTCTTAAGCCGACGGATTTCAATTTTAAGGCCTGTTTCCAAGAGGAGCTGAACTGAAACCCAGCATCACGATTAAGCGTGCTCCTCTTGGAGGAAATGACCGAAGTCTCCTTAACTCTCTGCTCCCAGTAACTGTTGTTCCATAGAGTCAACTTTCGGGAGACGGCCATCTCGGCAAAATGCAACAGTTACTGGGAGTGGCGTGTGAAGTCATCTAGGCAACAATCATCAAGGGAAAGTACAAAGAAGATATCATCGCGTATTTTGATGATTACAGTGGATTACCTTTTGATTTTGAGCTCATACAATTGCCCGTGCGTCTGGTCTTTGAGTTGAGCATAATTAAACCGCAAGAGCAATCGTCATAAGTTTGCGGAATCAACTTGGAGTTTCCTGTTTCGCTCATGGACAATTATACGCCGCTTCTTCGTGCGCAGGAATACCATCTTTTCTTTTTTAACGTTCTCCAACGTCAAGTCATATCGGACAATGAAAGGAATGGATGAAATGATGCTCAAATAAGTCCGAGGTCCATGGAGCTTAGAGTTGTTCGACATCCGTCTTTTAGAACAGGGGAAAATCCCGGAAAATACGTTATCCAGATAGTTGATAGTTTCTCGGGCTAAGAGCCAGGTCAGATTAGGGTAACTACCCAAGCTTTGAGCGACTAACTCTGCCGCCATCAGTTCCCCTAGTTCCCAGAGTTAGTCGCTCAAAGCTTGGGTAGTTACCCTAATCTGACCTGGCTGTTAGCCCGAGAAACTATCATCAATAATCAACGCCGGGAAAGCTTCAAGTCATTAATCACTTATCCAGATAACTTAACCTGACCGAGATTCGAATAGGGACCTCTTGAACGTGAGGCAGACACGCTACCATCTACACCATCATCTTTATATATTTACGCACCACAAAAAAGACAAAACATTGTTTATCAGAAAACTTTAAGGGCACTGGGAGGTCGATAGATTTCAAAAAATCCATTTTTTTTGTTTTGTTTTTAATGTTAACAAATTATATAATTCTTCAGATTTAAAATGATATATATAAAACATAGGTTGTCAGCTGGTATTAAAGTTCTTTAATTCGTCAATTTAAAGATGGCGGCGTAATGATACGCCCACTTCCTGAGAATGGTGCGTAATCTTTGATCGTGATTTCCCAAAACCTTGATTTTTCATACTTTACTTGCATGTTTTTCAAAAACTATAAAAGATATTGTCACAAAATTTGTAATGGTTATTTGTCAATCTTCCTTGAACACATTCGGCTAACATTTATATTCATGTGATTTATAAAATGGATGAAAACAAATATTCAGTCCTTGAAAATATCTTCTTTTTTTACTCAAAACTAATTAATTTTTCATGTGAATAGTATAAACTATATGTGATTTTCATTTAGCCGATATTATAAAACTGTATCTTAGGTTATTTAGGATAAAACTTGGTGCATGTAGCTTTAAATTCCTACAAGTAAAATACACCTGAAAACTTCAAAGCCTACGGCAGCTGATTATGATATATATAAGGGGGGTCAACTACGGCGGTCATCAGCGCCCTTTAAAAAACTAGTCATGTCAAAAGCCAGATATAAAACTTTCTAAAATCTATACAAGTGTAAAAAAACCTATTAAAAATACACGTACATAAAAAACATCAATCAAAACCTACTAAAAATTTCGTTCACTAAATCCTAAACTCTAAACTAGACAAGAATCTAAAAACCTTCTCCACGGATCTCAACGCACGGCCTCCACGTGGGTGGCCCTGTTGACCGTCTCCCTCAACCACGAAGAGGAGCACACACGAGGGAGACTGTTGGCTCGGGACCCCGTGTGCGCCAAACCCGTACCTACCGAAGTAGGCCCCTGGGGGGAGGGGGTTTACGGCAGCTGTACAACTACCATCCTATTGTGCAGCGTATACAGGATGCCCTTCACGTTTTACACGCTTCTAGCGTTAACGTGGTGTGTGCATGGATCCCTGGTCACGTAGGCTTGCGGGGGAATGAAATGGCGGATTCGGCAGCCAAGACGGCTACCATGAAGCCCAGGGTTCGAGTACCATCTGTGACATCGGAAGACTTTAGGGCCGTATTGCGGAGAGCTGTGCAAACCTGCTGGCAGGAAGAGTGGTCCGCTCTCCGCAATAATAAACTTAGATCTGTCAAAGAACTTCCGATTCCCTGGGTTACCTCCTGTCGGTCATCTCGTCGCGAGGAGGTGAGTTTGTCTCGGTTGCGCATTGGGCACTGCCTTTTTACTCATAGTTTTCTTTTTAAAAAGGAGCCTGCTCGACTGTGTCCGTTTTGCGATGAAGCGTTGTCTGTACGACACGTGCTGCTAGAGTGTTTTTACCTAGCAGTCCTAAGGACGTCTCTGCAGCTGCCGGTCAGCTTTGTAGAAATGCTAGCGGACGATAACGCAGTAGTGGAGAAGGTTTTTAGGTTCTTTTCTAGATTACACTTTAGGATTTAATGAAGGAAATTTTTAGTAGGTTTTGATTGATATTTCGTTTTCTTCTTCTTTATATATATATATATATATATATATATATATATATATATATATATATATATATATACACTCCTGGAAATGGAAATAAGAACACATTGACGCCGGTGTGTCAGAACCACCATACTTGCTCCGGACACTGCGAGAGGGCTGTACAAGCAATGATCACACGCACGGCACAGCGAACACACCAGGAACCGCAGTGTTGGCCGTCGAATGGAGCTAGCTGCGCAGCGTTTGGGCACCGCCGCCGTCAGTGTCAGCCAGTTTGCCGTGGCATACGGAGCTCCATCGCAGTCTTTAACACTGGTGGCATGCCGCGACAGCGTGGACGTGAAGCGTATGTGCAGTTGACGGACTTTGAGCGAGGGCGTATAGTGGGCATGCGGGAGGCCGGGTGGACGCACCGCTGAATTGCTCAACACGTGGGGCGTGAGGTCTCCACTGTGCATTGATGTTGTCGCCAGTGTTCGGCGAAAGGTGCACGTGCCCGTCGACCTGGGACCGGACCGCACCGACGCACGGATGCACGCCAAGACCGTCGGATCCTACGCAGTGCCGTAGGGGACCGCACCGCCACTTCCCAGCAAATTAGGGACACTGTTGCTCCTGGAGTATCGGCGAGGACCATTCGCAACCGTCTCCATGAAGCTGGGCTACGGTCCCGCGCACCATTAGGCCGTCTTCCGCTCACGCCCCAACATCGTGCAGCCCGCCTCCAGTGGTGTCGCGACAGGCGTGAATGGAGGGACGAATGGAGACGTGTCGTCTTCAGCGAGGAGAGTCGCTTCTGCCTTGGTGCCAATGATGGTCGTATGTGTGTTTGGCGCCGTGCAGGTGAGCGCCACAATCAGGACTGCATACCACCGAGGCACACAGGGCCAACACCCGGCATCATGGTGTGGGGAGCGATCTCCTACACTGGCTGTAAACCTCTGGTGATCACCGAGGGGACACTGAATAGCGCACGGTACATCCAAACCGTCATCGAACCCATCCTTCTACCATTCCTAGACCGGCAAGGGAATTTGCTGTTCCAACAGGACAATGCACGTCCGCGTGTATCCCGTGCCACCCAACGTGCTCTAGAAGGTGTAAGTCAACTACCCTGGCCAGCAAGATCTCCGGATCTGTCCCCCATTGAGCATGTTTGGGACTGGATGAAACGTCGTCTCACGCGGTCTGCACGTCCAGCACGAACGCTGGTCCAACTGAGGCGCCAGCTGGAAATGGCATGGCAAGCCATTCCACAGGACTACATCCAGCATCTCTACGATCGTCTCCATGGGAGAATAGCAGCCTGCATTGCTGCGAAAGGTGGATATACACGGTACTAGTGCCGACATTGTGCATGCTCTGTTGTCTGTGTCTATGTGCCTATGGTTCTGTCAGTGTGATCATGTGATGTATCTGACCCCAGGAATGTGTCAATAAAGTTTCCTCTTCCTGGGACAATGAATTCACGGTGTTCTTATTTCAATTTCCAGGAGTATATATATATATATGTGTGTGTGTGTGTGTGTGTGTGTGTGTGTGTGTGTGTGTGTGTGTGTGTGTGTGTGTGTGACAATTTTAATAGTTTTATATATACTTATATAGTTTTTAGAAATTTTTATATCTGGCTTTTGCCATGACTTGTGTTTGTAAGGGCGCTGATGACCGCCGTAGTTGAGCGTCCTTATACACATCATCATCATCATCATCATCATCATCATCATCATCATCTACACCTGAAATATAAAGTGCAACATTTTTTCAGGACACACGGTGTGATTTATGCCACTTTTGCATGGACCTATGTGAACGTAATTTAAATATCATACAGTAGTTAAATGCACACATCCTTATACAGTAATCATATCGAATTTCAATTTCTGATAATGTTTAGTTTTCTATATATTCAAATTTTAATATTGGTAAAAATTAGATTTATCTGGGTAAAAATAACCTCCCAGTGCGCTTAAGTTGATTAACTTAATTGTATGTAACTCTGTTGTATTTAAACTTCGCCCCCAATTGCAGAATAACTAACTAATCCGAATTTGTTTTATTTATATAGATAAGTTCAGACCACTTTTATCGGCGGCAGGAAGTTCGCCGGGTCAGCTACTAGTAAAATAAAAGTCCCAGATATATTAGTGTTATATACACAATTGTAAATTATCATTGCTTGATACTGTGACTTTGTAGGTCCGTAAAATTAAAAGCCCAAGTTGCAGAAATTGCAAATGTTCTTCATTTGCGTAGAAATACAATTTGTTCTATTCTTACAGTAGTCGCATTACATCACATACACAATCACAATCTACCAAGTTCGATGACCACTACAAACAGCGTACTGATTATATCTGTTTATTACATCAACTCTCACTACAACACTCTACAACTGTTTACTCCTGTTTACGACTGCCTCTTGGCCAGTCACCACTTCCTTAAATACCTCATTGATAATTCGAGACTGTTCTGTAACAATCAAGAAATCAAATGTTCTATCACCGGACGAAATCCGAATTTTCCAGACGTGAAACCCTATCTGTGCCAGCAGGTCTTTTATCTCGGCGCTATCTTTATTTGTTCCGGCATACTCTTTATCTCCGTGCTGCAAATCAGTTCCTTTGTGGCCACGCTATCGCGATCGGGTTTACGACAATACAACGAGATATTAATTCCCTCTTCATTCTCCTTGTTACACTGTTCAGTCACGTTATATATGACTTCTCACGCCTGTGACATGATGCAGTGATTGTATCAAACATTGTCTCGCCGTATATGTACAATAGACTCACGTAAACAACTTCCTTGTTTCACGTATTTTCGATATACTTCCACCAGGGGCGGTTCTTCCATAAGGTTGCAGGTTTGCACTACACCCACTGATTCTGAATATACAACAGGTGCATTTTGCACATTAACGCTGTACTTGTTTGCATTGTTTTATATACAAACATGTTTCAATGACGCTTATCGTCTGTAGCTGCCCATGACCGTAGAAGTCGAAATAAACAGAGGTTAGCTGTAGGAGCCTCAGGTTTGCAGTGAAGAGTTAACCTAAGATTTCGCCCAAATGTAGGCTCTCTGAGGGAGTTGCGGGAAGGTGAAGAGATGGGAGGGGCTTCTTATACATTGCTTAAATGAAGGTTTATAAACATAGCTCCTCCTACTCTTAGCAACGGCTATAGCGTGACCTTCAGGCTTAGCTTCTGTGTGCTCTGCTTTTCGAACACAGGGAGAATTTAATTAAATGCATGGAGGTTATTCAGAGGAGAGCTCTGTTAAACAACAACGCCACGCTTGTTCAGGCTTCTGGGTTTATGGCCACTTTGAAAGATTATAATTTTGTATTCTGGCTGTTTTTCTTCTACAAGATCATGCCACATGTGGACATTTTGTACAATCAGCAGCAGAAACGAGACTGCAATGCAACGTTTGCCATCGCCCAGCTAAACGCATTTAAAAGGGAAGTGCAAAAGGTAAGAAATAGCGTGGATATCGAGGAACACGAAGAAACTGCAATTAAGAGGAGAAGAATAGAAGAGAAGCTCTTGAAGTATGTGACATTCTTAGAGAAGCAAAGGACAGATTTAGCTTCACGGGGCATCTGGTAGCCTCAACTTTGTTTCATCAAGAAAATTTGCAAGACATTTCCAGAGGATTCCTTTGGAGAAACAATAAGGTTCTATCCTTTTATCATTGGAACAAAAGTTCGTAGAGAACTGACTGTAATTTACAGTCGAGAGGAATTTCGTGGAATGTCCGGCACTTTGTGCTTGATGGACTTCAATAAGGAAAACAATTTATGTACTACATTCAGCGAATATGTCAAACTCCTCCGAGTACTGTTAACTATGCCAATGTTTACCGCTGAAGCAGAATCTGTATCTCAACTTTAAAAAGAATAAAAACTTTCTTTAGGAACACAATGTCACAGGACCGATTGTCAGCATTAGCAATGCTTTCAATTGAGAGAGATTTTGTTATGAAGATCAGCGACTTCAACTCAAAAGTTATCGATAGATTCGCCAGGTCTAAGGAGAGTACAGCAGAGAATCTGTATAAATAGGTGAGTCATTACTACTCTGAATTTTATTTTTCATTTGTGCACCACCAATAATTTAACCCACCAGCCACCACTGATTCTATCAAACACTGTCTCGCCGTATATGTACAATAGACTCACGTAAACAACTCCCTTGTTTCACGTATTTTCGATATACTTCCACGCTGTGCCTTCTACATGTTATGTACAAGTTAAACTAAGTAATAAATGGATGAAGGTGCACAATGATGAGATCAAATGAGACATTTTTAAAGCTGCTCGCAGTATTGATAAGATCATTTTTGTTGGAGCCAGATTGTGTGATTCACCGATGCAGTAGAAAATGCGGGTGTGACATACGTATCCTAGTGACCAGCCGAATTGTTGGTCTTGACCTCGTCTCAGAATAGCAACTGTGTGTGAGAGAGAGAATTGGATCACGTCTCGAAATAGCGAGGCGCCAGTGCAGAGCATCACATTCATTTGGTCGTATTTTGCACATCCTAATATGATGTCATACTCAACGCAGCATGAAACTAATGTTTCCTTACTGAAGTGAGTGAGAGAAGATGCTACTTACTGCTGATTACAATCTCGTCTTCAGAAGCCACCATCTTCTTCATCATCTTCTTGTCTCTTTTTACTTTTGATTTACAGAAGTGTGTGATGCATGAACCCAAATTTAGCTGTCACTAGGATTTTGATGCCTACCCTAACCTACAAGGTTCTTTTCTATTTGAGAAATTGTTACCTTCCTTTGTTTATTCTCTTTCAAAACTATTCTCTATGCATTCAGTGAGTGAATTGGATGCATTGTAGGATACTGAAATATAATTGCGCAATAGTTCTATAACAGTGACCTTCACCCTTAAAACAGTCAACGAGCCCAGGTCTAACCCTCTTTCTCTTCTGTCTCTTTCCAACTCCTATACTCAGTGAACTTATCACTCCTGTTACTTGTTGCAATATTTCGTGTGAATCGTCTGGCCCTGAGAACAATTGACTGTAGACAGTCATACATATATTAACTGTTCATAAACAAATGAATACTGAAAATTATGTTAAATGGCTACGTACAAAGTTAATTCCAGATTTACCCCTTAACTCGGTACTTCGTCTGTTACCATAATACAGAAGTAGATAAACCTCCAACGTCAAGTTCTTTAAGACGATGTATGCTTTCTTGGTTATAAAATTACAATATCCCGTTAGACGAAAATAGCACCAAAACAAAATTGTATGATTTAATTCTACTCAATAAGTCGACTCAGAAGAACTTTTTGACTGTCCAAATTTTGTCAGAATATAACCATACAATCTTAACACTTACTCCGTAACATCCAGATCTAAATCCTATAGAATCAATATGGACAGATGACAAACAATGGGTTGCTTGTAGAAATATAACCTTTAAAATGAAAGACGAAATGTTTTACCGTCAATGATTTGAGAAAATTGGACAAATAGAATGGGAAAAGGTATGACATTATGTGAATGAAATAAAAAAAGAGTATTAGGAAAAACATGACTAACGGAAGAAACAACTGAAATAATTATAATTGAAGACAGTGAGATGTAAACAGTGACGAGGATGACAGTGATAATGACTCAACAGACGAAGTTATGTCACACGTAGAAGAATTAAAATATTATTGAAATCAAAATTGTTTAACTCAGTGTTAAGTTGTAACTGAAAAATCTTTCTGGAACTATAGTATTTAATTTTTTGGAGACTGTACGACTTCCCTGAATAGCGACACATGAAATAAACAATCCCGTAATACTTGAGAGACTGAAGTGATCGCAGTAAGATATCACTGACATTGAAGGTCAGGAAAAACAGGTAAGAGACTCGCATCAAAGCTTTCAGTTAAATATTTCAATGCTCAGGAACCACTGTGTGGCCTATAAATATCATTCATTAATAACTAAAATACAGGGTGTATATAAATGAATATCGGTGTTTTAACTATAATATTTATTATATTAAACTTAGAGTTATAAATGATATGTCAAATGAAAAAAGCAGTTTCGTTTGCTGGCATCAGTGCGCCTGTGCGTGCAATGTTTCTGACTTAATCCGCTGGACAGCGGTAGTGGCAAAGATGGCGACTTGTAAACAGAAAGCGTTTTGTGTTTTGCAGTTTGCAAAGACCAAATCTGTAGTTACTGTGCAACGTGCGTTCCACATTTAGTTCGGTTGTGATCCTCCTAATGATACCATTTGTAGATAGTATCATCAGTTTGAAGATACCGGCTGTCTTTGTAAAGGGAACAGCATGGGACGACCAAGAATAAGTGAAGAGACTGTTGAATGAGTGAAAGAGTCGTTCACTCGTAGTTCAAAGAAATCAGTCCGGAAGGCTAGTCGTGAATTACAACGTGTGTCAACTGTTTGGAAAGTTGGAAGAAAACGCTTACGGTTACGTCCTTATCGTTTACAGTTATCACAGGCTCTAAAGCCGACAGACCATGGGCTACGTGCCAACTTCGCAAACGACATGTTGTTTCATGACGATGACGATTTTATGGATCGTGTTGTCTTCAGTGATGAATCAACCTTTCACCTTAGTGAACATGTTAACACTCATAATATGCGCATCTGGGACTCAGAAAGTCCTCACGATATGGTACAAATGCAACGAGATTCCCCAAAAGTTAATGTTTTTGTGCCGTATCCTGGCGAAAAGTTTATGGGCCTTTCTTTTTTGGTGAGCCTACTGTAACTGGTACTTCTTACCTTGATACACTAGAGCAATGACTCTTTCCTCAGTTGGAAGAAAATGAGCCAGAGATCTTCATTTTACAGCAAGATGGTGCGCCACCTCACTGGCATAACGAAGTACGCGATTGGTTGAACGTCACTATACACGAGCGATGGATAGGCAAGGGCCACAATGACAGGGCTTGCTATGCATGACCTCCACGTTCTCCTGACCTAACGCCATGCGGCTTTTACCTTTGAGGCTTCATCAAGGATCATGTGTACGTGCCTCCGCTATCAGCTGACCTCCCTGAATTAAGAAACCGGATTGAAGCAGCTGTTGCTATAATTACTGAATACACACTTATCAACATTTGGGAAGAACTCGGCTATAGAATTGATGTGTGCCTTGTGACAAAGGGTAGTCACATTAAACATTTATAAGGCTCTTGGTAAAACTGTTTGAGTTGCTTTATCATTTGACATATCATTGATAACTGTAAGTTGAATGTAATAAATATTATAAAGAGTTAAAACCCCGATGTTCATTTATATACACCCTGTACATTTGGTAGAGGAATCAACAGTAGTCCTACAAACTATGACAGAAGACACGAAATTCCATTCCAGGCCGTGGTCAAGTGATTACTGTAACTTTAAAATAGGATGATTTTTGTCTTCGAACGCTACCAGGCTGGTAGTCAATCGAAGTACTGCTTTTTTGTCATATTATAGTCCCGTTAAGTTCGGTGTGAAGAGCGTTAAGTAAATCCAGCTCGAATAAATACTATTTGCACTAAAACAAAAATTCAAATTTTACAAAAAGTGATTACGAGGAAGGTAGGAAATAATGTTAATGTTAACTAACTTAATAATCAAATAAATACCGAGAGGCCCAAAAACATCCAACACATCGCGACGCAAGCACTCTAATGAACATAGTTATTTGTTGGTATTAGTAATGGGTCGATACCAATTTTTATCGATACTCGATTTTCGATACACGATATTTTCCACGATACCTGGTACTGTGATACTCGCTACCGTCATATCTACTTCTAGTTTCAATGCAAAATAGAATGTAGGGAGAACTGGTAATGTCAATAAAATTAAGTAGTTGCACGTATTTAATGAGACAAAACTTATTACCATCAGATTTCGCCAACAGATGTTAAAATCGACGTTAACAAATGTAACGTAACAATTGTCACAGCTCCAACAAAGCAGCTACATTTCTTGCATTTCACCAACCTGTTTTCTGAAAATGTTAACAAACACGTGTTAACGCCAAGAGATTTGTAAATATTACAGCTGTAGAAGGCTATGGATGAGTCGTATTATTTTCTGAACGTACTGCAATGCGCTTTTGTTTTTAGTTTCGTCTGCACACAGCTGAAAAAGTGGCGGGTGAAAAAAAATCGTATACAAAAGCCGCGAGACCAATTTCTCATCCATGGAGAAATAATTGTTAATTGAATTGCTGAGGAAGTATAAGGATATCGCGGAAAAAAGAGGACGGATGCGGTGAATGTAGAAGAGAAAGATGTCACATGGGGAAAAATTGGAAACGAATTTAATTCAAATTTATGTGTCACTATTACAAGCAGGAAACAACTTCGTCAGTATTACGTAAATTTAAAACTAGGTGCGAAGAAGAACAAGTGACTTGAACGTTTCAAGACGGGAGGTGGACAGTGTATTATACACGCAATTAGTGAATTATAAAATAGCAAAGTTATTAATACTTGAAGCAAAGACGAGATCGGCATATTCCTTTCGATGCATGTTCTAACTCAGTATTACGTAAATTTAAAACAAGGAGCGAAGAAGAACAAGAGACTTGAACGTTTCAAGACGGGAGGTGGACAGTGTATTATACACGCAATTCAGTGAATTATAAAATCACAAAGTTATTAACACTTGAAGCAAAGACCAGATCGGCATATTCCTTTAGATGCATGTTCTAACTCAGTATTACGTAAATTTAAAACTAGGTGCGAAGAAGAACGAGTGACTTGAACGTTTCAAGATCGCAGATGGACAGTATATTATCCACGTAATTCAGTAAATTATAAAATCGCAAAGTTATTAATACTTGAAGTAAAGGCGAGATCGTCATATTCCTTTCGATGCATGCTCTAACTCAGTATTACGTAAATTTAAAACAAGGAGCGAAGAAGAACAAGAGACTTGAACGTTTCAAGACGGGAGGTGGATAGTGTATTATACACGCAATTCAGTGAATTATAAAATCACAAAGTTATTAACACTTGAAGCAAAGACCAGATCGGCATAGTCCTTTAGATGCATGTTCTAACTCAGTATTACGTAAATTTAAAACGAGGTGCGAAGAAGAACAAGGGACTTGAACGTTTCAAGACGGGAGGTGGACAGTGTATTATCCACATAATTCAGTCAATTATAAAATCGCAAAGTTATTAATACTTGAAGCAAAGACGAGATCGGCATATTCCTTTCGATGAATGTTCTAACCTATCTTGTACTTCCGCAGTAACCTTCATAGTAACTTGTTTCGATAGTCTATGCCTCTGTAGAAAATTTTCTTCTGATAGCCCCTCAAAATAATTTCTCCTCATAGGCCGTACTCTATTACGAATGTCATTTAGACAGTCTTAAATATAGCAAATCGACATTAGTAGCTACGTCCACGCCCGCCATCTTGACTATTTAAAATTGTTCAGGACTTAACAACAGAAATTTGGTTTGTTAGTTTAGCAAGAGATTTAACACGAGTGTTAAGCTAACACTTATTGGTGAAACGCAGTTTTTGTTATAACTATTGCTAAACTCGTGTTAAGTCTTAACATCTTTTGGTGAAATCGAGAATATGCATTTAAAAGCAAACCACTCCGCTTTTATAAGTTTTTGTTTAAAAAAAATAGTAGCATTTTTACTGTTTCGGGGTCCATTTCTTTTTCTGTTACACACGAATCCTGCTGTGCTAAATAGTCCTTCAGAGAAAATTGTTGCAGGTGGAATACATAAATATTTAGTGAGTAAATTTTTGTTTTAGTTCTGGAAATCTTGGATTTGTTTCCCAGTGATGCAGTACACTAGAAAGAGGAGGTGACAGGAGATTTGTGGTGATTTCTTCTTGGGAACTGTTAACTGACAGATGACACACATTCTTACATAATGTTACTGTATAGGTAACACATTGCTGAATTACTCAGACTTTGAAATGTTATACTTGCGAGATTGATATTTTCTGATTTAAAATAAAATAAGTATTGCAGAATCACTTCCGTAGTATCGAAAAACTATCGAGAGTTATCGCAAGAATCAAGGTATCGTAGGTATCGAGTTATCGCAAGTATCGACTACCCAACCCTAGTTTAAACCATAGTCAAATCCTTAAAGTGTTGCTCGCTAAGTTACGTACGTCTTTATCATTTTCTTTATGCGATTAGAAACAAAAGCTACAATAAGGATTTCTCATTTAAGAATATATGATGTTTCCCATTAACAATAATAGAATGAACTTTGGTGAGTAACAAGGGGTTATTTGACAACGTCTTCTTGGAAAACTGTTATCTGTACGTTCAAAGGTTTACTCTCGTCCACAATAATTTCCCAAGTGTATAAACTCAGTAAATGTCGTTGGTGCACTTCCTGGGCGTGTCTGGTAAACAATACCAATACTGAACAGTTAAAATGAGTAAATATAACAATTATCAAAGACGCTGGACTATAGCGTAGCGAAATAATTACAAAACACCTTATTTACGTTTACTTACGGGCTTTATCGTCCCTTCAGGGTTGCCAACTCTGCGGTAGCATACGCGGTTCGCACAAGGACTTCTTAGACCTTAAGTGGTGGCCCAGGGTGTTTCACCATGCCAACGCACCTTAAGCTACGCCAGTATCAGGCGATTATACAGCCCCTGAGTCTGGGGATCAGCGACTCCGACCACTATCCGCAGACTAAAGTACGTCCAGAACAGGCCGCTGCGAATTATCTACGATACCGGACGTATACTCCTCCACAGGACAGTAAGTCTCCGAGGGATGAGACGCAGGAGGGTTGGAGAAGGTTCCCACACCCTCCCTGGACAGGTTTATGACACCCCGTGTCAGCACAGTTAAAGTCTGTTTAGTTAACTCATGTGCAGTCAGCCTCTACCTTTGACGAATCCTTATAATCGTTTTACAACCCCGGCCCTCCTTCTCGCAGTCCTTTCGGTAAGGTTGCCACCTTTCTCGATACGTCATGGGTATCGTACGAGGTTTCATCTAAATAAATTATCTTATGTCCATTACTACACAACTTTCTTAGTTTTTACGATATATATCGCCAAGCTACAATTCTACTGGATTCCATAATAACCCTTATCTTATTCAAAGTGCGGTATTTGAAACCCAGCTCCTTTAGGAGACCACGCAAAGTGCAGTGCCCATAAGGAAAATCACAAATTTCTTGCAAATGTGCAACCAATTCGTCTAAGGTGGGTGCTCTCCCTTTTGCATAGAATCTATAAATTTCTCGACGAATTAAATCGCATGTGAAAATATCTACTTTAGAGAAACGTTTCCTTTTGTTTTCACACTTGATCGGCGTCTTTGGTATTCCTTTCGTCACAATATTTCTTACTATATTTCTGTCAATACCCATAATTTATCATCATTGCATGACCCCTTACCAAGATTATTTGTCAGAACATATTTATATATGTTCAAAACAAGCCCTTGAATTTGCTTAGAAACAGTTCCCGTTATAACTTTGTTTCTTGAGGCTTTTCCAGTAATATAACTCGGCCCAGTTATTCACACTATTGTCTTCACATTGATTATTTTCACTTGACTGAAAGCTATCTACTACTTCATTTGTATTTACCACTGCATTTCCCTTCTACGGTCTCCACATCGTGGCACACAACGAATTTCTGCATATAATGAAACAGATCAACTGGAAGTTGGAACTTTGGCAACTGAGACTCCACGTGGAGTAGACATGCGACTGTCATTTCCAGAAAATCAGGGTTGCTATTGGTCCTCAACGACAGTGTTCTATTTCTGAACTGTGGAGATAGATTCACGACGGTCATTAGTGGGCGAGAGGGTGAGTTTCCTTTGAGGGGCAGCTGTACTCGCCTTTACAAACATGTATAGATGTGGTGGAGGACATTTCCAATATTTTCTCTGAGATGTAAATAGTGTAATGTAATCGCCCAGTTGTGTAATATATTCTCACAAAGTTGCACGTGTGTCCTATTATTTGTTAAAAAGTTATGGCCAGTTGAAATGGTTCAGGTTTATATGGATCACGCTATAGCTGACATATATAACGAAGGGTTACAAAGAGAAGATCAATGGGATTAGGCAGTTTAAGTCAAACAGCTTGGCGGGTAAATGGCTTGTTGAGTAGCTGAGGAATAAACAAACTAATGGACAGACCGCTGCACTCCTCCCTCTCTCTCTCTCTCCTGAAGCTAGTTCAAACCTCCCGCAGCGCTGTGGCAAGTAAATAAAAATATAAAAAAACAGAGCCAACATGGAATTAATCTTATATGTGCGCTCAGGCCCTAGTCCCCGATGATGCTTTCTACAAGCTTTTTTATCATCTTTCTTTGTTTTTTTAAACAAAACAAAAAGTCCTTATGCTTATAGTTTATTCTCCTCTTCAGCAGCCAATGAGAAACCTGTTTACTTAGCGGGATACCTACCACGTGACAGGTTAGAGGTTAGCTAAGGGATAAACAGACTGGAGTCCAACATGACCTATAATAATTACAGCTTTAATTATGTTAAATGACTTAACCAAGTTGATTTATTGTTGGATAAAATGTAGCAAGAAGTTATGACTTGGAATGGTAAAGAAAAATGAATGAGTTTGGTTTTCTCTCCAATCGTTGAAATGATCAATTTTCCTGGAGCAGTTGTCTTGTATCTCGGTTCTTGTAATTTATTTTGCTTATGTAAAGACAACTATGTAGCAATAAACCACGGTCGAGCATGCATTCAAGGAGCTGCGTGTTTTATATAGCAGTGTATATAAACAGTTGAGCGCCAGCTTGTTAAAAGATAGCAGCACAACCTCTCTATCCTTCTGTCTACCCTCTTTTGCATTTTTAGGGTTTCAAAAATCAATAACGGTGCTCATTTTACTGCACTATCATACAATTTGTGTAGCTAAATCAAAACATCAGTAAAATATCGTTTAATTGCACTTAACGAAACATACAGATGCCCTCCTTCTCTGTAGCGTAGGTGCTAGCGTGTCTCTCTCCTGTTCAAAATGTCCCAGGTTCGAATCTTATCCTGAAAGACGAGTGTCGTTTAATCTAAGATCTCCTTTTTTTAATTTACGTCCTCCAACGTTAAGTCATATCAACGTTTTTACTGGTTCATTGCATTTTTACGAGGGCTGTTCAATAAAGAATTATCATAATTTTTACGATCATATTTTTGACATTAAAATTCAATCTTATTATATTCTGTTACCTTAATGTGAAACAATCACGCCGTAGTAGTTTCATTGTTGGTACTCCTGGTTCCCGTGAGAACAAGGCAAGTTCAGACATGTTCAGTATCGTCTACCGCTGCAATGAAGGTAACACGCGAGGAACAATATGCGGCTTTGAAATTCTGCTTTCATCTCAACAAATCTTCAGCTGAGTCCTCTACAATGTTACAGCAGGCCTATGGATAGTCTGTTTTTCCTATAACACATCTCGAAGGTGGTTTAAAATGTTTAAACAGGGAAGACAATCAATTTCAAAGGAAGTTGCGTCCCGGTGCTCCAGTTACTGCTCTTACGGAACAAAACATCCACATTGCTGCTGCCGTTGTGAGAGAGGATCGACGAATTACTTTTTGAAATACTGAACATTTCATTGGGTGCCACCCACACGTTGGTGAGAGAAACATTACACATGAGACGTGTTTGTGCGAGATGGATTCCAAGACTGTTGATTCCTGAACAAAAGGACATTCGCATGCAGGTCTGCGTGCAGTTAAAGTTGATGTTAGAGGAAGATCCGGAGTTTCTTTCAAACGTAATCACTGCTGATGAAACTTGGCTACATCGTTTTCATCCTGAGAGCAAACAGCAAAGCTCAGTGTGGATATCTCCTTCATCACCAACCACCAAGAAAGCAAAAGTGGTTGCTTCTGCTGGGAAAGATATGGTCATCTCATTCTTTGATATTCATGGAATGGTTTATCAGCATGCTGCATCTGCACACACATCAGTAACTGGACAATACTACAGGGATATCCTGAAAACATTGCAAATCCATATCAGGCGCAAAAGACCACATTTCCGTGAAGCAGGGTGGATGCTGCACCACGATAATGCGCGGCCGCATATTGCCGTTGTTGCTGAATATCTTGCAAAAATCAACGTGAAGTGCATCCCTTACCCTCTATATAGTCCGGATTTAGCCCCATGTGACTTTTTTCTATTCCCTAACTTGAAGAAACGCCTTCGCGGGAGGCATTATCCATCATCAGAAGCAGTGGTGAAGGCTGCGGAGGCGATTTTGAAGGATCTTTCAAAAAATGGTTTCCAGCATGTCTTTGAAGACTGGCAGAAAAGTTGGGACAAGTACATCACATTCGGGGGAAATTATTTTGAGAAGAACCATCAAAATTATGAGGATGACTAAAGGTACTTGTCAAAAAAAATTGTGATCATTCTTTATTGAACAGCTCTCGTATGCCAACTTTAACATCTAGATCATAGTGATGGCTTTGCATTTGGAACAATTCCTGATGAGAATCAGCGTTTGTGTTAAAAGGACTCCTGTGTGGCGAAATTCGTCAAACCTAAATTGACAACATTTCTAACACACAAAATATTACTTTAATCCCAAAGGCATTAAAATAGAGCCAAGATTCATTTAAATGCTGTAAAATTTCAAACCATTCAAGGCATTGTTTACGGATATCTAGAAATGTTTTTTGGCACAAGAAAGTAATTCCGAATAAATAGTAATTATACAAGAGGACTTTACAGTGTATTTTGAGAAAATCTACAGGCCATTGTCTGTAAATTGAAGATATACATTGCATTTTGTCATTTAACGATCTTTGAATATATGGCATTTTAATCAAGATTTTTAGGGGCGATCATCTTCAAAAACTCTTCCATATTGAGGGTAGTTTAAAGGTGGAAAGCTTTCTTGACGCACCTTTGCTACATACTGAACTTACGTATTCTATGGCCTTTGGTACGAGGCGTGTCTGTAAACTAACGTCTTCAATTTTATTTAATATAGAAAACATGTTTATTGTCAATTAATTATACATTGACGGAAAGGAGGAATTCACAGCTATTTTCCAACGTAATCGCTGTTGAGATCGATGCACTTTTGCATGCGCTGTAGCAGTTTTTGTATACCCTTGTCATAGCACTCCTCCGCCAAGTTGCGCAGGTAACACTCAACCTCGTTTTTCAAATCATCGTCGGTCTGGAAATGTGTTCCACCCAGGTGTAACTTCAACTCAGGCAACAGATCATAATCCCTAGGTGCTAAGTCTTGACTGTAGGGGGGATGGGTGAGGATGTCCCATCGGAACTGGTCTTCGGTGAGCATTTTGGGGACCCACCTGGCACACACCTTGCGATAATACAAATGTTCGGTCAAAATCTTGTCAATCGTAGTCTTACTGACCTCAAGGAAAATTCAATTCAATTCATGCCAGAGGATCTACTTCCATCAGTCCTGGATCCGTAGGACCAAGGACCCGAGTCTCCATCTACCAGGGAGTTACTGAGCTGTCCCGAAAGGGCGCTCGGTGCCTTCGAGGCTCTTTCCATAAGGCAAGACCTAAAGACTAATAAGCCCCCCACATCTGGTCCTGTGGACTCAAGACGGGATGGAAGTGGATACGCCACCTATGCGCGCCAACTTCAAAATGGGAAGGCTACCGATAAGAACTCGGTGGGGCCGCCTGGTGAATCTAGCACACCTACTAGCTATGCTGGCTAGTACGCGGGAATATTAATGGCTTCCCTCAACCCCGTCCTGAGACGTACCCGATCTCCCACGGATATCTGGAACCACTGCCCCCTCGAGTCCAACCCAATCCGAACAACTCCCTATCAGGGAGGGGCTTGAATGACTTCAAGGATAAGTTCGCACAGCTCGGGAACTGTCACACGCCGATCTTTAAGCATTTCTTGCTCCACTTTTGCAACTGTTTCGGCTGAAAGCGAAGGCCGACGAGAACGCTGTTCGTCATGGACGTCTGTACGTCCGTCTTTGAACTCTGTGACCCACTTTCGCACGTTTTTGATGTTCATACACTGTGGCCCATAGACTTCGCATAACTGACGTAGTGCCCTTGGCACTCAACAAACGGATCACTGCATGCAACTCGCACTTGGCGGTGGAAGTGATAGGAAGCTCCATCGGAAACGGCTGCCCAGCTCCATCGGAAACGGCTGCCCAGCTCCATCGGAAACGGCTGCCCAGCTCCATCGGAAACGGGTTCGTTGTGTTGGGGATTTGAAGGGGTGAAACCAAGCTACACGCCAGTGTTGCCGGATCTCGCGTAATAGCGTTCCTCACGGTTCCAGCGCCTTGGAAACCTTGTTTTACGGACACGCCTCGTGTTTGAATACGCAGTTCCTAGACACACATGCATGGATCTTTTTTCCTAAAATTACCTTTTTAGAATTCAGGGGAGCCCAAAGGATGCGTTTGCGACGAAATCTGCTGCCGAATTTTTGGGTAGGTAGCAATGTCATCTACCCCTAATGTGCACATGTTTGGTAAACCAATAAAGAAAAGTAATGAGTGGTAAAGATGCCTGTATTTTATGAAAAATTGTGGCGGTTGCTGTCTCCATCGTCTGGCAGCTGCACTTCTCTGGAAGTCTCATGAAGTCTCGGATTTGAATCATGTGCACCTACCCTGGTAGTTCCTTGTCGCCGTCATCATCCAGTTTCTACAGCACAGCTGCCTCGAACCCCACCTGTCTCTGGCTGTCTTAGACCAGTGTTTCTCAAACTCTTCTGCCTCAAGGACCCCCGTATCATCTAACAACTTGATCGCGGACCCCATAATCTGGTAACTCAGTTTATATGCAGCAGTCTACTTTTGACTGCATTTTATAATTAGAATTTAAATAATTACTTAAGATATTTTTGTTGTTAGGTTTTTGTTATGTTAAGTAAAACGTATGTAGTTCGGCACATAGCAGATAGGTGACTCAGTAAATACAATTCTACACTTTCTATTGTTTTAATTCAACATTTTAACTTAACGGACCCCCTCGCGGACCCTCGGGGTTGCACGGACCACGCTTTGAGAAACACTGTCTTAGACAATTTGTACCTAGGTTCCATGTCTACGCAGTAAAGGGTCCGTATCGGCGTCTAATGATTGAATACTGTATTGGTTGGTTTTGGAGTAATGGCACGAGAAGGAAATCGATTTCTTTAGATTTCACTTTAGAAAATAAACAGACGTGGTACTTTTGTCGCTAACGAAATTCGAAATTGTTCACATTTTCAGAAATTTTGAACTATGTTAAAAGATTCGTAGCGGTATGAGATTATAAAAGGTAAGTCAGCTGCCCCTATTTATTTTTATCTATGCAACCCGCAGTTTATACTCTAATGTGAGGACATTGACCCTTTTAACACAAAAGCCATTATTGCAGTTCTGACCTTCTATTTGGTACTATACGAACACAGCATTAATACTGTGACTTTGTGGGTTCGTGAAATGAAAAGTCCAATTACACCACTCAAAAATGTTCTTTATTTTCACCGACTTACAGTTAAACACTTGCCAATTACACAGAATTACGTAATGCACTCAATTACGATTCACCAGTTCGTCCGTTACAATTCCACTTTGCTCTCGCAATTACGTACAATCCTCCGATGCACGTACACAGTCTTCTCGTCCGTACGCTAGCACTGCACTCTTACGCTACTCGCCAAGAACTGACTGACTGACTGACTCACTCACTCACTCACTCCGGCCCGGCGCGTCGCTTATATAAGACCAGCTGGCCAATCTAGAAGTTTCCAGATTAGACGAAACAACCCGCACGTTCGAGAACCTAGGGGGAGGGTAAAGAGACGGCTCAGTGGCCCGCGATCTCTCCCCTAATCATCCCTTCAGTTAGTGACAGGAGACAAATGAATGGGTGGGGCGCGGCCTCTGGTCCCTTACTCAGCTGTCGTTTGTTGTGCTTCCCGATAATTGGGTGACAATACTTACAGTCCTGAATGAGGACCAAGAAGCTGCTACATGCTTAAACAAACGACAGTTTTCCATGCATATTGTGACTTTATGGGTTCGTAGAATTTAAAGTCCAATTTGCTGAAATTAAAATCGTTCTTTATTTCCGTAGAAATACATTGTTCAACTCTCACGTAACAACATTACGTCACATACACCACACAATCTCCCAAGGTCGATGACAAAAACAAACAGCGTTCTGACTACACCTGTTTACATCAGCTCTCGTTACAACATCTGTTCACTTCTGTTTACCACTGAATCTTGGCGAGTCATCGCCCCCTTAAATACCTCATTGATAAGTTCCAGAGCGTTCTGTAACAATCACGTGATATTTCTGGAATAAAGAAGACATTGAACGTTCTATCACCTTGAAGCTGATATTGCATACATGGACATATTAGGTAAACATGGCCATCTGTAACTCAAGTTAATAACCAAGCAGGCCATATAGATGATGCAACAAATGTTTACGTTTATTGAAATCCCAAATTGTGACGTAGGATCTATCAGAATTAAGTATTACGGTAACTTAGCAACCAAAACAGAAAAAAGAACCAATGATTCTATCCTTAAATTCTTTTCTCTGGTTTGAACTCTCGAAGAGGGTAGACGCGTTATCGGTATTTAAAAAAAAATACTTCTTGAAACTATTAGAAACATTAGAAACAACCGGAGTTCATAATTTATGAACGTTTAGTAAACGTTTAAAATATACATCGAAGACGCGACGTTACGATAAATAATTTAAGTAAAAACCGTTGCATAATTTATAAATGAAAGGAGGGCTATATACATCAGAGGAAAAAGATGCATGTAAAGAAGAAAATAATGTCGAGAAATATAATTCCAAGTAAATTGAAACGGTGTAAATTATTTTATTCCATATTTGCCCAAAAGTGAAATCCCTTTTGTATCGATACCACGCCTGAGAAGTTTCACATCTCATCGTCGCTCGCCGCAGCTGCCGGAGACAGGATTTATAGAAGTCTTCGAGAACTTCATCTTTACGGCTTTTAGACGAAAGGTTCATCGCTTCTACATCAAGGTTAGGTTTGGCGTCTACATGCGTCACCACACCGAGGGAGCGCAAAACTTTTGCGCACGTGGGGCGTAGACCTCACGACGGGGCGAATCCTTCTTCAGATGTCACCGCATCGTGTCATATAAATCCAAACCACAAGGAGGGGAACCGCTCCAACCTTCCAGAAGCGTAGTGCCGGCAAGTCCTTTATCTCAAGTGCTATGTTTATCTGCTTATGCAAGCTCTTTATTTCCACACTGTCTGCCTATCAGTTCCTTTGTGTAAACAAGCCGCGCGATCGTAGATAATGGCTCGCGACAATATAATACTAAAACTAGACCACGGACAAAATACAGTTGGAGACATGGCTTACAAACTCTAGCTTTCCCCTCTACCGTAATTCCAGGTTGCCTCTCCTCCATCGCGCGGGCTCCGCTGTTCATCTGTTCCACTCGCTTTTGCATTCACTGTTACATTCACTCTGCCGAATCACTGCTTTGTTCCTCAAGGTTTAAAGAAACTATGATTCTACCTATTTTATGATCGATTGTGAGGTCATGTCTGAGGTAATTATTTTCTGTTAACTTTATAAATCAAAACTGCATTAAAATACACGCGTTTGGTGAGGTTTGCGCTCTGTCGTATGCAGAAAGAGAGGGATGGGGGTCACATGATCCTTGGGTGGCGAGAAGGGGAGAAGGCTCTCCTCGCACATGTGCACACCGACTGCATTTTGTTTGAGGTCTCCTGTAGTAAGGTGATAAACGAATGCTTTCCCAAAGGGCAACATATATGTGGTAGCTGGCCGATGGGTTAGCTGCTGGAATATGGTAATGCACATAGCTAAATCCACTTTACATTTGTGAAGTGTTTAAAACTTGGTTGAATGAATCAAGGAGAATACCCACCCATAATAAAATATCTATTTCGAAATACAAATTTATATCTATCTGGCTACTACTGTATTTTGTAAACACCTGTAATGTTATAAAAATGTTATTTGTACTTATAATATCAAATTATAGGCCATAAGAGGTAAAACAAAGGGTAAAAAAATTTCTGAGCTAAACACGAAGAATTTGAACCCAACTTATAAATAGACTGTATAATACCATTTAGCCAACACCACACTCAGAGCAGAGATTTGTATAGGAAAAGTAACCGCAGACCTTAGACCCCATCTCGGATCTTCACACGCTTTTTACAGCTTTATACAGTGTTTTAAGCTCATTTTGGTAGTTTTAACGCAGATAAAAAAAACTGCAGCTACCATTATATTTACTGTATGAGCTAATAACTGCCGTAATTTGTGACAGAAGCGAAAACTATCTACCTAATTCGTAGGATTTTTTGGCATGGCTGTAGAACTAACACGTGTTGGCTGAAGATTTAAATCCAATTGGTCTTACTGTGTAGATCTGCCATTTTGTGTTCCCATGTTGTTTTCAACTGATGGAAGTGATAGGTTGTTCCTTCAGGGGCGTGTTTAAAGGTGTGTGTGAATGTACGCTAATGAATAAAAGTTTGCAAACTCGTCTAAAATTGCTACTGCAGATCCCTGTTTCAGGATATGATGTTTTTGGAATCGACATAGATAGTACAGATGTATTATTTTATCTTGACAGGAATGCTGCGCGGTAGGGATGAGTAGCAACTGTGGTGGGGATGGTGCACCTATCGTCACAATGCGTCACACGCGTAAGATTACGAGAGGAGAGGGCGGTGCATAAGGTGTCTAAAAACAAATTTCATTCTCGAAGTTGTCTTGCAGCTCTTATAAACTAAGTTGTAACTCTTACCATGGCAGTAATCTCCACGCTTTTGTTGGATCTTAAATGTACATAGGCATTTGGAACAAAACCCTGTTCTCCTCCAGCAGGCATGATAAACAACTGCCGGCCTTTCAATATCGCTGCAGAGTCCCTGTAACGTATTTCACTCCAGGCATATGACCCAGTATGTGCTGTATTTATATAAGTTTCATCCATATAAACTATATAAACTTCACTTCGATATCTCCGAATATTTCGTGAACATTTACGTCTTTTTGCACGTATGGTGCGATGTTCGATTAAAATTTGTCTGTCACGCTTAGAGCTTTTTTTTTTTTTTTTTCAAATAATCCTAGCTTCAAAAGAACTCTTAATTTTGAGACACTGCCTTGGAAGTCAGTAGAATTTTTAGCTTCATAAGCACTTTCTTCAAAGTTGGTTTTTGTTTTTCTATGCTTTAAAAGTTATTCATAGTTCGCCAAACTACTTCTGAATTAAAACATCCAAATTAGATTTTGTGCATGTTCTTAATCTTTGTTTACTGGGCATAGAGAAGGACGTGGTTGCACTAGCACCAATGGCTTTTCTTTCCTTAATAACTCTCCTAAACTGCTTTCAGACACAACTGTTGCCTCAGATACCCTTCCCCAGATTTTTATAGCTGACCCAGACCATTGTTCCTTTTTTATAAATCTATGGATATTAGTTATTACTTCTCGTGTTTTTAAATGTAGCACTTTATTTCCTAATGTGCTGCTAGGAGGCGTCATTTATAAATACTCTCTTGGAACCAGGAGACAAGCACATTTCGAAACAAGCTGTAGTGTTACCCAGTAGCTCTGCAAGTGTTCACTTGCTCTCAACCGGTACGCAACTGACCTACCCTCCCCTCCAGTTGTAACCGTTCTGAGGTGGACTCGTCCACATACCACTGCGCATCGCTCTGCACTTTTCAATATAAAAATTACGTCTGTAATTGTTTTCTGTCCCATACAACACTTATGCACTGATTAATCTACACCTCCTCTATAAATTGTTCTGCAAGTTATCCATTCGAAGGCATTCAAGAAAGGCGTAAGACACATATGTGACTTGTCACTTTGCACGTTGCATAAATTAAAAAATAAATAGGGACATGTGACTCACCTCTGGCCAGATTAAGTTAATAGTTCGAAAGTCAGTATGGTGTTTATATCATCACACTTTTATCTATAATTGTAATTTGATACACTCCGCCTAATATTGAATAAATGTTGGTCCTCTGTGCATCACGCTATGGTTCGTGTAAAACCTAAATTCCATTTTTATCTAGAAGTATCGTGAAGTATCTGGTTCTCCCTAAGAATAGTACAGTTGAACTGTGTGAATCGTATTATCTAAAATTAACTCAAATCCTGACAATGAGCACCTTAGGATTTCGCCCCCACCCCGCCTCACAGACATTCTTCTGTCCGTTAACTTTATGGCGTTTTTTTTTTTTTTTTCCTGCTGGAATGATACAGTTTTCCTAGCGTCACTGGCCTAAAGTGTATAAATATTCGTGAAATTAAAGTAATATAATAATTTTCTTGAGTCTTTTCAAGTATTAAAACGTCAAACAAACTGTAGATAATTCTAATTTTGTGTGCCACCTAATTTCTAGTAACGATAAGCTTTTTGATAGCGCTACATTTTCAGCACTTGTGAAAAAGACCCGTAAACGTATACTTGATGGCGTATTACTACTTTTGTTCACCCCTGAATTCATGAGCTCAAGTTTGTGTGTCGTGTATAAAATGCTTTTGTTATCTTATTTGGAGCGGTGCTACTAATCATGAAAAGTTAGTAATTAGGTTGTAAGAAAATAAAGCCAAACAAAACAAACGATAAACATAAGCGAAGGGAGGAAAAAGAAGAGTAAAGAAAGTTGCATTATGTTGGCAGCGCTGTTGTAGCTTGTGTGTTCCAGATGAATTTATGACGGATATTCGGCGAAGTCTGGTGTTGAAACGTGAACTTATACGATGAGTTATGTATTTCTATAACTGTCGCCTGAGTTGACCTTGGTCATGAGGAGGCTTTTTGCTACTAAGGAATTTGTCTTTGTCAACAAGTGAACGAAGCCGTCCGTGGACCTGAAATTTCTACGCCGCTTTAATATCTCTGTCCTATCCATGCGCCAAAGCACATTTTTGAAACTGTGCGCATGTTTTATTAAAACTTGTAGAGGTTATGTCTGGCTGGTCAGCCGCAGTTAATAAATATCTCAATTAAGGAGGAGTTGCACAATGTATTCCTACAAGAGATGGGACTCGATAAGTTAGATGTTTACTACCTCAACGGATCGGATAATGAATACCAACCATTGTAACTGATTATGGCAAATATATTTTGGATAAATTGACAATAATAAAATATAATAATTACAAAATATAACAATGAAAATAAATAATGAAATATAACTCAGTTTCAAATGTAGAATAAATGTACTAATAAATAAAGAGTAAAATGTAATACAAGAAGATAAAATATTGATGTTTAGAGAGTTGATAGTAAAAGTTGGCCTTTTAATAGTTCAGAATTTCATTAAAAGTTGAAAATTCTTTCGCCCAGTGTTCAAAAGCTTTTATCACGTGTGTAATGCTAACTTTGGTTTCTTGTGAAAATCGCCTCATTCAAGAAAGCTCTGAGTTAAACAATACTTGTATAAAGCGTTAGTTTTTGTCAATTTTCCTCAAAAGATGAGTAAGTTTGGAAAGCAGTTTTAATCTATTAATTATTTGATATTTATTTGTACAGTTTCCATTATAGTATGAAATTGCTGACCCTAAGATTTACTCACTGACTCAGGTCCCCTGGCTATAAGTCTTTGGTTTTCCTGAGCAACTTGGTGTCATTTCTTCTTGACCTTTACTTCTTTTACCCTAATTCACTTTTATCTTAACTTGTTTAAGAATTCTCCTATACATCTGTTTTCTTTTCTCCCATCCCCATTAGCACGTGTAACGCCACTACCTCTTTGCTTGCACTGTCCCACTTCTTATCCTATATTTTTCTCCTGTAATTTGTTAACTCCTTACATTCTATCAGGTAATGTACAGTGCTCTCTTCATCTCCACAAAATTCACATATCCCTACTTCTTTACTTCTCAACCCTTGCTCATCCATGCTATACCTTCTCTTCCGGTTTTGTCACATTGATCTACGCGGGTGGGTCAAAAAGTAATGCCTCCTATTTGTTCCCCTTAAATAAGTAAGTTATGTGAAAATTTGAATTTGGCGCAAATACCTCAAACCTTCTTCTCCAATCCCCTGCAGTAGTAACTTCCTAAGTCAACAGGTGGCACCACTGCATCCTCTTGCAAACTGGCTGACATCGACATTCGTATTAGACAGCGTTCTGTGATTGAATTTTTGATTGCGGAAGGTGAAACGCCAATATGCATTCACGAAAGGCTAAAAAATGTGTATGGTTGTGCAACGGTGGATGTCAGCACTGTTAGACGATGGGTTCGTCGCTGTAACGAAGCTGAAGGGCAAGCACCATTGACAGATGTAAAGTAAAGCGGCAGGCCGGTGACTGCAGTGACTCCATGCAACATTCAGCGAGTCGATGACATCATTCCTGGTGATCGCCGGGTAACAACAGGTGAATTGTGTCGCATTACATCACTCAGTAAAGGCAGTGTGATGACGATTATTCAACAACTGGGTTACTCAAAAGTTTGTTCACGTTGGGTACCAAGAATGTTAACCGCCCAAAACAAAGAAACAAGGAAAACAATAGCCTCCGAACACTTGCAGCGCTTCAATTTGGAGGGAGAGGAGTTTTTACAAAAAAATTGTTACTGGAGACGAAACGTGAGTTCATTTTTTTTTTTTTTTTTTTTTGAACCTGAATCAAAGAGGCAGTCAATGCGGTCGGCAGGGAAAGTTATGGCGACAGTTTTTTGGGATGTAGAGGGTGTGTTTATGATTGATTTTTTGGATGCAGAATAAATTCCGTCCAATACGTCAGAACTCTCAAATATCTGAAAGCTTGTCTTCGCTGAGTTCGCCCAACAAAAACTATGGCGGATGTTCTTCTTTTTCCTGACAATGCAAGACCACACACCAGACGTTACACCACTGCAGAAATTGAGAAATTGGGATGGCAAGTCTTACCTCACTGACCTGGCACAATTAGACTTCCATCTGTTCGGGCCGCTAAAGGAAGCTCATCGTGGGATTCATTTTGAAGATGAGGAGGCTGTGAAAACGTCCGTGCGTCAATGGCTTAGGAAGCAAGACCGTGTGTTTTACCACACTGGAATACATGCCCTAGTTAAAAGGTGGACCAAAACTGTGGAAAAGGATGGAGATTATATTGAATAGTGAAAAATTAATCGTCAATGTTGTAGTTTTCAAGATAAGTAAATTGGATTCAATTTTATTGGCAATTAAAAAAAGAGAAACAAAAATAGGAGGCACTATTTTTTTGACCCACCCTACTATATATTTCTCCCTACCGCATTCTGTGTTTAATTGCTTATAAAATTTCAGTTTTCGTTTCTTCTGTACTTTCCCATATCTCCTGTATATCTATGTCTTGTACTCTGTTTCTCACTTCCTTCCAAATATCAGTATGATTTGACTTCTCTGTTCTCCATAAATCTCCCATGTCTATCTTCGATACAGTTCTTTCCAATTCCGACCACCAACTGTTTGTGTTCTTAGTGCTTTTCTGTTGTTTCATGCACAGATTCAATAATTCCCCTTTCTGCCCTTTAATACACTAATACCAGAATTTCATTATTCTCTCTATTATTATTCCCATCCTTATCTATTAATTAATTACTACTTTGTTACATCATTTAAACGTTTTATTATTTCCACTGCCCCCTTATGTAGAATGTTGTGATTTTGTAAAAGTCATGTTGTCAACACTGATGTTACGCAAGACAAATGAATATCAGGAACACGAGAAAGGTAAAACAAGACCATATATTATATTTAATCTATAATATATCTATAAATACGGGCCCAAATGACCTTGTTGTCGACGGGCCCTAAAACACCACACACTCATTCACTCACTATCTATAAATATTCAGGACTGTCTAAAATAGTGTATGATGTACTGTTTAAAATGATTTTATTTTGTTCGTAGGCCTGTGTCTGAGGCCTCGTTTCGGAATCACACCTACTTACAAAAGAAACTCTTACTTTTAACATGATGTGTATAATTATTTTAAAAATGGTAATGGTATATAAGTAATACAAATTATTATTTAGTCTCATTAAAAATTTATGCAGCTTAGTAGCTTTTGGGCGTGTTATGTTATAAAAACTGTTTAGGTGTATTTTGTAAAATAATTTATTGCACTTCATGCTTAAATTGTAATTTTTGTTTAGTAGCTATAGTTTATCTGTACAACATTTCGTAGGTTTTGTAAATTAGCATTTTGAAAAGCATCTGGGATAGTTGCCTTGATATAAAATATTTGATTAATTTTATTCTTTCTTTCTCTTGTTTATTTATAGCAAGTAGGGAAGTGTTTTATTTCATATAAAAGCTCTGTATCAAGGTTCTATAGGAAATACATGGTTTGAAGTCCCTGATTATTTAGAAAAACTTCCATCTCTGGCCATGCTGCATTTACGCGACTTTCTCCAACCATTCTTCAGGAAAGTGCTCTTACAAAAGTCTGTACTTTATGTTAAACGAAATAAACATTAACTGTAGAGATTGTTTGTTTTATAAAATGTATTTTCTTGTAGTTGCAATGAGGTTTACTTCCCACGTTTTAATCTATATAACAAAGGAAGGTAAATACATTTATTGATACTGTGACTTTGTGATGGGTTCGTAGAATTAAAATGCCGAGTTGCAGATATTCCAAATGTTGTTTATTTCCGTCGAAAAACACTGTTCAATTCTCACGTAACAACATCAGATCACATATACCCAATCTTCCAAAGTCGATGACAATAACAGTGACACCTGATTACATTAGCTCTCGTTACAACATTCCTGTTACACAACTGTCTTTACATCAACACTCTCAGCTGTTCTCTGCTTACTCACTCTATTTTCAACTCTCTTCCTGGCTAGTCGTCGCCTCTTTAAATACCTGCATCGATAATTCTAGATTGTTCTAAACTAAACCAGAACCCAAACAATCTCTACCAGTCCAGAAATTTCCATTTATCTCAGTAAGTTTCGGCAGAACCTTATCTGCCTGTTATCTTTGTTTTCACACGGCCCGCCTATCAGTTTCTTTTGTGTAAACAAGCCACGCGATCGTAGATGCGGGTTCGTGACAATACATGTTATACCGAGTAAGATTGGGATTTCATTACGGAGGAAATTCGGTACAGAGGCCACCATGTTGAGTCCATTGTTCCTATGCCCCCAAGTGGGGCACCCCCGGAGGAAGGATGAGGTGAAGGAGACAGAGGGTGGCCGACTCAAGGAGCCACGACGGTACATAGGGCAAGGTCCCTACAGTTTACTTGGATAGAGACTTCCCCCGACAGGCCAGGACAACGAACTCGCTCCCCTACAGCGGGACGACAATGAGCCCAGCAGCCGAACTCTAATGGTACCAAGGAGCCACAGAAGGCAGGGTCCCTACAGTTTACATGGATAGAGACTTCCGCCGACAGGCCAGCACAACGAACTCGTTCCCCTGCAGCGGGACGACAACGAGCCCAGCAGCCGAACTCTAATGGTACCAAGGAGCCACGGCAGTACAGAGGGCAGGGTCCCTACAGTTTACATGGATAGAGACTTCCGCCGACAGACCAGCGCAACGAACTCGTTCCCCTGCAGCGGGACGACAACGAGCCCAGCAGCCGAACTCTAATGGTACCAAGGAGCCACGGCAGTACAGAGGGCAGGGTCCCTACAGTTTACATGGATAGAGACTTCCGCCGACAGACCAGCGCAACGAACTCGTTCCCCTGCAGCGGGACGACAACGAGCCCAGCAGCCGAACTCTAATGGTACCAAGGAGACACGACAGTACAGAGGGCAGGTCCCTACAGTTTACATGGATAGACTTCCGCCGACAGGCCAGGACAACGAACTCGTTCCCCTGCAGCGGGACGACAACGAGCCCAACAGCCGAACTCTAATGGTACCAAGGAGACACTACAGTACAGAGGGCAGGGTCCCTACAGTTTACTTGGATAGAGACTTCCGCCGACAGGCCAGGACAACGAACTCGCTCCCCTACAGCGGGACGACAACGAGCCCAGCAGTCGAGCCCTAATGGTACCAAGGAGCCACGGCAGTACAGAGGGCAGGGTCCCTACAGTTTACTTGGATAGAGACTTCCGCCGACAGGCCAGGACAACGAACACGCTCCCCTACAGCGGGACGACAACGAGCCCAGCAGTCGAGCCCTAATGGTACCAAGGAGCCACGGCAGTACAGAGGGCAGGGTCCCTACAGTTTACTTGGATAGAAACCTCCCCCTACAGGCCAGGACAACGAACTCGCTCCCCTACAGCGGGACGACAACGAGTCCAGCAGCCGAGCCCTAATGGTACCAAGGAGCCACGACAGTACAGAGGGCAGGGTCCCTACAGTTTACTTGGATAGAGACTTCCCCCGACAGGCCAGGACAACGAACTCGCTCCCCTAAAGCGGGACGACAACGAGTCCAGCAGCCGAGCCCTAATGGTACCAAGGAGCCACGACAGTACAGAGGGCAGGGTCCCTACAGTTTACTTGGATAGAGACTTCCCCCGACAGGCCAGGACAACGAACTCGCTCCCCTACAGCGGGACGACAACGAGTCCAGCAGCCGAGCCCTAATGGTACCAAGGAGCCACGACAGTACAGAGGGCAGGGTCCCTACAGTTTACTTGGATAGAGACTTCCCCCGACAGGCCAGGACAACGAACTCGCTCCCCTAAAGCGGGACGACAACGAGTCCAGCAGCCGAGCCCTAATGGTACCAAGTAGCCAGACAGTACAGAGAGCAGGGTCCCTACAGTTTACTTGGATAGAGACTTCCGCCGACAGGCCAGGACAACGAACTCGCTCCCCTACAGCGGGACGACAACGAGTCCAGCAGCTGAACTCTAATGGTACCAAGGAGCCACGGCAGTACAGAGGGCAGGGTCCCTACAGTTTACTTGGATAGAAACCTCCCCCTACAGGCCAGGACAACGAACTCGCTCCCCTACAGCGGGACGACAACGAGTCCAGCAGCCGAGCCCTAATGGTACCAAGGAGCCACGACAGTACAGAGGGCAGGGTCCCTACAGTTTACATGGATAGAAACCTCCCCCTACAGGCCAGGACAACGAACTCGCTCCCCTACAGCGGGACGACAACGAGTCCAGCAGCCGAGCCCTAATGGTACCAAGGAGCCACGACAGTACAGAGAGCAGGGTCCCTACAGTTTACTTGGATAGAGACTTCCCCCGACATGTCAGGACAACGAACTCGCTCCCCTACAGCGGGACGACAACGAGCCCAGCAGCCGAGTCCTAATAGTACCAAGGAGACACGACAGTACAGAGGGCAGGGTCACTACAGTTTACATGGATAGAGACTTCCGCCGACAGGCCAGGACAACGAACTCGCTTCCCTAGAGCGGGACGGCAACGAGTCCAGCAGCCGAGCCCTAATGGTACCAAGGAGACACGACAGTACAGAGAGCAGGGTCCCTACAGTTTACTTGGATAGAGACTTCCGCCGACAGGCCCGGACAACGAACTCGCTCCCCTAGAGCGGGACGACAACGAGTCCAGCAGCCAAACTCTAATGGTACCAAGGAGCCACGGCAGCACAGAGGGCAGGGTCCCTACAGTTTACATGGATAGAGACTTCCGCCGACAGGCCAAGACAACGAACTCGCTCCCCTAAAGCGGGACGACAACGAGTCCAGCAGCCGAGCCCTAATGGTACCAAGGAGCCACGACAGTACAGAGGGCAGGGTCCCTACAGTTTACTTGGATAGAGACTTCCCCCGACAGGCCAGGACAACGAACTCGCTCCCCTACAGCGGGACGACAACGAGTCCAGCAGCCGAGCCCTAATGGTACCAAGGAGCCACGACAGTACAGAGGGCAGGGTCCCTACAGTTTACTTGGATAGAGACTTCCCCCGACAGGCCAGGACAACGAACTCGCTCCCCTAAAGCGGGACGACAACGAGTCCAGCAGCCGAGCCCTAATGGTACCAAGTAGCCAGACAGTACAGAGAGCAGGGTCCCTACAGTTTACTTGGATAGAGACTTCCGCCGACAGGCCAGGACAACGAACTCGCTCCCCTACAGCGGGACGACAACGAGTCCAGCAGCTGAACTCTAATGGTACCAAGGAGCCACGGCAGTACAGAGGGCAGGGTCCCTACAGTTTACTTGGATAGAAACCTCCCCCTACAGGCCAGGACAACGAACTCGCTCCCCTACAGCGGGACGACGAGTCCAGCAGCCGAGCCCTAATGGTACCAAGGAGCCACGACAGTACAGAGGGCAGGGTCCCTACAGTTTACATGGATAGAAACCTCCCCCTACAGGCCAGGACAACGAACTCGCTCCCCTACAGCGGGACGACAACGAGTCCAGCAGCCGAGCCCTAATGGTACCAAGGAGCCACGACAGTACAGAGAGCAGGGTCCCTACAGTTTACTTGGATAGAGACTTCCCCCGACATGTCAGGACAACGAACTCGCTCCCCTACAGCGGGACGACAACGAGCCCAGCAGCCGAGTCCTAATAGTACCAAGGAGACACGACAGTACAGAGGGCAGGGTCCCTACAGTTTACATGGATAGAGACTTCCGCCGACAGGCCAGGACAACGAACTCGCTTCCCTAGAGCGGGACGGCAACGAGTCCAGCAGCCGAGCCCTAATGGTACCAAGGAGACACGACAGTACAGAGAGCAGGGTCCCTACAGTTTACTTGGATAGAGACTTCCGCCGACAGGCCCGGACAACGAACTCGCTCCCCTAGAGCGGGACGACAACGAGTCCAGCAGCCAAACTCTAATGGTACCAAGGAGCCACGGCAGCACAGAGGGCAGGGTCCCTACAGTTTACATGGATAGAGACTTCCGCCGACAGGCCAAGACAACGAACTCGCTCCCCTAAAGCGGGACAACGAGTCCAGCAGCCGAGCCCTACTGGTACCAAGTAGCCAGACAGTACAGAGAGCAGGGTCCCTACAGTTTACTTGGATAGAGACTTCCGCCGACAGGCCAGGACAACGAACTCGCTCCCCTACAGCGGGACGACAACGAGTCCAGCAGCTGAACTCTAATGGTACCAAGGAGCCACGGCAGTACAGAGGGCAGGGTCCCTAAAGTTTACTTGGATAGAAACCTCCCCCTACAGGCCAGGACAACGAACTCGCTCCCCTACAGCGGGACGACAACGAGTCCAGCAGCCGAGCCCTAATGGTACCAAGGAGCCACGACAGTACAGAGGGCAGGGTCCCTACAGTTTACATGGATAGAAACCTCCCCCTACAGGCCAGGACAACGAACTCGCTCCCCTACAGCGGGACGACAACGAGTCCAGCAGCCGAGCCCTAATGGTACCAAGGAGCCACGACAGTACAGAGAGCAGGGTCCCTACAGTTTACTTGGATAGAGACTTCCCCCGACATGTCAGGACAACGAACTCGCTCCCCTACAGCGGGACGACAACGAGCCCAGCAGCCGAGTCCTAATAGTACCAAGGAGACACGACAGTACAGAGGGCAGGGTCCCTACAGTTTACATGGATAGAGACTTCCGCCGACAGGCCAGGACAACGAACTCGCTTCCCTACAGCGGGACGGCAACGAGTCCAGCAGCCGAACTCTAATGGTACCAAGGAGACACGACAGTACAGAGAGCAGGGTCCCTACAGTTTACTTGGATAGAGACTTCCGCCGACAGGCCCGGACAACGAACTCGCTCCCCTAGAGCGGGACGACAACGAGTCCAGCAGCCAAACTCTAATGGTACCAAGGAGCCACGGCAGTACAGAGGGCAGGGTCCCTACAGTTTACATGGATAGAGACTTCCGCCGACAGGCCAAGACAACGAACTCGCTCCCCTAAAGCGGGACGACAACGAGTCCAGCAGCCGAGCCCTAATAGTACCAAGGAGACACGACAGTACAGAGGGCAGGGTCCCTACAGTTTACTTGGATAGAGACTTCCGCCGACAGGCCAGGACAAGGAACTCGCTACCCTACAGCAGGACGACAACGCGTCCAGCAGCCGAGCCCTAATGGTGCCAAGGAGACACGACTGTACAGAGGGCAGGGTCCCTACAGTTTACATGGATAGAGACTTCCGCCGACAGGCCAGGACAACGAACTCGCTCCTCTACAGCGGGACGACAACGAGTCCAGCAGCTGAGCCCTAATGGTACCAAGGAGCCACGACAATACATAGGGCAGGGTCCCTACAGTTTACTTGGATAGAGACTTCCGCCGACAGGCCAGGACAACGATCTCGCTCCCCTACAGCGGGACGACAACAAGCCCAGCAGCCGAGCCCTAATGGTGCCAAGGAGACACGACTGTACAGAGGGCAGGGTCCCTACAGTTTACATGGATAGAGACTTCCGCCGACAGGCCAGGACAACGAACTCGCTCCTCTACAGCGGGACGACAACGAGTCCAGCAGCTGAGCCCTAATGGTACCAAGGAGCCACGACAATACATAGGGCAGGGTCCCTACAGTTTACTTGGATAGAGACTTCCGCCGACAGGCCAGGACAACGATCTCGCTCCCCTACAGCGGGACGACAACAAGCCCAGCAGCCGAGCCCTAATGGTACCAAGGAGCCACGACAGTACAGAGGGCAGGGTCCCTACAGTTTACTTGGATAGAGACTTCCCTCGACAGGCCAGGACAACGAACTCGCTCCTCTACAGCGGGACGACAACAAGCCCAGCAGTCGAGCCCTAATGGTACCAAGGAGACACGACAGTACATAGGGCAAGGTCCCTACAGTTTACTAGGATATGAGACTTCCCTCGGCAGACCAGGACAACGAACTCGCTCCCCTACAGCGGGACGACAACAAGCCCAGCAACCGAGCCCTAATGGTACCAAGGAGCCACGACCGTACAGAGAGCCGGGTCCCTACAGTTTACTTGGATAGAGACTTCCGCCGACAGGCCAGGACAACGAACTCGCTCCCCTACAGCGGGACGACAACGAGCCCAGCAACCGAGCCCTAATGGTACCAAGGAGCCACGACCGTACAGAGAGCCGGGTCCCTACAGTTTACTTGGATAGAGACTTCCGCTGACAGGCCAGGACAACGAACTCGCTCCCCTACAGCGGGACGACAACGAGTCCAGCAGCCGAACTCTAATGGTACCAAGGAGCCACGGCAGTACAGAGGGCAGGGTCCCTACAGTTTACTTGGATAGAAACCTCCCCCTACAGGCCAGGACAACGAACTCGCTCCCCTACAGCGGGACGACAACGAGTCCAGCAGCCGAGCCCTAATGGTACCAAGGAGCCACGACAGTACAGAGGGCAGGGTCCCTACAGTTTACATGGATAGAAACCTCCCCCTACAGGCCAGGACAACGAACTCGCTCCCCTACAGCGGGACGACAACGAGTCCAGCAGCCGAGCCCTAATGGTACCAAGGAGCCACGACAGTACAGAGAGCAGGGTCCCTACAGTTTACTTGGATAGAGACTTCCGCCGACAGGCCCGGACAACGAACTCGCTCCCCTAGAGCGGGACGACAACGAGTCCAGCAGCCAAACTCTAATGGTACCAAGGAGCCACGGCAGCACAGAGGGCAGGGTCCCTACAGTTTACATGGATAGAGACTTCCGCCGACAGGCCAAGACAACGAACTCGCTCCCCTAAAGCGGGACGACAACGAGTCCAGCAGCCGAGCCCTAATGGTACCAAGGAGCCACGACAGTACAGAGGGCAGGGTCCCTACAGTTTACTTGGATAGAGACTTCCCCCGACAGGCCAGGACAACGAACTCGCTCCCCTACAGCGGGACGACAACGAGTCCAGCAGCCGAGCCCTAATGGTACCAAGGAGCCACGACAGTACAGAGGGCAGGGTCCCTACAGTTTACTTGGATAGAGACTTCCCCCGACAGGCCAGGACAACGAACTCGCTCCCCTAAAGCGGGACGACAACGAGTCCAGCAGCCGAGCCCTAATGGTACCAAGTAGCCAGACAGTACAGAGAGCAGGGTCCCTACAGTTTACTTGGATAGAGACTTCCGCCGACAGGCCAGGACAACGAACTCGCTCCCCTACAGCGGGACGACAACGAGTCCAGCAGCTGAACTCTAATGGTACCAAGGAGCCACGGCAGTACAGAGGGCAGGGTCCCTACAGTTTACTTGGATAGAAACCTCCCCCTACAGGCCAGGACAACGAACTCGCTCCCCTACAGCGGGACGACAACGAGTCCAGCAGCCGAGCCCTAATGGTACCAAGGAGCCACGACAGTACAGAGGGCAGGGTCCCTACAGTTTACATGGATAGAAACCTCCCCCTACAGGCCAGGACAACGAACTCGCTCCCCTACAGCGGGACGACAACGAGTCCAGCAGCCGAGCCCTAATGGTACCAAGGAGCCACGACAGTACAGAGAGCAGGGTCCCTACAGTTTACTTGGATAGAGACTTCCCCCGACATGTCAGGACAACGAACTCGCTCCCCTACAGCGGGACGACAACGAGCCCAGCAGCCGAGTCCTAATAGTACCAAGGAGACACGACAGTACAGAGGGCAGGGTCCCTACAGTTTACATGGATAGAGACTTCCGCCGACAGGCCAGGACAACGAACTCGCTTCCCTAGAGCGGGACGGCAACGAGTCCAGCAGCCGAGCCCTAATGGTACCAAGGAGACACGACAGTACAGAGAGCAGGGTCCCTACAGTTTACTTGGATAGAGACTTCCGCCGACAGGCCCGGACAACGAACTCGCTCCCCTAGAGCGGGACGACAACGAGTCCAGCAGCCAAACTCTAATGGTACCAAGGAGCCACGGCAGCACAGAGGGCAGGGTCCCTACAGTTTACATGGATAGAGACTTCCGCCGACAGGCCAAGACAACGAACTCGCTCCCCTAAAGCGGGACAACGAGTCCAGCAGCCGAGCCCTACTGGTACCAAGTAGCCAGACAGTACAGAGAGCAGGGTCCCTACAGTTTACTTGGATAGAGACTTCCGCCGACAGGCCAGGACAACGAACTCGCTCCCCTACAGCGGGACGACAACGAGTCCAGCAGCTGAACTCTAATGGTACCAAGGAGCCACGGCAGTACAGAGGGCAGGGTCCCTAAAGTTTACTTGGATAGAAACCTCCCCCTACAGGCCAGGACAACGAACTCGCTCCCCTACAGCGGGACGACAACGAGTCCAGCAGCCGAGCCCTAATGGTACCAAGGAGCCACGACAGTACAGAGGGCAGGGTCCCTACAGTTTACATGGATAGAAACCTCCCCCTACAGGCCAGGACAACGAACTCGCTCCCCTACAGCGGGACGACAACGAGTCCAGCAGCCGAGCCCTAATGGTACCAAGGAGCCACGACAGTACAGAGAGCAGGGTCCCTACAGTTTACTTGGATAGAGACTTCCCCCGACATGTCAGGACAACGAACTCGCTCCCCTACAGCGGGACGACAACGAGCCCAGCAGCCGAGTCCTAATAGTACCAAGGAGACACGACAGTACAGAGGGCAGGGTCCCTACAGTTTACATGGATAGAGACTTCCGCCGACAGGCCAGGACAACGAACTCGCTTCCCTACAGCGGGACGGCAACGAGTCCAGCAGCCGAACTCTAATGGTACCAAGGAGACACGACAGTACAGAGAGCAGGGTCCCTACAGTTTACTTGGATAGAGACTTCCGCCGACAGGCCCGGACAACGAACTCGCTCCCCTAGAGCGGGACGACAACGAGTCCAGCAGCCAAACTCTAATGGTACCAAGGAGCCACGGCAGTACAGAGGGCAGGGTCCCTACAGTTTACATGGATAGAGACTTCCGCCGACAGGCCAAGACAACGAACTCGCTCCCCTAAAGCGGGACGACAACGAGTCCAGCAGCCGAGCCCTAATAGTACCAAGGAGACACGACAGTACAGAGGGCAGGGTCCCTACAGTTTACTTGGATAGAGACTTCCGCCGACAGGCCAGGACAAGGAACTCGCTACCCTACAGCAGGACGACAACGCGTCCAGCAGCCGAGCCCTAATGGTGCCAAGGAGACACGACTGTACAGAGGGCAGGGTCCCTACAGTTTACATGGATAGAGACTTCCGCCGACAGGCCAGGACAACGAACTCGCTCCTCTACAGCGGGACGACAACGAGTCCAGCAGCTGAGCCCTAATGGTACCAAGGAGCCACGACAATACATAGGGCAGGGTCCCTACAGTTTACTTGGATAGAGACTTCCGCCGACAGGCCAGGACAACGATCTCGCTCCCCTACAGCGGGACGACAACAAGCCCAGCAGCCGAGCCCTAATGGTACCAAGGAGCCACGACAGTACAGAGGGCAGGGTCCCTACAGTTTACTTGGATAGAGACTTCCCTCGACAGGCCAGGACAACGAACTCGCTCCTCTACAGCGGGACGACAACAAGCCCAGCAGTCGAGCCCTAATGGTACCAAGGAGACACGACAGTACATAGGGCAAGGTCCCTACAGTTTACTAGGATATGAGACTTCCCTCGGCAGACCAGGACAACGAACTCGCTCCCCTACAGCGGGACGACAACAAGCCCAGCAACCGAGCCCTAATGGTACCAAGGAGCCACGACCGTACAGAGAGCCGGGTCCCTACAGTTTACTTGGATAGAGACTTCCGCCGACAGGCCAGGACAACGAACTCGCTCCCCTACAGCGGGACGACAACGAGCCCAGCAACCGAGCCCTAATGGTACCAAGGAGCCACGACCGTACAGAGAGCCGGGTCCCTACAGTTTACTTGGATAGAGACTTCCGCTGACAGGCCAGGACAACGAACTCGCTCCCCTACAGCGGGACGACAACGAGTCCAGCAGCCGAACTCTAATGGTACCAAGGAGCCACGGCAGTACAGAGGGCAGGGTCCCTACAGTTTACTTGGATAGAAACCTCCCCCTACAGGCCAGGACAACGAACTCGCTCCCCTACAGCGGGACGACAACGAGTCCAGCAGCCGAGCCCTAATGGTACCAAGGAGCCACGACAGTACAGAGGGCAGGGTCCCTACAGTTTACATGGATAGAAACCTCCCCCTACAGGCCAGGACAACGAACTCGCTCCCCTACAGCGGGACGACAACGAGTCCAGCAGCCGAGCCCTAATGGTACCAAGGAGCCACGACAGTACAGAGAGCAGGGTCCCTACAGTTTACTTGGATAGAGACTTCCCCCGACATGTCAGGACAACGAACTCGCTCCCCTACAGCAGGACGACAACGAGCCCAGCAGCCGAGCCCTAATGGTGCCAAGGAGACACGACAGTACAGAGAGCAGGGTCCCTACAGTTTACTTGGATAGAGACTTCCCTCGACAGGCCAGGACAACGATCTCGCTCCCCTACAGCGGGACGACAACAAGCCCAGCAGCCGAGCCCTAATGGTACCAAGGAGCCACGACAGTACAGAGGGCAGGGTCCCTACAGTTTACTTGGATAGAGACTTCCCCCGACAGACCACGACAACGAACTCGCTCCCCTACGGCAGGACGACAACGAGTCCAGCAGCCGAGCCCTAATGGTGCCAAGGAGACACGACAGTACAGAGAGCAGGGTCCCTACAGTTTACTTGGATAGAGACTTCCGCCGACAGGCCAGGACAACGAACTCGCTCCCCTACAGCGGGACGACAACGAGCCCAGCAGCCGAGCTCTAATGGTACCAAGGAGACACGCCAGTACAGAGGGCAGGGTCCCTACAGTTTACTTGGATAGAGACTTTCCCCGACAGGCCAGGACAACGAACTCGCTCCCCTACTGCGGGACGACAACGAGCCCAGCAGCCGAGCTCTAATGGTACCAAGGAGACACGACAGTACAGAGGGCAGGGTCCCTACAGTTTACTTGGATAGAGACTTTCCCCGACAGGCCAGGACAACGAACTCGCTCCCCTACAGCGGGACGACAACAAGCCCAGCAGCCGAGCCCTAATGGTACCAAGGAGCCACGACAGTACAGAGGGCAGGGTCCCTACAGTTTACTTGGATAGAGACTTCCCCCGACAGACCACGACAACGAACTCGCTCCCCTACGGCAGGACGACAACGAGTCCAGCAGCCGAGCTCTAATAGTACCAAGGAGACACGACAGTACAGAGAGCAGGGTCCCTACAGTTTACTTGGATATAGACTTCCCCCGACAGGTCAGGACAACGAACTCGCTCCCCTACAGCAGGACGACAACGAGCCCAGCAGTCGAGCCGTAATGGTACCAAGAAGACACGACAGTACAGAGAGCAGGGTCCCTACAGTTTACTTGGATATAGACTTCCCCCGACAGGTCAGGACAACGAACTCGCTCCCCTACAGCGGCACGACAACGAGCCCAGCAGCCGAGCCCTAATGGTACCAAGGAGACACGACAGTACAGAGAGCAGGGTCCCTACAGTTTACTTGGATAGAGACTTCCCCCGACAGGTCAGGACAACGAACTCGCTCCCCTACAGCAGGACGACAACGAGCCCAGCAGTCGAGCCGTAATGGTCCCAGGCAGACGATCCGAGCCCCAAAGGTCCCTGGCTGGCGGTCCCGAAATGGTCCCTAAAGATAAGTGGAGACCGGCAACAGACCTACCGGAGGAGGAAGTAGTTTTCCTCAGAGCGTATCATCCTGCCATGCACCGCCGAGACTCCCGCCGACACTTCTACCCTGAAAGAGACCACCAAATGGGATATGATGTGAAATGATAATGGAGATGAAATGGAGGGACAGGAAATTCGGGGGATGTAATTAACCTATCCAGCATTCGCCTAGCGACCCGGGGAAACTCCCGAAAAACCCATGGGTCAGGTAGTTCGGCCACGGGAATAGAACCCGGGCATCCCAAATGTGGGCGACAGACGAAACCACCTGAGCTATCCCGCTCGGTTTATTTGTGGTAAATAGGGAAGTATTTCATTTCATTTAAAAGCTCTATAGCTAGGTTCTATAGGAAATATATGGTTTAAAGTCCCTTATTATTTAGAAAAACTTCCATTTCTGGCCATGCTGCATTCACGTGACTTCCTCCAACCATTCTTCATGAAACTGCTCTCACAAAAGTCTATTACTTTATGTTAAACAAAATAAACATTAACTGTACAAATGGTTTTATAAAATGTATTTTCTTTTAGTTGCAATGAGGTTTACTTCCCATGTTCTAATCTATATAACAAAGGAAGACAGACACATTATTTGATCAATTTTATACCGAGTGAGATAGTCCTGCTGTAAAATAGAGGCTTGCAATTGGGAGCTACTGTGTTCGCATCTGACCTTATTTGTTTGTTGTTATTCGTAGGGAATGCTAGAATGGTTCCTTTACCCATTTTGTTTCCTTTGTTTCATCCAAATAAAAATATCAATTCTTGCTAAATACACTTTATCACTTAAACGTATAGTGTACACAAGCAGACTCGGAACTTTCTGTCGAACTCGAGTGACAATCCGGCATTCTTTCAAGTCAAACCAACTGTCGAGCGTTATATAACTAAATTCTCTTCAAAGTTCAGGCTATACCTATAAAATAGAGGTTTAATCTGGACACCTCCCCGTGTTTGTTTTACCCTGTACTGAGGTTTCCACCATCTCTTCCAGAACATTATAAAATATTGTTATCTCTGAAACGGCCAAGTAATGAAAATGCATTCAAATATAGAAGCTTTGCTTGGGTACAGAGCAGTCCAAAACAAACAATAAAAAACTACATTTAGCCACTTCCAGTTTAAGTGGACAAGAAAGCAATAGGAAACAGAGGACACTGGAAAACGCCTCTTTAACGTAATGGATGAGCTAGGTGTGGTACACGGGAAGAACGCCAGCGTTAAGAATATCATTGGTATGTTAATTCTTTTGTTTTTATTTTACTTTTTACCATTGTCTACCACGAGAATCCCCGGCCTCAAGCTGCCAATTACATGAGAAATGTTTCCGTCTTGCTTATTTCCTAACAGAATGTATTGAAATTACATATATCTAAACCATTTGGCCCAAATGACCTGGTTGTCGACGGGCCCTTAAACTCCACACTCACTCACTCACTCACTCACTCTAAACCATTTTACAGGATAAATTAACTAGGGGTATTTTAAACTTCGTGGAAATGAGTGACCTTTGATGTCTAAAGCATTCGATTAACATTTTAAAGCCCTAATTGTATTGGTAATTGATTTTGGACAATGAATGAAATGGGGAAAGAGATGCTCAAATGAGCACGAGTTCCACTGAGCTTAAAGTTACCCGACGTTTGTCTCCACAGGTTAAGGGAAAACTCACTCACTCTGTAGTGAGATGATATCGTGTCTGCCTCAAGTTTAAGAGGTCTCGAGTTCGAAACTCGATCAGGGGAAGATATTTGGATAAGGCTTTTCCCGCGGTTTTACCTTATCGTGAAAGATAAATGTCTGGTAACTTTAAGCTCTGTGTACCCTGTACTCATTTGAACATCATTCATCTTCCGATATGACTTAACGTTGGAGGTTTTCCCTTATCCTGAAAGATGAATGTGTAGTAACTCTAAGCTCTATGTGCCCTGTACTCACTTCATTCATCGTCCGATATGACAATGTTGGAGGTTTTACCCTATCCTGAGAGATGAATGGTAACTCTAAGATATATGTACCCTGTACTCATTTGAAGATCATTTCATTCATTGTCCATCATGACTTAACGTTGGAGATTTTTACCTTATCCTGAAACATGAACGTCTGGGAGCACTAAGCTCTATGTACCCTGTACTCATATGAACATCATTTCATTCATCGGCTGATATAACTGAACGTTAGAGCACATTTATGTTCCAAAAGGTCGACAATTTTTGCATGACAAAAGAAACAATAACTGCAGTTAAATGGTTAAATTGTGGCTGTTTTTATCATATGTGAATTATACTTCAATTGTCATGTAGGCTATTATGGACAACACTGAAGCTATAACAATTTGATGACACATGGCCATTCTGCGAAAGGCTCTTGAATAGGCGCCAGTGAATCTGGGATATTCCATGTTGCTTCATCTATTACCGGTGTCATTGTTATAACACAATCTGTATTATAGTACAATATCATGTCAAAAATATTCTGGTTAGATTAATAATTTATAAAAAAAAAATTGGGCCCATAGAAACACAAAAACGAATGTAATAATGATATAATCTGATAGAGAAAATATTTTGTATAAGACAGCGTGGTCAAAGCTGCCAATTATTACAATTAATTATTTATACAATGTTATTAACAAGTTGCAACAACGCGAGGGCAAAAACGGACGAGGCTAATGTGAATTCCTGTGTGTCATATATATATATATATATATATATATATATATATATATATATATATATCCCATTTACTTCCATACTGTCTTACGTTTGAGACAAGCTGTAGTTTCACTCAAGTTGTTCTCGGGAAGCAAGCCAGGTGAAAAGACGATTATAAATCGACGTTTCGGAAGTGTGCATCTCTCCCATCATCAGAATATTTATTAAATGTTATAACCACAAATGAATCACTGGCTATAACACAAATATAAACAAAGACAAAAAACTATCGAAATTCGCATTACTGAACAAAAGACTGTTTTCAGTAAATTAAATGCCAGTTCAGGAGATGGCATGAGTATAGAAAATTAATTGCATCAAAGAAACGCAACTACTTAACTTGATTATCAAGCTGTATTGATCTGTGCTTCCTAAGTTGACGGATTTCCATTTTTAAGGCCGGTTTCCAAGAGGAGCTGAACTGAAATCCAGCATCACGATTAAGCGTGCTCCTCTCTGAGTAAATGGCCAAAACCTCCTTAATTCTCCGCTCCCACTAACTGCTGCGTCGCCTCCCGAAATTTGGCTCTATGGTCGTTATCAAAACAATGCTCTGTCAGTCCAGACTTCTCAGGTTGCATTAAACGAATGCTCCGTTCATGTTCGTTTATTCTAGTAGCGACGATCCTTCCAGTTTGTCCTATATACGGTGTCCAACATTCACAGGGAATGCGGTATACCCCCAGGACTTGGAACTCCAGTTTGTCTTTCACTGGTCTCAACAGATGTTTAATCTTCGGAGGTGGCTTGTGGATGGTCCTGATGTATTTGGCGAGAATTCTGCTGATTCTGCCGGATAGGTTGCCGGTAAACGGGATGCAGGCTGTAGCGGTAGGCTTATCTGACGCTTGCTGTATTACAGGTTTCCCTTTCCTAGCTTTGGTGATCGAGGCTTCAACGTCATGTTCGGAGTAGCCGTTTTGACGGAAAGTGAGTCTCAGGTGCTATAATTCTTGTTTTAAGTGGCTGGGATCAGAGATAGACAAAACTCTGTGGGTCAGTGTATTGAGAACTCCCAGTCGTTGAGACTTATGATGGAAACTGTGAGCGTTCAGATAGAGATCGGTGTGTGTAGGCTTGCGATATACAGCATGCCCAAGTGTGGAGTGAACATATATCTGACATTTGTGATTCCTGCAAATTCTAGTGGCTGAAGTGATCCGTTCATTGTTGCTTAGCACAGGGCAGGGAAGCGCAGCAGTTCCCCTCGCATTGTTACAAGAATAATCAGTGCCTTATCTGAGAGGTTTCTATTAACAAAGATAAATCTCTGGTTACGGTTCAAGCAGCGCGACTATACCCACAGTATAACTGTGTGAGCTTACCATGAGGTTATGTTGTTTATGCTTTGTAACGGAATATTGCACTGGTTTCATAAACTATATCATGAAATGTATTCTCCTTTTGAGATTATATATCCATTGCAGAACTGGTGAGTTTATTATCTCAGTTATTTCAGGTTATGTGGTTTATCAATTAGGTTGTTTCATCACAGTATGAAGGTTCTACATTTATTATTCTTACGTAACCTACACGCACGATTGCCGGAAGTTGCCATCTTATGCACAAGCATTGCCAACTACTACTTCCAACGTCATGCAAATGATGTGGCATTACTGGCGCTTTCATTTCTCTTACGTTGTCAGCAACATTAGTCCTTCCCTTTTCAAGGGAAAGTAGTTTTAACTCGCAAACGAAGGCAGTTCACATTATGCTAAAGTTAAATACGAGACAAAGTGTTAAACCAGAATGTATAAAAATGAAATTACTTGCAGTTCCTTCTCTATTAACTTTTAAAATATACTGCACAAAATGAAAAATTATAATACAATAAATTCTGAAAATAACACAAGGAAAGGGGAATGAATGTAGTATTATTTATGTGTGAAAAATGTTTGTAAAAATATAAAGGAATAATATTGTGACTTCGAGGGTACGTAGAATCAAAAGTCTGGTTTGTAGAAATTTAAAACACTATTGCAGTAAAACAGAAACTTTTTAGAACCCTTGCAGCAGCAAAAAGACGTGACATTGACAGTCAACTGTCTTCAAGGTCGACTCGGTGCTTCGCCGCACCTAAACAAATGAAAGAAATCACTGCGGCACACTTCAAGGGTCCAGCCCGCCTCGGTAGCGTGGTGGTAGCATGTCTGTTTCACGTTCAAGAGGTCCCGAGTTCGAAACTCTGTCAGAGTGAGTTACCAGGATAAGGTTTTTTCCGATCTTAAGAGATGAATGTCGGGTAACTCTAAGCTCTATGGATCCTGGGTTCATTTGAGCATCATTTTACCCATTCCATTCATCGTCCGATATGACATAAAGTTGGAGGACGTAAATTCAAAGAAACAAAAAATCAAATGTTCACTGACGCAATATTCATCACACAACGGACACAATTACAACACAACTCATTCCTTATCACACTTTTCCGCTATCTATACATCCCACTCATTGTTTCTAGAATGCCGTAGACCTTCCAAGAACATTCGCGGCGGCAAAAGCAAGACGGAACATTCCAGAACCTCTCCTCTTGGCAAGCGTCCAGCTCTCCTGCCCACGCGCCCGGCACTGGCTTTTCGCTGCTCCAACACAATGCGATCGTGACTATATGGTACAACAAATTAAAAAAAAAAACAGAATTAAAGGTAATAATGGAATATAGAAGTTTTAAAAAAAACTATAAATATTTATTAAGGCTTACTATTCATTTGAGGAACTTTTTGTTTCCTTGTTCCATTTATACCCCACCTTTAACTGCGATGGTCATATCGGTAGCCGTTCTCCTTTGGAACATACTGAAGGTGTTAACTCGTTATCTTTGGTTTCTAATCATTAGATCACGTACACATTCACACTCTCATTCATACTTCCAGACTGTGGGGAAGATGGGAATTATCTTGGTTGGAGAAAAATCCCCACCCCCACCGCCGGGAATCGAACCCGGAACCCCTAGCACGGCAAGCAGGTGCTCTACTGACTGAGCTACGGGTTGAAGAGCTTGTAGGTAGCTGATATCAGTATTTTAGCGGTAATGACTATGCCAAATCAAATTCCGTAATCTCCATGGATAATGAATTGAACTGAACTTCTTATAATTGAAATTTTGTACAGTTCCGGCTATTCATTCAAGTGATACTCCTAATATCACATGACATTCACGTAAAAGGTGAAACTTACTTAACCTCACTCGCCGACGATGTTCTAAGATATGCAAAATGCTGCACAGCCTACAAATACCCTTTGGCGATAGAACAATCATCGCTCTGAATGGTAAAGTAGTTTTTTTAGACTAACAGCTCATAATTCCGATAATGATCAACAGTATCTTGCAGATCATAATCTAAAGATCTAAGACTCCAGTCAGTGTTGCCAACACAAATTCAGATACTAGTTTCATTGTTAAAATTCGCATTGAAGTATATCTTCACGAATAACTTCTATGACCAAGCTATCAAAACCACATGAAACTATTTGAAGAAGTATATAAAATTCTAGTAATAGTTGCATTTATTAAAAGTCCTTCATTAACATTAGTTTAGCGAATCTGTATTCTGATTATTTTACCGATAAATAAAATAGCAGAAGCTAAATACAAATCTAAAATATAACCACTTAAGAATTATACTACATAACCTTAGTTATTGTGATACAATTTTATTAAAACAAAATTTCATTTTGTATAGTTCCAAAGAGATTTAACAATAAAAGTATGTAATTTAAAATAATACCAATAAACATTCGAGAAACTTTCATTAAAAAAATACAAATACATTTTGGATAGACAGAGTCAACCTGAAAAATTCAATGCCATGGCCGGGATTTGAACCACGGATCTCCTGGCTTCCGTCCAGTCGCTCTTACCCATTAAGTTCCCATGGCCAACTTGCCGTCATGCCATTAAATTGTCTATTTGACTCGTATGTTTCCCCGGTAAATCACTAGGGGCTCTCGCATTCGAGATACACCGTTTGTGGCGACTTACTATCGTAAGTACTTGAATTCCAGGCTCCATCATTTAACTCTTATTATTTTAGTTAATTGATGGAAATTAATCATTTCTTCATACTAGCCGTATATAGGCTAAGGTGCTGGATATATAGTCAATCTGAAAATTTCAATGTCATGGCCGGGATTTGAACCACAAACCGTCGGGCTTTGAATTGGTTCCGCATCCACCTTATTCACCAGACTTAGCCCCAAGTGACTTCTTCCTGTTACCAAACTTGAAAATTTGGCTTGGTGGTATGAAATGTCCATCAAATGCAGAAGTGATAGACGCCGTCAACCAGTGTTTTGCAGGCCTTGAGGAACCTATTTTGCCGACGGGATGAAAAAGTCATCAGTGGAGACTATGTCAGAAATAAATGAGATGTTTCCCGTAGGGGAGGATATCCGTCCCCTTAAGCTGCTTTAGTGCGAGGTACCTCTGACGTTACGAGAGGAACCTCGGGCCGAACATTCGAGCCCCTCCCTGAATGGGAGTTGTTCGGATTGGGTTGGACTCGAGGGGGCAGTGTGTTCCCTACACCCGTGGGAGATCGGGTACCTGCGGTAAGTCCTCGGCCGCCCGGAGGCGGCAGAGGGTTGCCTCAGAAGTCCCGGGTTCTCGCCTGCAGAGCTAGTAGGTCTGCTAGATCGCCCGGCGGCCCCACCGAGGTGTTCGGTAGACTTCCCTGCGGGGTTGACGCCTGTAAGTGCCGTATCCACCTCCATCCCATCTTGACGTTGTTGTCGATAGGGTGGGGGTTAAGAAATCATATATTGCCCCATGGAAAAAGCCCCGGAGTTTCCATAGATCCTCTGAGTATGAAAAAAAAGGTGAAATGTTCACAAAAGGAGCAATTCTTTTTTTTTTTTTTTTTTTTTTTTTTTTTACCAGATTTATCAAACGACCTATGTAATTTCTCGAGCCTGCAAATGTATGACACATTGGTATGATTTTATCTGAATAGAATGTACATACCCTGACAGGCGGTATATGTGCGATAGGCTGACATAAACAACTCTCTTGTTCTACATATTTTACGAAATGCTTTCACGCTTTGTCGTGTACCACAAGTACATAGTAGAGGAGGTAAAGATTCCAAACAGATATCCTAAAGTTTAGGAATGGGGAGGTAGTGTTTTAATCCCCCCTTAAGCAGATGCATTGTTTGCTGGAAGCCATAGAGGGGGCGCCAGGTCAGAGGAAGTGAGGAAGTGGCAGCTGAGAGCGCCAGGGAGGGGAGATGACTGCCGGCTAGGCTAGACGGTGAGACCGGCTCGGCGGAACGTCAGTTGCGAGGCAGACGAGGAACGGAATGGGTGTGTTTGTACGTGCGGCGGGCGGGTCTGCGTGTGGTTCCTAACATGTAGTGAGATGTGTATTGCAGCAATTATTTTGTAACTGCCTATTAAGTGAAGCTGACTGTGATATCAGTAGAAGATGAACCGTGTACTTCCTCTAGGATTCCTCTTCATCGCCTCACACTTCTGTGTAAGCACAGCACAAGAAACCAGGAGCAACCGGCCGCGATGGACAGGTAAGTTCTCACACTACTTTCTGAGGAACAGTACACAGATCTATGAGTCTGTCAATTGTGGTGTCATATTTCGGGAGTACAATAACAAAGTCTAACGTATCTTGAAACCTGTCAAAAATTCCGAAATTATTATCGTATTAATAGAGGATAGTCTAAACTTTAGGAGAACCTAAACCTTTTTTTCTACTTGTGTTTAAAATATAAATTAAATGAAGCTATAAATTGACAGATGTTCCATACTTAATACTTGGGCTGGTAAAAATATGAATGAGTAGGAAATTATGTCTGTCGAGTTTAAAAATATAAATTTTATGGTGCATGCGTTTGCATATTATGGATATTTTCATAATCATGTAATATTTATAGGTTATTGTATATATTTTATAAGCCTTTTTCAGTTTTCTTGTAATTAACTTATATTTTCGGTGTCAAAAGTAATGGAGGAAAACATTATTCATCATTTTTGTGAGGTTTTGGAAAATACATAACCTATTTTTGGTTTGTTAATGCATATATCCGTACTTCAGATACCATAATTACATGTGCATTTTGCATTTTTAATTTGTTTCAAAAGTTTTATATTACCTCTCGAAGGTACAGTAAGAAAAGTGGACGTTTACGTTTTTAAAATAAAGCTCAAAATGCCTGTCACAATAAGTTAAGTACGTAGCAATTCTGGCCAAACAGACGTTAATCATTAGCAACTAAAAGCGGAATGTCTCATTATTTGCCTGAATCATATACAGCGCCACTACACTCTAGTGTCCATTATGCATAACTTCCAGGCTGACATAGTCTGCGTAATTGAATGATCAAAATCGCTGGAAGTTAAAATATCTAAAGTATGCTTTCATTTATGCTGTCAAAATCTTTGAAATACGCTCTATAATTTGGAAAACGTGCACCAAGAGTACATTAAAATCTGAACTTTTAAGATTACTGGTAGCGCACTCATTGCCGAAAACCTGTCCCCCAAAATTTCGCGGGTTACCTTAATCGAACGTGTTTCCTAATATGCTTCCACAATTACTTCGAAAAAGTTAATTTTCCAGAATGTGAACAGCAACGTGTATCTAAACTGAAACGCTGACAGAAGAATGCCAATTATCCGTTATTCATTTTGCATAAAACTGTCCATTGTTGTACTGTAGCTTACAGAAATTTATGCAACGAAATATTGTCATTGTACTCAAAGAATAGATATGCCATTCTCTACTTTTAATGCATTTCTTCCTTCTTCCGATCGCTGTCATTTCATTTTCTCTGAATGCTGAGATGTAGGTTTATTGGTTTTACACAAGTTTATAGCAGAAATGACTGGGTCAACTTTGAAAGAATTTGCTAACTGGGGAAGGACCTTCATTTTTCCCCTTCAGAATATGCACCATCACTAAACTTAAGGTCACTTAAAATTACTGTGTAGTTGACTGTTTAATTTTCTTGCATACTTTTAAAGAACATACACTGAATCATTTTGAGTTGATGAAGTATACTGCGATCCATATAAACCTGAACCATTGCAATAGGCCATAACCTTTGAACCAATAATAGGACACATGTACAACTTTAGGAGAATATAACTCCCAATTAGGAGATTACATTACACTATTTACATCTCAGAGAAAATGTTGGAAGTATCATCCACCAGCGTCTATACATGTTTGTACTCGTCTCACCATATTATCTAAAGTGTTACTTATTTCGGTTCGAATGGATTCGTTGAGAACACCAGTTGTAGGCGGCCTGTTCTTTTACACTCATTTTTTAGACATCCCCACAAGAAAACATCCGCTGAGGTTCGATCAGGAGATCTGGGGGGCCACAGACTTTTGAGATTATTCGATTATCAAAGAAACTGGTTACAAGTTCCATGGTGTCATTAAATGTATGGCACGTTGCTCCATCTTGCTGGAAATAACATTCTCTCAATTCAATATCATCTCGAGGGATCTAGGGTCCGTGCTAAGTATTAATACTAAGCCAATATTACACCTCCTTCAAAGTGAAATTTAACTAAGTTTAGTGTCAACTTCATTTTTATTGTTATATTACAGTTTTGTTTGTGGCATGTGGTATGTTTATTTTACTATAATTCGATACTAAGTTCATTAGAGTATCAAATATGAGTTCATCAGAACAGTCGGCCAGTCTAAGAAGCAAAAGGTTGAATATGAGTCACCATTTCCTATGGAAAACAGTTATTCTCCGTTACAAGAAGTGGAACATTCAAATAAAAATGTGAGGACAGTTTCAAATCACAATTCTGACAATTCAAGGAAACCTCCACCTATTTATATAACGAATTTGGTTAACATCAACCTCATTTCAGTATTGAATAACCTAAGAATTGGCCCTTTCAAACATATGACAGTGATAACAAAGTCAAACTAATATGTGAGACAGTAGAAGGTTACAGATCCGCAGTCAGCTATCTAGCAAGCAACAAAGCTGAATATTATACATTTCAGATGAAAAATGAAAGAAATTTCAGAGGGCTGCATCCCTCACGTGACACGACCATGATAATGGAGGAACTGCGAGAGGCACGCTCTATTTCAGCTCAAATGATTCCAGTTCACCACCCAATTACGAAAGTGCCTCTGCCATTATTCTTTGTAGATCTTAAACCCAATGCTGTCAATGAAAGAATATACAACATAAACCATCTATACAATGCTGTGGTAAAAATAGAACCACCCAAACCTAGGAGAATATGGCGAGACGAGTGCAAACATGTATAGATGCTAGTGGATGACACTTCCAACATTTTCTCTGAGATGTAAATAGTATAATGTAATCTCCCAATTGTGTATTATATTCTCCCAAAGTTGCACGTGTGTCGTATTATTGGTTCAATAGTTATGGCGTATTGAAGTGGTTCAGGTTTATATGGATCGCACTGTATTATGTAAACACAACACAGATTTTTCACGCTTTTTTGGCTTCAGTTAAAGCTTTGAAATGTACTTTTGATTACACCCAAGTTTGTTTACAGTTAAAGCTGTCTCCATAGTAAGGAGTGCTATCCAGCCACTTATATATTTAAATATTAACTTCAAAATTAAAATTGTTTAAAATTTGGTGTACTGCACTCATATGAGTGTACCTTTTCTATTCTTGTTCAAAGTATTATTACCCAAAGCAGAGGAAAACAGCTTCGAGAGTTGTGACGTATTTCAGCCGGGAGCGAGGCCTGCAGTGCGTGTGACGTCAGGCAAGAGCCGTGTAGCACCAAGTTGTCTATGTAAATGGCGCTGTGAGTACAGAATCTGAGATTTCAGCCTGGTATAGCACACTCGATGACAACGATATAGCTGCCACGTATCTCATGGAACTGTTAAATGTATAACGTTATGATTTATTGAAGGACAAATATACACTCAAGAAAGACTTGGCTGATTTTTACAAGAATGTCTCCCAAACCAGATTTCCGAGGTTATACTCACTTGTCGCACAGGCATTGTGTATGTTTGGCTCGACATATGTGTGCGAACAATTTCTTTCTTCTGTTATGAAATTAGCTAAGTCCAAACCCCAAAGTACCTTGTTGTATCACAATCTAACATGCAGCCTTCAATTACAAATTTTTCAGACATTACGTCCTAACATTGATAAACTTAGTTAAAGAAAAACAAAACAGAAGGTGTCGGAAAATGTCCACGTAATTCTGTTCTGAATGGGTCTTCTCTAATTTGCAGAGAAAATTCCTTTATGTTTTATTTTATTTACTTTATAACATGCCTGAACAGATAAACTACGAGTTGAAGTTTTATATATTTTCTCATAGCACAGAGCCAAAATGGAATTGTTTATAAAATGTGACTAATTATGTAATTAAAGCAGTCAGCATTAATATTACAACATCCAAGATGTAAGTTGTACATATTATTAATACCCAATACATTTCCTGTCTTTCTTACGGAACCCCAACACATCAAATTGTTTCTTTCGTCCTGGGCAGCAGAAATCAGCGGGGAGACGTCACACGCTAACCAGCCTTTCGTTCGGGGTCATGTTTGACAGTAAGAGATGGCTTATCCTTCGATCTATTTCAAGTTAATCTACATAAATATTTGTATAAATAGTTTTAATAGATGATTTGACGTGTTGCATAACTTTGTGACGGTAATTTGTGAAAATAAACCGTACAAGATAATGCAGTCATACTTACGTGTTTCTATCTGCAGGTAATTATAATTTCCTCGTGTAGGTATTTTTGCAATACTATAATACCCGAGAGAACTGATTTTGCAGTGAATATAACCGCATACACGCAAGTTATTATACCCACAAATGAACTTAGAAACGACAATGAACGAAGCTGTTTCTCGTGGGAAGGTTCAGAGTATTTTTACGGTCATCATCCACGCCTTTAGAGCTGCAGGTGTACGGTGAACCAAGGAATTCACTTAACACCACGCGGTAATGTTTACGATGGCTCAGACCATTGTACGCCTAGCAAAGAATAACCTATTCCAGATCATTTTGTGTAAGGCTTAGTGCGATGTAATTATACATTATGAAAATCTAATATCCACAGCCTTCTTCTCATTGCTTCAACTGTTTACATTCTTTGAAACAAGCTCAAGCGTTAACCAACACAAAATACTTTGAACTTCTCTAAAATAGCTCTAAAGATTTTAATTTAAAAAAAAAACACGTTTTAAAAATTTTCAAACACTTGAAATGTAAATCTGGAATTTTCTGGGAATAACCTCTGAACTCCTCATTAGTCCGAGCGAGTTTTGCACAACTAGTAAACCGTAAGAGATGAAAAAACATTACTACATATAAATGTCGTTAAAGCACACATTTAAGTCAAACATTTTTTAGAAACTTGATAGTACTAGGTTTAGTAGTTCACGATTGTGTCAAAAGTAGAACATTCCTTCATTCAGAGCTCAAAACCTTTTAACGTGCCGATAACGCTAACCTCAGTTCCTTGTGGAATGTGACATTCGCCAATTATACTCTTTATAGTGGGCATTGCTTTTAGCAGATTTCAACGTAGATTGCAGTTCAATTAAAGGCAATCAGTGGCGAGGCGAGACTTTCAAAGCGAGGGAAGCTTCAAATAATAATTTTCACTAAAATAAGAGAGAATAATGACTCAAAGAACTAAGGCTACTCTTCAGTACTCTTTCTATTGTACAGTCACACGTAGGTCCAGTAGCGAGGCGTGACTTTCAAAGTGAAGGAAGCACCAAATAACAATTTTCATTAAAATAAGAGAGAATAATGACTCAAAGAACTAAGGCTACTCTTCAGTACTCTTTCTATTGTACAGTCACACGTAGGTCCAGTAGCGAGGCGTGACTTTCAAAGTGAGGGAAGCACCAAATAATAATTTTCATTAAAATAAGAGAGAATCATGACTCAAAGAACTAAGGCTATTCTTCAGTACTCTTTCTATTGTACAGTCACACGTAGCTCCAGTAGCGAGGCGTGACTTTCAAAGTGAGGGAAGCTTCAAATAATAATTTTCATTAATATAAGAGAGAATCATGACTCAAATAACTAAGGCTACTCTTCAGTACTCTTGCTATTGTACAGTCACGCGTAGGTCCAGTAGCGAGGCGTGACTTTCAAAGTGAGGGAGGCTTCAAATAATAATTTTCATTAATATAAGAGAGAATCATGACTCAAATAACTAAGGCTACTCTTCAGTACTCTTTCTATTGTACAGTCACACGTAAGTCAGTAGCGAGACGTGACTTTCAAAGCGAAGGAAGCTTCAAATAATAATTTTCATTAAAATAAGAGAGAATAATGACTCAAAGAATTAAGGCTACTCTTCAGTAATCTTTCTATTGTACAGTCACACGTAAGTCAGTAGCGAGACGTGACTTTCAAAGCGAAGGAAGCTTCAAATAATAATTTTCATTAAAATAAGAGAGAATAATGACTCAAAGAATTAAGGCTACTCTTCAGCAATCTTTCTATTATACAGTCACACATAAGTCAGTAGCGGGGCGTGACTTTCAAAGTGAGGAATGCTCCAAATAATAATTTTCATTAAAATAAGAGAGAATAATGACTCAAAGAACTAAAGCACTAACGCTTATTGAAATAAAATGTACCTGAAGGAAATAAATTCAAGATACATCTTAAAGGCATTCTGCCTAAGTTAAGGTCCCTGGCCATATCGCACGAATGGGTGAAATGATGCTCTAATGAGCCCAGGGTTCATAAAACTTAGTTACTAGCCATTTATCTTACAGAATAAAGGAAACCCCCGGATAAAACCTCATCCAAGTACTCACTCTGACCGAAATTCGAACTCGGGATCTGTTAACGTGGGGCATGCTACAGAAGGAAGCAAGAAATATCCTGAAAATGGTTTCGTCATTGGAGTATATAACATTCTTCTACAAAAGTAGGCAAACTGTTGCGGTAGACTTCGTGTTAGTTGACCGCAGTTCTGCCTGTGTAACTTCTAACCTAAATAACTCGTGAACACATATATTTTACCGCTACATTTGTCATTTCTTTTCACATAATGAAGTTTCCCAAATTCTTACAATAATAGAAACATGTCAATTTCAAGGAATTTACTAATTGCTCTATGTTATTGCACTCGCATGTGTTTTGTTTCCTTCCAAAAAGAAATGTATTCATTTTCTTAACTTCCTATCAAGAATTAGCCCTCAACAAACAGTTTCATGCTTTAATTTAATTTTTAACAGTGTACCAAGCTTGTGTTCAGTTTCGGGTCATCAGCCGAAAGCATACATATGTATGTCTACGTATGAAGCGAACAAAAGAAACGTGGGTCACGTGCGAGCACTGAAAGGCGCCGCTCGTTGTGCTTTTGTTTTCAGATTTTTGTAGTGTTATCTTCCGTAATGTGTATGACAAAGGAAGGTGCCTCTACAATCATCTAGAATAGATTCCAAATATATTTTATTTATCTGTCATCTACGACGTTGCTATTCCTATTCCCAACAAAAATTTCGATAACGAGCTTTCGCCGAAATAAAGTTAAAACAAGAGTAAGACAAGCAGATGGTCTTTCTCCACATCTTTGTGCTCTTGAAAAAGTAATACAAGAATGGCGTAAACAGGAAACAATTTTCAAAATTAATCGAACAATCATATTATAGAGAGTAAAATTAAAGGTAAATTGCCTAGCGTATGCACACAATCTCGCAGTCCTAACCCGTAACATCTTAATAGATAAAAAAAGATTGAATTATTAAAACAAACTAGCTAGAATCATCCCCTGAAGATGCTCATTGGAGATATGAGTGAAACGTAAGGAGAATTGCCATCCTTCGGACCATGGCCCACAAGCCCCGCAAATGCTTTTTATTGGATTAGGTTTTCTCTTATCCTAAAAGATGAATGTCTGATAACTCAAAGCTCTATGTACCCCGTATTCATTTGAACATTTCATTCATCGTCCGATATGAGTTAACGTTGGAGGTTTTCCCTTATTCTGAAAGATGAATGTCTGGTAACTAAGCTCTATGTACCCTGTACTCATTTGAACATCATTTCATTCATCGTCCGATATGACTTAACGTTGGAGGTTTTCTCTTATCCTGAAAGATGAACGTCTGGTAACTCTAAGCACTATGTACCCTGTACTCATTTGAACATCATTTCATTCATCGTCCGATATGACTTCTGAAAGATGAATGTCTGGTAGCTCTAAGCTCTATGTACCCTGTACTCATTTGTACATCATTTCATTCATCGTCCGATATGACTTAACGTTGGAGGTTTTCTCTTATTCTGAAAGATGAATGTCTGGTAACTCTAAGCTCTATGTACCCTGTACTCATTTGAACATCATTTCATTCATCGTCCGATATGACTTAACGTTGGAGGTTTTCTCTTATTCTGAAAGATGAATGTCTGGTAACTCTAAGCTCTATGTACCCTGTACTCATTTGTACATCATTTCATTCATCGTCCGATATGACTTAACGTTGGAGGTTTTCTCTTATTCTGAAAGATGAATGTCTGGTAACTCTAAGCTCTATGTACCCTGTACTCATTTGTACATCATTTCATTCTTCGTCCGATATGACTTAACGTTGGAGGTTTTCCCTTATTCTGAAAGATGAATGTCTGGTAACTCTAAGCTCTATGTACCCTGTACTCATTTGAACATTTCATTCATCGTCCGATATGACTTAACGTTGGAGGTTTTCTCTTATTCTGAAAGATGAATGTCTGGTAACTCTAAGCTCTATGTACCCTGTACTCATTTGTACATCATTTCATTCTTCGTCCGATATGACTTAACGTTGGAGGTTTTCTCTTATTCTGAAAGATGAATGTCTGGTAACTCTAAGCTCTAAGTACCCTGTACTCATTTGAACATCATTTCATTCATCGTCCGATATGACTTAACGTTGGAGGTTTTCTCTTATTCTGAAAGATGAATGTCTGGTAACTCTAAGCTCTATGTACCCTGTACTCATTTGTACATCATTTCATTCTTCGTCCGATATGACTTAACGTTGGAGGTTTTCCCTTATTCTGAAAGATGAATGTCTGGTAACTCTAAGCTCTATGTACCCTGTACTCATTTGAACATTTCATTCATCGTCCGATATGACTTAACGTTGGAGGTTTTCTCTTATCCTGAAAGATGAATGTCTGGTAACTCTAAGCTCTATGTACCCTGTACTTATTTGAACATTTCATTCATCGTCCGATATGACTTAACGTTGGAGGTTTTCCCTTATCCTGAAAGATGAATATCTGGTAACTAAGCTCTATGCACTCTGTACGTATTTGAATATCATTTCATTCATCGTCTGATATGACAACGTTGGAGGAAGTAATTTAAAAAATAAAATAAAATAATACCCATCGTTAGTAAGAGAAAGCAGCGGGCCAGTTTAGGCCACTATATGTATGAACCTTGTTTCTTTACTCCATAGCTGAAGAAACCTACTATGTAAGATCGAAGGCTGAAAGCATGCTTAGAATACAAAAACGTTCATTACAAAAACAAGGTGTGAGTCATTGGCGTGCAAAACTCTGTTCATATAATTATCTTGCCATTCCTGCTATTACGCGAAATAATTCGTTAGCACATCACCTTTGGACTCGTCACCATCTTCAGGTTAAGTATTGAAACTCTTAGCTTATGGTGGACGCCTACTAAACTATAATTCCGCCTCTGTAGTATGGCGGTAGTGATGCGATCCTGGCAACTGACAAAATATTTTTTGTTCTTTTGGTTTCACCCTCTTTGGGGTACATTGAATCAATCCTTTCCCAATGTGTTGCTGTTTTCTTATCTCCCAGTATTTCTTCATTCTATCAGTTCCCCCCCCCCCCTTTCTTCTGGCGAGATATTGGGTTTGCATTTTAATGTAGTTTTATCTTTGCACCTTATATTTTCGGTTTTAGTTATTACCTTCGCTGTCCCGTCAGGTAATGCATTTTCTGTGATTTTTAATTCTGCTAAGTAGTTTTCAGTTTCTTTAAACCAGTTACAGTTTTCAGCTTTTCTTGCGGATCTTTTCATGAGGTTTTTTTTTTTTTTTTTTCGAAATGCAAATCACTAAAGCATTCCCTTTAATTTTTAAAGTTTGGTATAGATATGTTGATGATATTTTTTGCAATTATTTCTGATACGTCTCTTTAAAATTACTAAATTTGCAAGATAAAGCTATAAATTTACATTAGAAACTTAAATTAATAGATATCTTCCTTTTCTAGATCTAAAGATAATAAGAAATAATAATAAATTAAACTTTGGTATTTATAGGAAGTCTACTCATACTGATAATTACATAAAAAATAAAAGTTTTAACCCCTTTTCACATAAATTTGCTGTTTTTAATAGTTTGATTTATAGATTAATATATATACCTCTGAATAAAGAGTAATTTAATAAAGAATATAAACATATTATTAATGCTGCTTTAATTAATGGTTTTAATAAAGACTTTATAAATAAAAAATTGAAAAATTCAAATATCAAACAGCTGTTAATGATATTTCTACCCTTAGAAAAATAAAAGACGATAATAATTTTAAAAAATTTGTTTACCATCCTTGGATTAATAAACATTTTCAATTTTTTTTAAAGAGTTTGGAATAACTTTAGTTCCTCAAAATATAGTATTAAAATGTATTACATCTCTATAAAAGATAAAATTCCTAATAACAAAAAATCTGGTATTTATCAGTTTAATTGTTTAGATTGTGATAAAGTTTATATTGGAAAGACAAAACGTAATTTAGAAACCAGAACTAAAGAACATTTTCGTAATATTAAGTACAAACAAACTGATAAATCGGCCATAGCAGATAATGTTTGGTCATTTAACCATGAGATAAATCCAGAAGTTAAATTATTAAAACAATTAAATGACCCGATAGATTTAATGGTTTGGGAAAATATATTTATTTTAAAAAACAGACATCGCGTAATGAGTTTTGAAATACCGGCAGTCGATTCTGTTTTTAAACTTGTTTTATTTTCAGATTTTGGTAGTACTAACAAGAACATGTCAACATCTAGCGTTCGTAACGATGGTGACAGCTTTATTTCCATGTGAAAATATGTATAAGTTGACATGAAATCGCGATCCTGGAGAATTTATAAGAATTATCATTTCTTATAAGTGAAGTTTTAAGTTACAAATTGTTATATTTGTTTACTTCACTGTTAATAGCTTCATATTTTACGTATTCACCAGTTAGGTTTTGTTTTAGGTTATGGAAGAAATCAAAGATTTGTTTATTTAATCTGCTCGAGTTCATTCTGAGAAGATGGCCATAAAAATTTATCCTCCTTTTTCGCATAGTATCTGAGAGTTTTTCATTTTTTTTTTTTTTTTTTTTTTTTTTTTTTTTTTTGTAGAGAGTTTCATTCTTGATGTATACTATCTTATCTTGAAATTTTGGTCCTATGATCTTTCTTAATATTTTCCTTTCTTTTAATTCGAACTTCTCTATCTGACCCTTGAAATTCATGTTGAGTGTTTCTGATGCGTAAATAAATTATTTATTTATCATTGTTTAATTTGTATTAATAGGAGAAAATTGGAGAGAGAACGAACTGTTGAAGGAGTAGGTAAGGCTCCCCAATTTGGGGCCCCTCCTGTACCCTATCGGCTCTAAACTGATGCTGCAGTAAATTGCTTTTCCAAATGGCTTGCTCTAAACCACAACGCTGATATTTGCTCATGTTTGCGGTTACATTGTAAGAGTAGCTTATGCTACTACCTCATACAACTCTGTTTCATTGGCCGTGACCTCGGACCAACTAACCAACCAGCCAGGCCAAGCTTTATGATACTCACACTTCGATACCGTTATTACTGGCGCCCGTCCGCCCGCATTTTGATGACATAATCATCACACAACATATTTTAAACTATTTAAAGAATAACATAATCATGTGTTAACACGCCGGTAATGCCAACTTTGGTTTCTTGCGGAATGTGACAATCGCCTTATTCAAGAAGGCCGTGAATTATTGTATAAAATGGCGGGTCAATGTTTCAGTTTTCTCAAAACATAAGTAAGTTTGAAAGTTGTAATCTATTAATTAATTAAATATTTGCTATGTTATTTTAATCGTCTTATTAGAGAGTTTTTGCCATAGCGTGTTTTCTGATACGGTATCGGCTATTGTCATGTGGTTTGAATACGGTATACTATATTGTAGCGTATGTTGTCGAGTCAGAGTTTTTGCACGAGTCAGTGGATATGGTACGTTAATAAGAACAGAAAATGGAGCAATTACTTAATATCGCAGCGCTCGGTGACGTTGATGATGAGTTATTGGAATATATGATAATTCATAATATTAACAGACAAAGAAATATCCCCCAAGGAGGCGTGACAATTCCGAAACTAGATTTAAATCAAATTACAAATGAAGAATACCGACTCTATTTTCGTTTTGATAAAATGGCTAGTTCAGGCTTTACATATATCACCTAGAATTGTAACAATAACGATATTCTGCTAGAGGTAAGTTTGAATAAACAATTTACATAGTTCGTATGGTATATGTTAGGTTATGTTGTACAGACAGTACATTTACTATTTCAGGAGTGGAAGGTTTGGCGTCTGGCATATCCCAGCAGGCTGTCTGATTTGGTAGACGTTTCTGGCGTATCTTCTTCATATTTATCAGCAGTAGCCAATGAAACGATGAATATAATATATAGAAATAAAGGTCACTTAATAACAAATCTGGCTAACCTAACATGGCCTGGCAGAAATAAATTGCAATATTATGCACATGCTATATCATTAAAGGGAGCACCTATAAGAAATTGTTGGGCCTTTTAGGTAGATGGTACAACTTGAGATGGTGATCTATGTGTTCCGTTATTGTACAGAGGGAAATATTTTTTCCAATTGCAGCTTCCAATTTGCAACTATTTCTTTCCATACAGTTGGATCTTCATATGGGTTGGTTGAAATTACCTCCCGCATCAATATTAGATCATCATTAATGGTAAAGCGTAATTTTTCTTGTGTCATTTTGTAAGAGAAATGCTAACCACGAAGCCTCACGTTAATAAGCTATAACGTGTCCGGTTATTGGTTATCTGTTTACAGTAAACGTGCGCATGTGAATATCGCTCACGTGACATTAGCGTTTACGGTAACAGCCAAAATATGAATCAGAACTCCCTATTATTTCCACTGCCTCCGTTATGCAGAATGTTGCCTTTTTCTAAAGGTCATGTTGTCAACACTGATGATATGCATGACAAATGAATATCACGACCATGAGAAAGATAAAACAATGAAAGATAAAAGATAAAACAATGCATGATGTACGGTTTAAAAGGATACTGTTGTTTCTCAAATTTCTCCAACTTGCCTCGCATTTCTTTTAGCCACTCCTATTTTAACTTTTTTTTTTTTCAAATATATCCCTGCTTTCCCGATTTATTCATTTCATGCGCAGTAAAACAACATTTAAACATTAATAAAACACACCCAAGTCCTTCCCCCCCCCCCTCCAGTTAGGAGTCCTAGAACTATTATTTTGTTATCTTTGCGTAACTAGTTAAATATATCGAAGTTAACAAATGAAGGATAAGTTTAATGGGGAAGTGATACTGGGATTCCAGAGGTCATGTATGCGTCACTAGGTCGCGGTATAATTATAACTGTCCATTAATGGGAGGAGAAAGGCATGTGAAATGATATAGCTCAAGTGGGGAGACAGACAGCTGGTAGAACAGGCGCCAGGGCTGACTGAGGGGTCCTCGGCAGGCGCCTGTCGAACAATACGCGGTCTTCCACCCTCACAGGGCAGCACGGACTAGCCATTAAAGCAAAGGTCGCCTGCTTCTTCTTCTTCCCGCGCCGTATATGACGACAAACATGTTCCAAACCGACAGATGCTGACGACATAATCGAGTATTGCTGCCTATATCACGAACCCAGCCAAAAGGTAATACTGAATTCCACCCAAAAATATCATTAGATTGGATTGATTTGCCTTCAGTAAGTTCACTAGCGAAAATGGAACATGTCAATGAAGTGCACAGTTTAATAGCATATGTATTTGAATACTGAGCATCAAAGACACACTGAATGCGCCTATACAATTAAATATTGACAGCAACTTGATAAATAGTGTTGACAACGTACAACTACTTGGGGTCACACTGCACAAAATAAAGAACTATGTCCCAGAAGCAACTATTAGAATAATTTATTTCTCCCTCATTCAGTCACACATCTCATATGGTCTGGAGATCTGGGGCAATACTTCGAAATTAAATTTAAACAAAAGTTTTACTTTACAGAAAAGAGCAATTAGATATATATCTAATTTAAAAACTAAAGAATCATGTAGGGAAGCCTTTCGTCAGCAAAAAATAATGACGCTGACAAACCTGTACATCTACAAAACAATTTTATATATGATAAAATACATCCTATTGCAAACAAATTTGGATATTCATAACCACAACACAAGAACAAGAATAATTTCGCTACTATGATGTATAGACTCCACCTGTGTGACAAGTTGCCTAGTTACATGGGAGCCAAGCTATATAACAAACTCCCAGCAGAAGTTAAAGTGTCTAGTAACTTAACAAAATTCAAATTTTTCTTGAAATCATATTTAATTAATAATGTTTTTTATTCACTTGATGAATTTCTAAACTAAGACTACAACTTCAGATTTTATCGTTTGAGTGCTAGTTTCTTATTTTACAATACTTATGACTAAAACCTAGACATTGTATTAGGTGTACAAGACATTATACATTTAGAATAACATCACCTAAGTTTTAGTTTCTTCAAATATCTGTATATATATATATATATATATATATATATCAAAATATCCAGCAACTTTAATTGTATATAATTGACGACTTGCCTGTTTTCAACAATGCTTGTAAAACATAAGGTGATAATAAAGTATTATTATTATTATTATTATTATTATTATTATTATTATTATTATTATTATTATTATTATTATTATTATTATTATTATTATTATTATTATTATTATTATTATTATTATTGTTGTTGTTGTTGTTGTTGTTGTTGTTGTTGTTGTTGTTGTTATTATTATTATTATTATTATTATTATTATTATTATTATTATTATTATTATTATTATTATTATTATTATTATTATTATTATTATTATTATTATTATATACAGGCAATATGAAAAACAAGGCAGGGTTAATTATATATGACACAAAATCAAACACTCCCCTGCATACTAACAAATGTGTATATACAAATACAATTTGGTAGTTTCACTTGGCTTTTACCAGTACGTTCCAACTTTTATATTGGATTTGTAATATATAGTGTGACTTTGTGGTTTCGTAGAATTAAAAGTCCAATTTGCAGAAATTCAAAATGTTCTTTATGTCCGTAGAAATACACTCACAATAGCAGCATTACGTCACATACACAATCTACCAAGGTCGATGACCACAACAACAACGTTCTGATTACATCTGTTTACAACTGTTTATTGTTTACGACTGTCGCTTCCTTAAATACCTCATTGATAATTCGAGACTTTTCTGTAACAATCGCTAGATATTTCTGGAATAAACAAGACATCGAATGTTCTGTCACTAAACGATACCCGCACCTTCCAGAAGCGTAACTTAATCTGTGTTGGCAAGTACTTTATCTCCACTATCTTTATTTGCCGGCTCTTTGTGTATACAAGCACCGCTATCGTAGATAATGGGTTCGCGACAATCGTGTTACGTATTACACGTAAAGTACAAAATTATTCTATTAAACACAGCCCAAAGTAAAACTCGGAGCTAAACTTAAACGTATTTTAATGCATTATTGAAAACAAAAGCGCAACTATTTTTCTTAACAACAACAAAACTATACACAAGCAGCTCTTGCTCTCAACATTGAAAAGAATAAACTTCTCTCGACCCTATTGTCAGTTCTTCAATACACATTTATTAAAATATCTATTTATTTTCAGCTGCTATTGCTAAAGCCTCTTCTTCGGTAGATAGCGTAAGCATGAGAAATTCAATGCCTTGGCCGGGATTTGAACCATGGATCTCCTGGTTTCCGTCCAGTCGCTCTAACCCATTGAGCTACCATAGCCAACTTGCCGTCATTAAATTCTCCAATTGACTCGTATATTTCCCCGGTAGACCACTAGGGGCTCTCGCATCCGAGATCCACCGTTTGTGGCGACTTAGTATTTTAAGTACTTGAGTCCCAGGCTTCGTCATTTAACTCTAATTATTTTAGTTAATTGATGGAAATTAATCATGATTAATCAAGATCCTAATAAATTAAATTACGGTTTGAAAGAGTATTTGTACGTTCTGAGACTTGAGGACTGGAGGACTGCAGAAAAAAGAAATGTTGCCATTAAAAAAAAAAATCTCACACCCTTTATTTGTAATCATAGTATGTGAAGGCAAGTTGATATCAAAAAGCTTTTCCAAAAAACGTATCACTTCACAGAGTTGCAGCAGCGGGGTTACGGGCATTGTTTCACACTTTTTAAACACCCGGTATATATCAGTGAAACTAAATTCCAAGAGCCGGACGAAATTCTTAGAAGCTGCCATAAAGGCAACAGCTGAATCGCTACCGAAAACGTACAGAATTGCGGAGGAAACATTTCTATCAAATAACGTCATTTATTTACAAGAAAGTCGAAGAGGTTAAAACCTCACCTCCATTAAGTTGGCACTCGCCCCTGCTCATGCACAATAGCGGCAAGATGGCGTGCTTTGTTGACAAAGACATTTTCTTAAGATAAGATGCTTTATTGTCACATACGCTTACAAATAGTGAGTAAAAACTCAGTAAACAGGTGACTCGTCAACAGTAGAAAATTTAAAATAATAATAATTACACAAAATAACAATAACACTAATAATATAAATACTAATAATACTAATAATATAATTACTAATAATATCAATACAACTATATACAAATATTGTTATAATTATGACATACCCTTGGAATAATATTGTCAGAATATTAGAATTACAAAAAGACAAAAAAAAGTTCATTATAATTCAATTTTATCTTCCATATATTCAATAATCGAGTAGTAGGCTTTGTCCATTAGTAGGCTTTTTATTGCTTTATTAAAGCATTTGAGGTTTTTCATTTCACGGATTCTTACAGGTAATTTATTATATATTTTTATTCCTGCATATTGAGGGCTTTTGTCATACAGTGCTAATCTGTGCATGGATGGTTTTAGATTATTTTTATTTCTCGTTCCATGATTATGTTGCATTTGTGAATTTTAAATTGTGTCAAAATTTGAATGGATGTATTTATTTATTTCATACAGGTATTGGGATGGTAAGGTTAATATCTTCAGGTTTTTGAACAGGTTTCTGCATGAAACTTTTGGTCTTGATTGAGTCATTATGCGAATTATCTTTTTTTGACTTTTAAAGATCGTTTCCCATCCTGTAGAGTTCCCCCATAGTATTATTCCGTATGTCATCAAAGAGTGGAAGTAACTGAAGTACACTGTGTTTCTTGTTTCGAGGTTTGTTAATTTAGTTATGCAGCTCATAAAAGGAGAATCTACAGGATCTACAATAATAACACCAACTCTAAATGCAAATCCTAAGGTTTGCTCATTTTTGTTATTCGGTTTTGTTGGAGCTCAATTTTTTGCTATCCCGCGAAACAATTTCGTCTTCTATTACACACACATAACCTATGCTTATTTTATAATTTCGTCGTAATTTCTACCTTTTATCGTTGTATTTATTGCTCCAAGTCTGTTGACTGGCTCACCGTGACCAATAATGGTTAATGACCAGAGTTCACGGCATATGTATTTATGATTTCACGAATACTGCTTTTAATAGTCTTGTCCCATAATTAAATCCTTAATTGCACACGTCTTTTATGTTTACTTGTTATTACACAATCAGCTACCAAATATCGCTGTTTTATGTTCCAACTTCTGCTGTGTTCTGTTGTTTCACCAGTAAACATTTCTGTTTAAACGTGACTCAGTGTGCCGCAGCGTCGAGCTCTGGTTCCGGGAAATGGAATTCGTCTGTGATCGTTCCCACTCACAATATTCGGGTTTCTGCTCCGGATACATGACCGGTGCACACTCAACATTGTGACGAAAGTGAGGAATTGCGATAGGTAGCGATCCTGCCAAGAAATGCAGCATCACATCACCTCTCCTATGGGTTGAATGATAGCCCTCTTCTGCCGCGTTGCGTGAGCGTGAGGTTGGCAGCTGTGGGCCCGTCGGGTCTTAATGGCATGGTATTATTACTTTTTAAATAAATATGGTAGTATTTTAATCATGTCTAATTTGCCAAAGTGGGACACTTGTAAATACAGGAGATGTTTTGTTTGCTTTTACAAATAAATGTTGGGATGGGATGTCACTACGGATAGGATTCGATGCGTAGGCCACCATGCTGGACCCATTGGGGGGGGGGGGGGCACCACCGGGAGGAATGATGAGGTGAAAGAGACAGAGGGTGGCCAACCCAAGGAGTCACGACAGTACAGAGGGCAGGGTCCTACAGTTTCATTCATTGTGGGCAAGGGTGTGTACGAGGGCAGTCCACACAGAGTGAAGACCGACCAGGGAGTTACCGAGCTGTCCTCGAAGGGCGCCCGGCGCCTACATGGGGCTTTCCATAGGGCAAGACCTAGGGCAAGGGCAAGAAGGCTACCGTTCAACCTCGGTAGGGCCGCCTGGTGATCTAGCACACCTTCTACTAGCTATGCAGGCTAGTACGCGGGAATGTATGGCTTCCCTCAACCCCGTTCGGGTATCGGGAACCACTGCAACGTCGAGTCCAAAGGCCACGCCATGGCTCAGTGTTTAGAGCGCTTGGCTCTCACCAAGGCGGCCCGGGTTCGATCCCAGACGACCGCAAAGTGAGATTTGTGGTGGACAACACGGCGTTGGGGCGGGTTTTCTCCGGGACCTCCGGTTTCCCCCGCCATCTCATTCCACCGATGCTCCATCTTCATCTCATGCATCATCAGTGTCACCGCCTGCGGTGCCGTATGTAGTAAAAGCGGGCGTTAAACACTACACATTTCACTTCGAGTCCAACCCAATGGGAGGGGCTCAGCAGTTCGGCCCGAGGTTCCTCTAGTAACGTCAGAGGTACCACGAGTGCTAGGGTCCGCAGCGCCCGCACCACGGCAGCTGAAGGGGGCGGATCCCCCTCCTCCCTACGGGAGGTCCCCACAGTTTACTTGGATAGAGACTTTCCCCGACAGGCCAGGACAACGGACACGCTCCCCCACAGCGGGACGGCGACGAGCCCTAATGGTCCCATGCAGGCGATCCCGAAATGGTTCCAGCAGAGGAGCGGAGACCGGCAATCCACCTATCGGAGTAGATTTTCCTCAGAGTATATCATCCTGCCATGCACCACCGAGACTCCCGCCGACACTTCTACACTGAAAGAGACCACCAGGTGAGAGATGATATGAAATGATAATGGAGATGAAATGGTGGGACAGGAACTTCAGGGGATGTAATTAACCTACCCAGCATTTGCACAGTGACCCGGAAAACCCCCCGAAAAAACCTGTGGGTCAGGTAGGACGGTCATGGGAATCGAATCCGTTCGGTAATGCTATTCATATTATTGTTATTATTAGTACTCTTTTGTGTGATATGTTTTTGCGAAAGAGGCCATGTAGGACTACACAAAGTACTTACAGACGTTTCTTAGCTCTTCTATAAATACAAAGTTCTCTCATTCTTTGACTGTAGACTTTCTTTCTCTCATCTGTCCACGTTGTTCGATTTGTCCTCTTGGTCAACTTGTCACTTATGTACCTTCATTCTAAAGACATCCATGTCTAGGATATCGTCTTGAGTGATTCCTGACAATTTTAAATCTTTGTTACTTCACCAATCCATTTCATAGTGTCTGTCTGTGTTTTACTTCTATTTACCACAGTGTGGTACTTTTTAGCTGACAATGTTTTGTCCATTACTGTAAACGCTTTTTGTCCAAGATACCCTGTCGAGTATTACGGAATACCAGGTATTTCTTAATACCCGACGTAAAAGTATAATGTTCATATAAGTTTACAAAATATACTGAACAGAAATAAAGTTAAAATGAGTTTTATGTATAATATTAGCAGCCAAACAATTATTATTGGTTATATAATTAGAAATATAGTCTAATTCAAATCCACAGTATATTTAAAAAAAACTAAATTCATTGAAATGCAAACAAAATCTATGTTTTCTATTATTCTAGACTTGGTCTGTCTTCTAGGCCTATAAACATTTGTTGATAGATGTTTTGTCTATTTTAAAACAGTCATGTTTCATGTTTTATGAAATGAAATTAATTTGTCAATGTTTAAAACCACCTATTTCATAATACCCGACTATTTCACATTAATCTCCATTTGTAACACTTTCTCTAATTGCACTGTTTTATAACAACAAAATGAATAGCAATGTGTTTAGTGACAGTTCATCAGTTATAATATGTACATGATTTGGCGATTTTTAATTAAAAACCATTCAAGTTTTCTTTAGAAATATAAATGGTATTCCATAATACCTTCCTGTCATCTATAGTGTGACCCATATAAACCTGAACCATTTCATTAGGCCATAACTTTTGTACCAATAACGGGACACATGTGAACTTTGGGAGAATATAATACACATTTGGGAGATTACATTGCACTATTTACATCTTATAGAAAATGTTGCAAGTGTTTGAGTAAACAAAAAAGAAAACACTCTTTTGCATAAAAATGCGCCTTAGGATGGGGCAATTTACTTGCTCACTCAGAAGGCACTGAACTTCAATTCAAAGTCCAGTATCTTTAGTTTTTTTATCAGGTAATTAGCAAATTTCTCGGTCCGATGTTGTTTATTTGTAGCCGTTAAGCTCTCGTCGCCTCAACCACGAAGTCACAATGAACAAGCAGTGTCATTGAAAAACTTGGCAGGAGTTGCAGTACATTATACGGCATGCTAAAAAACAACAAAGAAATAGACGGCGCAGTGCTAAATATTGGAATTCTGCCACTTGACTATCTACATAAATAAGAACGAAAGTCGCTTTAGCAGTTCCACAATTGACCCACAAATATCATTAATAGGGATCAATAGACATGGTTGCCAAATCCTTCAACAAAACATGAGAAAGAATCTCTCTCCATCACGTTCGAGAGGTCATCCACAAAAGTATGTTGCAAATCTTCCCTCCAACACATTGACACATGTAGCAAGGCACCCAGTGTGTAAGCCTCTGTCATCGTCCGATATGACTTAACGTTGGAGGCGTTCTCCTATCGTGAAAGACGAATGTCTGGTAACTCTAAGCTCTATATACCCTGTACTCATTTAAACATCATTTCATTCAGCATCCGATATGACTTAACGTTGGAGGTTTTACCTTATCCTAAAAGATGAATGTCTGGTAACTCTAAGCTCTATGTGCTCTGTACTCATTTGAACATCATTTCATTCATCGTCCGATATGACTTAACTTTGGAGGTTTTCTCTTATCCTGAAAGATGAATGTCTCGTAACTCTAAGCTCTATGTACTCTGTACTCATTTGTACATCATTTCATTCATCGTGATATGACTTAACGTTGGAGGTTTTCCCTTATCCTGAAAGATGACTGCTCGCTCTTAGCTCTGAGGACTCTGGACTCGTTTAAGTATCATTTCATTCATTCGTCCGGTATCATAAATGTTTAAGGACTTAATTTTTTTTTTTAAAAAAATCTAGTTAATATAAGCAAATTTATATTTTAAAAACCTCAACATGTTGGTGTTGATGACTTTGGAATTCAATGCTCTCTGTATGTCCACGAGAAAAGACAGTTGGTAGATACTTGCAAACACTTGAAAGTATAAAGATTTGAATAACAAGGAAATCTAGAAAATTGTTAATACACACACGCGCGCGTTTGTTTCTCGTATTGACTCTGGTAGCGATAATTCGACTCTTGCAGAGATTGTTCATGTGTAACAGTAAAAGGCCTACTTTTCGGTAACAGAAGTATCGCGTAGTGATGTTTTTTTGTTACATTTTGACTCTGGTAAAGATAATTCGACTCATTGCAGAGATCATTCATGTCCAATTCATGTAATTTACGTCCTCCAACATTAAGGCATATCGGACGATGAATGGAATGGGTGAAATGATGCTCATGAGTCCGGGGTCCATAGAGCTTAGAGTTACCCGACATTCATCTTTTAGGATAAGGGAAAACCCCGGAAAAACCTTATCCGGGTAACTCACCCTAACTGAGATTCGAACTCGGGACCTCTTGAACGTGAGGCAGACATGCTACCACCACGCTACCGAGGCGGGCTTGTCTAACAGTAAAAGGTCTACTTTTCAGTAACAAAAGTATCACGTAGTGATGTGTTTTTGTTTCATATTGACTCTGTAGAGATAATTCGACTCATTGCAGAGATTATTCATGTCTAACAGTAAAAGATCTACTTTTCAGTAATACAAGTATCACGTAATGATGTGTTTTTGTCTCATATTGACTCTGGTAGAGATAATTCGACTCTTTGCAGAGATTATTTATGTCTAACAGTAAAAGGTCTACTTCCAGTAACAAAAGTATCACGTAATGATGTGTTTTTGTCTCATATTGACACTGGCAGAGATAATTCGACTCTTTACAGAGATTATTCATGTCTAAGAGTATACGGCTTAGTTTTCATTAACAAAGTATCACGTAATGGTATGTTTTTGTCTTACATTGACTCTGGTAGAGAAAATTCGACTCCTTAGGGAGATTATTCATGTCTAATAGTAAAAGGTCTACTTTTCAGTAACAAAAGTATCACGTAATGATGTGTTTTGTCTCATATTGACTCTGGTAGAGATAATTCGATTCTTTACAGAGATTATTCGTGTCTAACGGTAAAAGGCCTACTTTTCAGTAACAAAAGTATCACGTAATGATGTGTTTTTGTCTCATATTAACTCTGGTAGAGATAATTCGACTCTTTACAGAGATTATTCATGTCTAACAGTAAAATATCTAATTTTCAGTAAGAAAAGTATCACGTAATGGTGTGTTTTTGCTTATCCTGGCGTATAAATAAAATTATTATTAGGTTAGTTCATCTATTTCGGGTAAACTCGTCATTTACGAGCATTGCATGAAATATCAATGTTGTCAAATGTGGAGTGGTATAAGACCAGCTGCTCTAACCGGAGTTCACTGTCCCAGAAATGCTGTAGACACTTTGGAATGTTAAGACGTATTATTAAGTGTATAAGTAAATAACGCCCAGCACTCTTTTCAAGTCTCATCCATCCAAGGAACACATTTAGGTTCTTTGGCCGAAGGCAAAAGGTCTTGATGATAGAAGTAATCTTTTCTGATGATTTCCTTATGAACATTGGGACAGTACATCCTTAGGGTTATGGAGGATAAAAACGGTCTTTATCTCTCGGAGCGAAGAAGGAAAAGGTTTAACAATTTTAGTGCGGTGCGTAACATGTGAGAAGGGTCCAGGCTCTTCTCCTTCATTAGGCATCTAGCCGCTTACTGCAACAACGGCCTAACGTCACTCCTCTTGTGCAAACAAAGGAATATCGGCTTTCACGGTTCTGATTTGTTTTTCTACCGCAGAGACTCCGCTTTTGTAACCGCTTCATTCATTCTTTGGTGCTCATATTTCTTACACCATTTTGTACTTCAGTGTGCTCTGTTTCTTTGTGTTCTTTCGCTTAATCTTATTACAACGTTTACTTTCTTACGCAGCTAGTACGTGAAATTATAAGTATAAAAATAAAGTATCAAAATTTTACCAAAATGGCTGTCTTGAGGTCCTCTTAGTAATAAAAAAAATTTAGACAAAAAATAAATCTAAACGAACTGAATAAGCGCCAAACTTGGCAAGAGTTAACTTGACTACCTTCTAAGGCGCGCCAGAGCCCCGTTCTATAGAACGATTCAAGTGGTAGAGGATGGAAGTTGGTATAAAGGCAGTCATCTCTGTGTTAGTGTGTGCATACTTGTCACTGCAAATACCATTAGTGGCAGTGCTTGTTGTGTACTGTAGACCCACGGCAAGAAGGCAAGCTAGAGGAAGCTGCAGCGTAATCACTTTTGCTGTCTTAACGGTGTTTATGCTCCCCTTCCGAGTATGACAAGGATGGAAGGTCCGTTTAAAATACACAAGTGTTGTCACATAGTTTACCTATACAGAATACCTATCGCTGCGACAAACATTAGATCTGGCAGCAAGGGTGACTCATATGTACTCTCATACACTCATTTCCTAGTAAACAGATCCGTAACCGGAGCAGATAAACAGTTCAAGCTCCTCTGTGCTTCATAACCCTCTAGCCTTTTTGTCGTGGGCATACAGTACCATTGTAACAATGACAAGCGGAAAACAGTTATGCGATGAAAAAGTAAGGATCGCTGCGCCAAGGAAATGGGAAACTTTGAAACAGACTCGCTACCACCACGCTACCGAGGCGGGCTGTTCAGTGATTAGGATTATGATTTCATTACGGAGGGGATTCGGTACGTAGGTCATCATGCTGTGCCCATTGTTCCTATGCCCCCAAGTGGGGCACTCCCGGAAGGAAGGATGAGGTGAAGGAGACAGAGGGTGGCCGACCCAAAAAGCCATGACAGTACAGAGGACAGGGTCCCTACAGTTTACTTAGACAGAGACTTCCCCCAACAGGCCAGGACAACGGACACGCTCCCCTACTGCGGGACGGCAACGAGCCCAGCAGTTGAGCCCCAAAGGTCCCGAAATGGTTCCAGCAGAGGAGCGGAGACCAGCAACTGACCTACGGAAGGAGGAAGTAGTCTTTCTCAGAGCATATCATCCTGCCATGCACCGCCGAAACACCCGCCGATGTTTCTACCCTGAAAGATGTGATGCTACATACGGCACCGCAGGCGATGACACTGATGATACATGAGATGAAGATGGAGCTCGGTGGAATGAGATGGCGGGGGAAACCGGAGTTCCCGGAGAAAACCCGCCCCAACGCCGTGTTGTCCACCACAAATCTCACTTTGCGGTCGCCTGGGTTCGAACCCAGGCCGCCTTGGTGAGAGCCAAGTGGTCTAACCACTGAGCCACGGCGTGGCCTCCTTATGCGTGCTATGAAAGAAATTAACTGTCATGATTGTTGTATGTTTTATATTTACTACTTTTACAATAAATTAGATACATGTTTGCTTCATACATTGTACTTATTACTTTCAGCAGGAAACTATTATGTGTTTCAAATGGAATGATGTTTGTCCTTGAGCGCTACTAGTTTTTTTTTTTTGTGTGTAATTTACGTCCTCCAACGTTAAGTCATATCGGACGATGAATGAAATGGGTGAAATGATGCTCAATGCGTCCGGGGTCCATGGAGCTTAGAGTTACCCGACATTCGTCTTTCAGGATAAGGGAAAACCCCTGAAAAAACCTTATCCAGGTAACTCACCCTGACCGAGATTCGAACTCGAGACACTTGAACGTGAGGCACACATGCTACCATCTATGCTACCGAGGCGGGCATTCAGAGCACTGGGGCGCTACTAAGTGAGCAACCAATCGGAGTACTGCGGTGTTGTCGTATTACATTCCCCCTAAGTGCTGTGTGACGAGCGCCAAACTAATCAATTCATAATAAATACTATTCGCGCTAAGACAAATATTCAGATTTTGCCAAAACTGATCCATATGGAAGGAGAGAGTAATGTATTTAACATAACAGCAAAAACCACATATTTTTAGCTGAAATAGCTTTCCTAATACAAATAAGTAAAGTAGATACCATTATATTATAACAATGCATTGCTACGTAAGCACTGTAATGAATATCATTATTGGTTGGCTTGTACGCGTGAACGTACATGACGTAATAAAAGAAATATGTACTTTGAATAAGCCAAGGCATTTGTTAAATTCGATGAGAGGAAACAATATACTTCCTGCTGGTCTGGCAGAACGTGTCTGATCACACTATATCTTTATTTATGAATTGTTCGTAATGTATATTTACTCTAGAGAGGTCAAAGCAGTATTATTCAGTTACTCTTCCATGAAAAAGTGTATCAACTGGATCAATGAGGTACGATCCACCTTTCCCCTTACTACTGCTAGAACAATCCAATTGAGTTAATGTGGGCTCAAATTATGTTGCAAATAGAAATAATATTTTTAAACTGACTGACGTTGAACAACTTATTCACGAAGAAATTAACACAAGACTGGGAAAACTGCGTGAGACATCAGATAAACTACAAGAAGACGACTTTTGGAAAGAAATAGCACGTAATGAAATTTTGGAACCTATCTTCATAAATTTGCAGTACTCAGACGTTGAAGACAATGACAATGACGAATTATCTCTTAACGTAAGTAACATTCACAACTATACGAATGCACCGCTGGTATTTTCGTTGGATTAGAAAAATAAGTAATTCATAAACTATAATTAATTTTAAATTAAATATTTAAACCATTTGCGTAATATACGAATATCCACGTTGCAATTGTGATTTCAACAACTGCATTATTATAAAACTTTCACAAATTCAGTTTGCCAAGAACACTCGCAAGAGTGCGAGAGAGAGGGGGATAACGAGGTGGCAACGCTGACGGCTCTAACGCATTTGATTCGCTACAGGTGAGAACTCTTCCCATTTGAAACACATAATAGCTTTATATTGATTTCCAGCACTGTATGTCTGCCTCACATTCCTGGGAAAAACCCTTATCTAGATAACTCAACCTGACTGAATGCATGTGTAGTGTTTAACGCCCGCTTTTACTACATACGGCACCGCAGGCGATGACACTGATGATACATGAGATGAAGATGGAGAACGGTGGAATGAGATGGTGGGGGAAACCGGAGATCCCGGAGAAAACCCGCCCAGCGCCGTGTTGTCCACCACAAATCTCACTTTGCGGTCGCCTGGGATTGAACCCGGGCCGCCTTGGTGAGAGCCAAGCGGTCTAACCACTGAACCATGGCGCAGCCAACCTGACAGAGATTCCTTACTCGAGACCTCTTGAGCAAAGACAAACACGCTACCGTCTACGCTACAGATCATTCCACGAAATGTTGGACAACTGACAAGAGTATAAATGCAACATCAGCAAAGTGACGTAGATTTGTTTTAACGATGACATAAAATATATATCTAACTTTATCACAAATATCTTGTTTTGCTGTTGTTTTTCGATAGCAGCTTCCTTTGCCCTTTGACGACCTGGAGGATAAGGAATTCATTACTAAGGTCGGGGGCATTCATTGAGCCAATTCCAAATCAGTGATAAAAGTGCTAGGAAAAGTTCGCTGGCACAACGGACCTTCATTTTCTTTTGCCCTTCAGCCATTCTCAGGAAGTAAAGCCATCCATGAAATGAGAAGTTAGTTATTGTTATAAAAGTGCTAAAACAATTAAAGTAAGAATAATTAAAAGTCCAAACTAGGCACCACAGTAACAAACAGTATGCAGAAGGAGTAACCATGATGGTTGTCAGCCCGGGAGTAAGAAAGAAAATCAGTCTATGCGCCTCTTTGTCCACCACAATTTACATGGCCACTTTGCCACTACCTACAGTAATGTTACGAGGATCGGCTGATAATTCCTAGGCCTCACAATAAACAAAACTACAAACATTTAAGACCACTTCATTGTTGTGAAATCTTCGTTCTCCAAGAAATTTTTTGAGCTTCGGAAACAGGTGGTAGTCACTGGGTGCTAGATCTGGCGAATAGGATCGTATCAATATTGAAGCTATAAGAAACAATGCCAGAACCTATTATAATTATTTATGGCTCCGTAAATATGGACTACGAACACCAATCACAAAATTAAAATATAGTCAGAAGAAATTAAATTTCTCAAATCGTAGAAGATACAAGAATTGGGAAAAAAGTAAGGAGGAAATAAGAAAGCAGCTAAACACTAAAGAACTCAATCCGTAATAAGAAAATATAGAAGCATTTGGAAACAACTGTAGAAATAATGTCAAAAAAATGTCGTATCTGAAGATACGAGGGTGGGTCAAAAAGTAATGCCTCTTACTTTTTTCACCTTAAATAAGTAAGTTATGTGAAAACTTTGAATTTGGCGGAATTCGTCAAACCTTCTTCTCCAATCCCCTGCAGTAGTAACTTCCTAAGTCAACAGGTGGCAGCACTGCATCCTCTTGCAAAATGGCTGACATCGGCATTCGTATTAGACAGCGTTCTGTGATTGAATTTTTTACTGCGGAAGGTGCAACGCCAATTCGCATTCACGAAAGGATAAAAAATGTGTATGGTGATGCAACGGTGCATGTCAGCACTGTTAGACGATGGGTTCGTCGCTGTAACGAAGCTGAAGGGCAAACACCATTGACAGATGAAAAGCGAAGCGGCAGTGACTCCATGCAACATTCAGAGAGACGATGATATCATTCGTGGTGATCGCCGGGTAACAACAGGTGAATTGTGTCGCATTACCTCCCTCAGTAAAGGCAGTGTGATGACGATTATTCAACAGCTGGGTTACTCAAAAGTTTGTTCACGTTGGGTACCAAGAATGTTAACCACTAAAAAACAAAGAAACAAAGAAAACAATAGCCTCCGAACACTTGCAGCGCTTCAATTTGGAGGGAGAGTAGTTTCTGGAAAAAACTGTTACTAGAGACGAAACGTGGGTTCATTTTTTTGAACCTGAATCAAAGAGGCAGTCAATGGAATGGCATCACACCTCACCGAAGAAGAAAAATTCAAAACTCAGCGGTCGGCAGGGAAAGTTATGTCGACAGTGTTTTGGGATGCAGAGGGTGTGCTTATGATTGATTTTTTGGAGCAGGGATGCATAATAAATTCTGTCCAATACATCAGAAATCTCAAAAAGCTGAAAGCACGTCTTCACCGACCTCGCCCAACAAAAACTATGGCGGATGTTCTTCTTTTGCATGACAATGCAAGACGACACACCAGCCGTTACTCCACTGCAGAAATGGAGAAATTGGGATGGCAAGTCCTACCTCAGCCGCCATACAGCCCTGACCTGGCACCATCAGACTTCCATCTGTTCGGGCCACTAAAGGAAGCTCATCGTGGGATTCATTTTGAAGATGAGGAGGCTGTGAAAACGTCCGTGCGTCAATGGCTTAGGAAGCAAGACCGTGTGTTTTACCACACTGGAATACATGCCCTAGTTAAAAGGTAGACCAAAACTGTGGAAAAGGACGGAGATTATATTGAATAGTGACAAATTAATCGTCAATGTTGTAGTTTTCAAGCTATGTCAATTGGATTCAATTTTCTTGACAATTAAAAGAGAAAAAAATAGGAAGCATTACTTTTTGACCCACACTGGTACATTAAAGTTATTGATGCCAAGGAAGGCGAAGTCCAGTGAAGTGATCAAAAGCTGATTAATACATTTTGAGATAGAACAGGCTGAAATATCTATAGTGTGCAGTAGACGTAGTAGTTTTTGTACGCCGCACAAAAATTATTATCAGCAATTCTGATTAAGCAAAAGGTTTGTTGTTCTCGATGTTTCCATAAAAGATTCCTTTCAAGATAACAAACTTCACAATTTCCTTTGACAAAGACCTGCTTACCAAGAAAATAAACAAGATATTTATACTGTCGGTTCCCATTCTCAGTTTGGAAATGGCTATGCGATTGTATCCCGAGAAGTTACAGTGCTATATAAAATACTAGAATTCTACACAATATTCTCTAGTGAATTATATGCAATAAAAAGGTCCCTAGAAGTGATACAATCTCCAATTCACCCAAAATATGTGATTTACTCAGATTCCTCGATTACTTTATTGTCCCTCCCAGATTTGTCGTCTACTAAATAGTTAATATATATAATACGAGGGTATCCACCAGGGCCGCCTTCACAAAGTGAGACTGACCTCCCCTCTCAAGACCAGTGAGCTGCCGAGCTGTACCCGAAGGGCGCTCGGCACCTCCGTGGGGCTTTCCATAGGGCAAGACCTAGAGCCTAACAAGGCCCCCCCCCCATTTGGTCCGAAAACACAAGATGGGATGGAAGTGGATACGCCACTTACGCGCGCCAATCCCAAAGGGGAAAGCTACCGATCAACCTCGGTGGGGGCGCCTGGTGATCTAGCACACCTTCTACTAGCTATGCAGGCTAGTACGTGGCAATATATGGCTTCCCTCAACCGCGTCCGGAGATGTACCCGATCTCCCACGGGTATCGGGAACCAGTACCCCCTCGAGTCCAACCCAATCCGACCCAATCCCGTACGCGAGGGGCTCGAATGTTCGGCCTGAGGTTCCTCTAGTAACGTCAGAGATACCATGAGTGCTAGGGGTCCGCAACGCTCCCACCACAACAGCTGAAGGGGACGGATCCCCGCCCCTACGGAAAGTGTGTGTGTAGTGTTTAACGCCCGCTTTTACTACATACGGCACCGCAGGCTGTGACACTGATGATACATGAGATGAAGATGGAGCACCGGTGGAATGAGATGGTGGGGCAAACCGGAGGTCCCGGAGAAAACCCGCCCCAGCGCCGTGTTGTCCACCACAAATCTCACTTTGCGGTCGCCTGGGATCGAACCCGGGCCGCCTTGGTGAGAGCCAAGCGGTCTAACCACTGAGCCACGACGCGACCGCCCCTAAGGAAACAATTGATAATCAAATATATCTAAAATTTGTACAATAAACTTATTCTAGAAGACAAAGAAATAGTGTTGACGTGGATACCATTCCACCAAGGAATTGCCGGAAACCAAAAGGCTGATGAAGCTGCTAAAGAAACAACAAAACAACTACCGGTATACCCTCCAATATCTATTCCACATAAAGATGTTATAATCCATATCAAAAAGGAAATAATTCAGGAATGGAAACATCATTGGCTAGAAACCAATGCACATAGTAAACTAAACACATCTCCTACTCAGTGTCTTTATAAACATACAAGTTTAAAACAACAAATTACTCTCCAGACTTAGAATTGGACATACAAAGCTTACAAATGATTACCAACCACACTATGATGATGATGATGATGATGATGATGATGATGATGATGATGATGATGATGATGATGATGATGATGATGATGATGATGATGATGATGATGATGATGATGATGATGATGATGATGATGATGATGATGATGATGATGATGATGATGATGATGATGATGATGATGATGATGATGATGATGATGATGATGATGATGATGATGATGATGATGATGATGATGATGATGATGATGATGATGATGATGATGATGATGATGATGATGATGAATATAAGGGCGCTCAACTACGGCGTTCATCAGCACCCTTTAAAAAACTAGTCATGGCAAAAGCCAGATATAAAACTTTCTAAAAACTATACAAGTGTAACAAAACCTATTAAAAATACACGTACATAAAAAAACATCAATCAAAACCTACTAAAAATTTCGTTCACTAAATCCTAAACTCTAAACTAGACAAGAATCTAAAAACCTCCACGGATCTCCACGCACGGCCTACACGTGGGTGCGCCTGTTGACCGTCTCCCTCATCCACGAAGAGGCCCACACGAGGGAGACTGTTGGCTCGGGACCCCGGGTGTGCCAAACCCGTAACTACCGAAGTAGGCCCCTGGGGGGAACCACACTATGAACCATGCAACCAACCATTATCAGTAAATCATATTACAAATGAATGTACCCGCTACTCAACCTATAGACTCTTCATAAAATCCCTACAGATCTTCATGCCCTACTAGATGAACAGAAGAGTCTACAATCACTGTATTTATTTCTACAAGACTGTAAATTAACTTCCTCAATATGAAAATCTATTCAGTGTTACCTGGTTTTGGTATATTCTGCGAAGTGAGATTAATAAGTAATACATAACAAGTATGAACATAGTACTGTGCAATATTGATTCTTCAGTTCTTTATGAATGTATAGTTTATGTGAACTTATACGTTTATCCTGTACCATAACCTAATAGTTTCTAAAATGTTAATTGTACTGAACAACTTTATACAAAATTTGTTTTACCACCTTATAGTTGTCACTATAAGACGTTGTTAGATTTATCTTTTATTTAAAAAATAAGATATAACATTCTTCGTCATTACTATTTAGTACTGTAGACCTTTAGTAATACTTCCTGGCAAAATTCTCTGATAATAGCAGTTAAACAACAAAAAAAGTGTACAATTAGGCTTTCAAACTGACTTATCGCATTTGATACGCATTTCCTCTCTTTCAACTGACACTTCAAGATATTTTACAGCTGTTATACGTCAACGTGAAGTGACATAAACGAGTATATGGAAGTGAAGGCCTTGCTTACATCTAACTGTATGCTGTTGATGGATTAATAAATAGTGGAGACTACAGTTTGTCGTCTAGAATCTTCATTGCAGCTCATATAATCCATAATGAGAGCTCTGTTCTGGCACTTCTGTTTCTCGTCATCGGTTCTGGAGAGTACATACTTACAAAACGACTTTTTTTAATCAGTGGAAAGTTCAGTAAATGACAGTGGTGCAGTTGGTAAAACAGTCACTCAAGCAGTTCGTAAATATAAGCCTTTTTCGTTCTAATAATGCTGCAATATTGCTTGTTCTATATGCTGCTAACTTGTTTCAACATGTACAAAGATGCCCGCCTCGGTTGCGTGGTGGTGGAATATCTGTCTCACGCTCAAGAGGTCCTGAGTTCGAATCTCGGTCAGGGTGAGTTAACTGGATAAGGATTTTCGCGGGGCTTTCCCTTATCCTGAAAGACGAATGTGTGGTAACTCTAAGCTCTATGGACCCTGGGCTCATTTGAGCATCATTTCACCCATTCCATTCATCTTCCCATATGACTTAACGTTGGAGGACGTAAATTTTAAAAACAAAATATACAAAGATACAGCACTAACCTAAATAACGCGAATAATATATTTAAAGTCAGTGCATATTGTTTGTAGGCTTCTATACTGTGACTTCGTGGGTTCGTAGAATTAAAAGTCATGTTTGCAGAAATTTAAAATGCTCTTTATTGCAGTAAACACTAACTTTGTATATCCCTTGCACCTCTAAAATCACGTGACATACACAACAGTCTTCAAGGTCTCTCGTTGCTTCACCACACGTAAACAAACTAAAGAAATCACTTGCGGTACACTTCAAATCACTACACAGCTGCACACACAATTAACAATTCACTATCAACTGACTCCGCTCTGACAGCTGCGGCATTTTTATACCTCCAGTCATTGTTCTAGAATGTAATCGTTCGATAACGATCCCGACGCAGCGAGAGAAAGAGGTAACTCTCTCTCTGTCTCTTTCTCTCTCGGCAAGCGTTTAGCGCTGCGCGCCACTGTCTGCATCATGTCGTCAGACCGGCTGGTGCGAGGCCGTGACTGTCTTGGTTTGTTACAATGTTCTGCCTTCGTTGAACGCACGCACATTAGACACATCCATGGTAAAGTCTGTCTAGTCAACGCGAGGGCAGTTGGGCAGTTGACGAACCCTTATAATCGTTTTACAACACTGACCCTCCTTCTCCCAGTCCTTTCTGCAAGGTTGCCACCTTTCTCGATACGTCGTAACTTCCTTAGTTTTGACAAATACAATTCTACTGGATCCCATAATAACCCTTATCTTATTCAAAGTGCGGTATTTGAAACCCAGCTGCTTTAGGAGGCCGCACAAGTGCAGCGCCCATAAGGAAGATCACAAATTTCTTGCAAATGTGCAACCAATTCCTCTAAGGCGAGCGCTCTCCCTTTTGCATAGAATCTATAAATTTCTCGGCAAGTTAAATCGCATGTGAAATTATCCACTTTAGAGAGACGTTTCCTTTTGTTTTCACACTTGATCAGCGTCTTTGGTATTCCTTTCGTCACAATTTTTCTTACTGTATTTCTGTGAATACCCAGAATTTACCAGGTTCATTCATGACCCCTTACCAAGATTATTTTTCAGCACGTATTTATATGTGTTCAAAACCAGCGCTTGAATTTGCTTAGAAACAGTTCCCGTTATAACTTTGTTTTTTGAGGCTTCTCCAGTAACATAACTCGGCCCAGCAACACTTTCCAATTCATTCACTTGCCTTCACTCTGATTATGTTCACTTGACTGAAAGTTACTTACTACTTCATTTGCATTTATCACTGCACTTCCCTCCTACGGTCTGCACATCGTGACACACAACGAATTTCTGCACATAATGAAACAGATCAACTGGAAGTTGGAACTTTGGCAACTGAGACTCCACGTGGAGTAAACATGCGACTGTCATTTTCAGAAAATCAGGGTTGCTATTGGTCCTGAACGATAGTGTTCCATTTCTGAAGTGTGGAGATAGATTTATGACGGTCATTAGTGGGCGGTAGGGTCCGTTTCCTCTGTGACCAACTGCACTCGCGTTGACTAGACAGACTTTACAATCACCACATGCCTCACTCAATTGGCGATGAATTTCAATAGGTGTTACACCACGAAAATGGAGGAAACGAATGATTACGCGGTGTTCTTGCAATAAAAACGTCGCCATTTTGAGTAACAAAAACAGTCCTAGCTCTCGTTGTTGTCACTAGAGTTCTATGCACTGTACAGTGCTGCCATCTGTCACGCTTTCAAAAGAGGCCACGTGTATTTTTTTAAATGTAAGTTCCTATCTGATCCCAGTTCTGAAAAAAAAAAAAGATAGGTGTTATAACAATACTGAAAACAGCTCTGATATGAACATATAGTACTTTCGGTATGCATTGCTATGGTAGAAATGAGCACTGACTTGACAAATCATGGGGAAACCATTGTTGCAAATGGAGTTGTAGAACAGACCCTGTTTTTATTTTTGCTTGCCTGTTTAAAACAAGAGTTTCGAATTAACAACAATTAGCATTGCCTTGGCTCGAGTCCATTTCGGGGCATCTACTGATTTATTCATGTTTACTTGCATTAAATCTGTTCGTGTTTTTTAACTAATGGGAAATCTGCCATGTCACACTTAAAAGCTTTATAGTAAATGCAAGCCAACACTAATTTGCCAAACATGTTTGATTAGTATTTATATGCTGGAAACATTTTAGTGTTGTGTGGCTGCAGAGCCAAAAGTTAATTAATTTTTCTTTCTTTTTTCTATTTTTGTAACACTTTTTGAGCGTCAGTTGTTACAATGCAACTTTGTTGTAGCATTTAAAACTCGCGTTGAGCTACTTTTGTTTCTCTAGTGCTTACCAAATTACCTGTTTTGAGGTCTCCTGAATACTAAAAATAAGTTTATCTATCTGTGAAAAACATAATTAAAAAAGTTAAAAAAGGAATAATCAACTAAGCACCACAGTTGGTATTTTAGTTCGACCTATTCCACGGATGCCACACAGAACATTTTCCCACGCTAAAACTGCTGTTTACCCAGAACAATTCTCATTATTATTATTTTTTTTTCAAAAGGGGCTCTAATGACTCATTAAATTGCCACAGGTTTAAGATATTGCCACAACACATTGTACATTTTAAACTTTCTGCAAATATTTTGTGAAATCCTCTTCATTGTCAAATAAGTTTATACCAAAACTATCAGAGATAGACAAAATATTACCACAGAACAAAAAATGTATATCTGGTTAGGCCTGAAAATTTTTATATCTAAACCGAGCAACTCCCATAACAACTGTACTCATTCGTCAGACAGGTAATACAATATACGTCGTGTTACGTACGATGTTCTGATGTTTTGATGATCAGACTGTACTGTATTATATTCTCGTCTTCTCTGATCTCTCTAAACCGAGCGATCTCCCATAACAACTGTACTCATTCGTCAGACAGGTAATACAATATAGTTCGTGTTACGTACGCTGTTCTAATGTTTTGATGGTCAGACTGTACTGTACTATATTCCCGTCTTCTCTGATCTCTCTAAACCGAGCGATCTCCCATAACAACTGTACTCATTCGTCAGACAGGTAATACAATATACGTCGTGTTACGTACGCTGTTCTAATGTTTTGATGGTCAGACTGTACTGTACTATATTCCCGCCTTCTCTGATCTCTCTAAACCGAGCGATCTCCCATAACAACTGTACTCATTCGTCAGACAGGTAATACAATATACGTCGTGTTACGTACGCTGTTCTAATGTTTTGATGGTCAGACTGTACTGTACTATATTCCCGCCTTCTCTGATGTCTCTAAACCGAGCGATCTCCCATAACTGCACTCATTCGTCAGACAGGTAATACAATATACGTCGTGTTACGTACGATGTTCTGATGTTTTGATGGTCTGACTGTACTGTACTATATTCTCGTCTTCTCTGATCTCTCTAAACCGAGCGACCTCCCATAACAACTGTACTCATTCGTCAGACAAGTAATACAATATACGTCGTGTTACGTACGCTGTTCTGATGTTTTGATGGTCAGACTGTACTGTACTATATTCCCGTCTTCTCTGATCTCTCTAAACCGAGCGACCTCCCATAACAACTGTACTCATTCGTCAGACAGGTAATACAATATACGTCGTGTTACGTACGATGTTCTGATGTTTTGATGGTCAGACTGTACTGTACTATATTCCCGTCTTCTCTGATCTCTCTAAACCGAGCGACCTCCCATAACAACTGTACTCATTCGTCAGACAGGTAATACAATATACGTCATGTTACGTACGATGTTCTGATGTTTTGATGGACAGACTGCACTGTACTATATTCCCGTCTTCTCTGACCTCTCCAAACCGAACCATGCTACACCAGTCAGCTCTCATAACAAATGCATTCATTCTCAGAGCAGTAATACTGCAGTTTATAATGCTAAGTTTGCATAGAAAATGGCGTATTGAACTAGTAAGTGATTTTCACATAATATTCACTGTCGGTTGTGCGGCTTTCACAAGTAGTGCAATCATCAAGTCAATCCACTTTTTTTATTAAATAATTTACAAATACATGTACCAATATCATAAGGTAGAATGCTTTCCATAGTTTTATTCGTTTCTTTTTATTCGTCTCTACCGTGGTTGGTTTAAACGGAGAAGTGCTATGCACTGGTTTGGCAATGTTGAATGCCTACCCATGGATTAAATAGTGAAGAATATAGTGATTATCGGACAGTTTATATGAATAATTCGTATAAAAGCATTGAAAATAAAAGATAGCAGACAATAAAAGGACAAGCTCTTATGTGGTTCCTTGTTTGTATTTGTCCCAAAGTTGACGTTATCCCATTGCTAAGAACTGAAGCAGATGTTGTAGGTTTATGTTGGGGTTTAAGAGTCACTGGTAGGTAGCTTTTCATTTTATGAAGGAAGTGTTAAAGTAAATATTCTAACACAGTGGCCTCCTTCTGTTACAATATCAGTTAACTCAACGGCAGCAACGAGAAGTGGGAGGCGATCAAGAGATCAGTAAGAGATAGTCCCATAGGCCACTCTGACCCTCACAGATCCAAACCCTCCCTAAGGCCGCATACCCTTAAAATAACAGCGGTGCGCTTGTTAACCAACCTCCAGACTTCCCAAAAAGTTTATCCACAAAAGGAACTCGAGAAGGGAAAAATTACATGGCCTGGGTTCATCGTGAACCTTCTGCAAACTGGTTTACCGACTGCCCCGCCTTCCGGTGCTGGCCTTGGTGGAGGTGCAATTAATTATCCATCCTGACGTCACATGGATGGCCTTTGGAATGCACATTGTTTCACATAAATCTCTTGACGATGGCTAGAAAAAAAATCAAACATTATAAAATCTGTGTAAGGCTTCCAAAATTTTGGATACCTTTGTTTTTAACGTGAAGGGAAACACTAAGGGGGTAATTCTTTAACAGTTTAATACAAAAAAACGTGTTATCAGTGTCAAAACTGCAGCGAGGTACAAAAGTGGTGCAACATGTCTTTTTCCCTCCAATTTAAGCTAAGGAAAACCGCAGGTCGTAAATTTTAAACACTTGAAAGTCAAATAACGTGGCATCGATTCTTCAACTTGTTACTTCCTACAACAGCTAATATGAAAAATTAATTAGTAAATTTGCTTGGCATAGAGCAATATTTAGCTCAAAAGCTTTCGCTGTGTTTGATTCTAAACGAATAATTATAAGCAAGATCTTTCGAACTTCCCTTACCTGGCCTCTATAATTTGTTTTCTTTTCTAATAGACAATTATAAGTAATCTGCAGAGTCATATTTACATATCCCGATAGGTAATTACGTTTTACGCAATCCACCTACATATATACATACAGCGCGATCCAAATAAACCTTAACCAATTCAATAGGCTGTAACTTTTGAACCAATAATAGGAAACATGTGCAACTTTGGGAGAATATAATACACAATTGGGAGATTACATTAAACTATTTACATCCCAAAGAAAATGTTGGAAGTGTTCTCCACCATCATCTATACATGTTTGCACTAGTCTCGCCATATTCTCTGAAGTTTTTCAGAGAGTATCCTCGCCAATGTTACTTATTTCGGTTCGAATGGATTCCTTGAGAACATCAATTATTGTCCGTAGCCTATTCTTGTACACTATATTTTTAAGATACACCCACAAGAAAAAATCTGGTGAGGTTAGGTCAGGGGATCTGGGGGCCACAGACCTTTTAAGATTATTCGATTATCAAAGAAACTGGTTACAAGTTCCATGGTGTCATCAGATAAGTACCATGGTGTCATCAGATATATGGCACGTTGCTCCATCTTGTTGGTAAATAACCTCTCTCAATTCGATATCTCTGTAAAACTTCAGAGAATGTGCTGAGACGAGTACAAACATGTATAGATGCTGGTGGAGGACACTTCCAACATTCTCTCTGAGATGTAAATAGTGTAATGTAATCTCCCAATTGTGTATTATATTCTCCCAAAGTTGTACATGTGTCCCACTATTGATTGAAAAGTTATGGCCTATAGAAGTGGTTCAGATTTATATGGATCGCACTATACCTACTTCTAAAGGTGTGGTAACCATTAATAGCACATTTCTGTGTAATTAATTAACATAAACTAGATTCTCATCGTGCTGTAAATACGTCTTTCTTGGTGAAAACAACAGCTCCTTCCAGAATATCAAATAACATCATAACGGTAATCACAAGTAAACACAAAAAGCGTTTGAGATTGCTGATCAGTTCAAGACTATTTAACGAATAAAATAAGAATTTAAATATGATTCCCCCAAACTCTGTGTATAAAATAACAATTGCAAATTCATATTGTGAATACTTAACCTTTTCAAGCCATCTTGCGATGACGAATGTGTTTGAGATTGAAAATAAATGACAGTCAACTGTTTGTAATGGTGCTCAGGATACAGAGTTGGCTATTCTGACCGGAAGACAAATGCAGGTCGCGGCGGTAAACACAGGGCCATCTAGAATACTTTAAATGATTCAGTTATACAGAGTGATTTATACAGAACTGACACATTTCTTTCATTAATAGTTTCAAAACGAATTGTGCTAGCGACATCTTATTATACATAAAATGAAGAGGAATGTTGGGGGATTATTTACCTCTATAGCAAATATTGAAAATGTACTCCATCCTGCATAAAGCACAACTAAACACGTTGTTCCATGTTACTGGCCACTCGTTGGAGGACTTTGTTATCAATCTGCTGTGTGATGTTGTACTTCAGATCGTCCAATGTCTGGTGACGTGTGGCGTAAACCCTGTATTTTAAGTAACCCAATAGAAAGAAGTTCAGCGATGTCAAATATGGAGATCACAGGGGCCACAGGTTCCTGGAAATGTTTCATTCGTCAAAGAAACGTACAATTAGTTCCATGGACTCATTTGATGTATAACATGTAGCATCATCTTGCTGAAAATATACTTGACTCAGCTCTATATCATCCAGTTGCTCAAAAAAACTCCATGAAAATCAGTCGCTACTCTGCAGTGTTCACAGTCTGGTTAAAACAATTGGCCGCACTATTCTCTATACGGACATTGCGCACCAAACTCTGATTTTAACCGGGTGTATAGGTGCTTCATGGATGACATGTGGATTTTCGATGGCCCAATTCCGTGAGTTCACATAACTGGATAAGTGGAACCATGCTTCATCTGTGAGCCATGTGATGGACAATATGGCAGGATTTTGCACAATGAACATCTGAAACCAATGACAATAATTCAATCTTTTATCCTTATCTGGTTCCTGTAGCTGATGAATAATCGTAACCCTATATAGCTTTAGGTCTGCACTTTTCGCAGTTCTCTGACACATTGAATAGGTGTATGTCTCCTGCGACACACGTCTTAATGATTTTTTAGGTGACTGCTCCAGTCATGCTCTTACGTCAACAACAGCTTTGGGAAGCTTAGATGAACAATGCTTGCCTTTTTCACTCACCAGAAATCTAGCTGTTTCCAGTTTGTTTACCAGTCCCAGTATTGTGTTTCTTTTGGGAGGATTGTGAACAGCAAATTCTCTCTGGTATGCCCTTTGAGTAGCTGTAATTGAATTAGTAATCCAGTATTGCTTCAGAAAGAAGAACGTTGATTTAATGTATACTGCATTTTCACGTTGACTAGAACAAAATGTCGAAAACAACTGCCAACAATAGCAATAAGAAATAAAACATAAACATCTGCGCATCTAGTGATAAGGAACATTCTTAATTTGGTGCTAAAATTGAGTCGTTAAATAAATTTCCAACTGAATAATTAAAGAAGTAATGTGTCAGTTCTATATAAACCACTCAGTATAATTAAACATAATTTTCTTAGCAGTATTACGAGACATTTGTACCACATGGCTCCTGTAGAAATTATTATTCAAAATATGCCGAATTCATCATACCGAATTTCAAAATTAAAATGTTTAAATCTTCTTATAAATAAACGTTTACTGTAAATTAAATTGCATTGCATTCTGGTTAATCACTTGCAAACGTTAGTTTTGCTGTAATCCATATTGTGACTTTGTGGGTTCGTAGAATTAAAAGTCCAAGTTGCAGAAATTCAAAACGTTCTTTATTTCCGTAGAAATACACTTGGTACACTTGCATATTACAGCAGAATTACGTAACATGTAACATACACAATCTACCAAGGTCGTTGACCACAAACAAAGAGTTCACTTCCAAACACACCAGTTTCAATTACAACACTCTGTTTACAACTGTTTACTACTGTCCTTACAACTTCTCCTCTGGCGTTTCGCAATCTCTTATATATAACTCTACTAATATCACTAGATATTTCTGGAATATTCTGTAACACGAATATGTTCTGTAACACACTCAAGATGTCACTAGAATGTTCCATTTATCTCTTTATTTGTTTCCGCAAACCTTTATCTCCGTGCTATGTTTATCTGTTCCGCTATATACTCTTTATCTCCGTGTTGCCTATCAGTCTGTTATCGCTCCGTGGTGAGCCTTTTCTGCGCGTACGCCGCAATAATGGATTCGCGACAATATATTGCCATCTTTGAATACTCCACATCTAAAAACATGCAAATAAAATACAGAAAATAGTAATATTGTGAATAGAGCATCAAACTTAAGAACGCTTTGTTGATTTAAAAACACGCTAGGTTCCTATAATATATTCCTTCTTTTGTTTCTTTCCAAGAGGCCGCAAATATGAAAAGAATCTATTCTAAGGACGCTGTTTGTCTATTTATTTATACCGCTTTTGTAAGAACAGAGTTATAACTTTTCTTAGGGGACATAGCAGGGACTGCCAACTGTTGTGCAATCCACTGTGACACATAGGAAAGGCGCCTGAATTCCTAGAATGTCGCTTCATTTGGTTTTACTGTTCCGTCGCTAAAAATGTGTTGCGTGAATTTGAACCAGCATCAGAAACACCACATACTGTGTGGCATTTAAATATTTCTATACGAACACTTCAGTAATATGACAAGATGAGAATATATAGGAACAAAGTATATTTGCCTTCTGCGCTACACATCGAATAAGTTACTTCCACTTCATCTTCACTAAGTGGACGGTATAGTTCAACAAATTTACATTTGTGCATATCTGACAGGTAGAGAAGGAACGAAACTCCTATTTAAGCTGCAAAATCTTAGGTTCAACGCGACATTGAGCTTCTCAATGTGGCGATGTCACTGACATGTTACAGTGTGACAAAGGCTGTACTTAACGCCATTTCCGCTGGAAATAAAGGATTTGTAGTCACAAAAGCTATAAATTTCGTTTTAACTCAAGCGTAACCTCACTTAAAATTTTCTCGGAGGTAATTGCCCATTGAGATGTAACAACCGTCATTGTTAATGCTATTTTTCGAGTTAATTGTCTCGAAAATAATAAGATTTGCATTTTAAAAATACAAACATTTATGCTCAAAATCATATTTGCTTACATTTTTGTATGAACTATATCATTATCTACTCTAAACTAATTTTCAATTCCCATTTTTGTTTCAAAAATATTTCTTTTCTATTTCGGGCTTCTCCTGTACAGCCATTTTCTGACAAAAAAAAAAAAACAACAGCAGAACATTTGTCTTTCTTTTGTTTGAGCATTTGCAGATAATCTCTCCAGACTACAGAAAGAAAGATAAATCTATCATCTGAGAAATGTGAAATTTCATTTGAATACCAGTTGTTTTGTTCAGGAACAAATATGCAGTCCTTGATTTCAAGTTCTATAACTCGACATGAATTAATGATTATTTAAGATAACTGATGGAAATTAATCATTTCTTCACACTAGCCGTATATAGGCTAAGGTTTTGGATTGATAGAGTCGACATGAAAAATTCAATGCTATGGCCGGGATTTGAATCACGGGTCTCCTGGTTTCCGTCCAGTCGCTCTTACCCATTGAGCTACCATGGTCAACGTGCCGTCCTGATATTAAAATCTCCAGTTGACTCATATTTTCCCGGTAAACCACTAGGGGCTCTCGCATCCGAGATAAACCGTTTTGTGGCGACTTACTATCGAAGTACTTGAATCCCAGGCTTCACCATTAAACTCTTATTATTTAAGTTAATTGATGGAAATTAATCATTTCTTCACCTAGACGTATACAGGCTAAGGTTTTGGATAGATAAGAGCGACTGGACGAAAACCAGGAGATCCGTGGTTCAAATTCCGGCCATGGCATTGAATTTATCATGTCAACTCTATCCAAAATCTTAGCCTATATACGACTAGTGTTAAGAAATGATTAATTGCATCAATTAACTTAAATAATAAGAGTTAAATGATGAAGCCTGGGGCTCAAGTACTTACGATAGTAAGTCGCCACAAACGGTGTATCTCGAATACGAGAGCCCCTAGTGGTTTACCGGGAAATATATGAGTAAATTGGAGAATTTAATGTCAGGACGGCACGTTGCCATGGTAGCTCAATGGGTAAGAGCGACTGGACGGAAACCAGGAGATCCGTGGTTCAAATCCCGGCCATGACATTAAATTTTTAAGTCGACTGTGTGAGTTAATTATGTTTAAAAGGTGGCGATGTAAAGACAATTAGGTAAAAGTTACCAAAAGCTACATGACGTACCACTAGTTCATGACTAAGTTAATGTAAAGATTTGCCAAACCACATGCTAGCAATAAAGAACGCGTGAGGAGTGGTAAAGACCGGAAAACCGTATTTATACAGCAATCTTCTCCCCACAGCGGGCAACCATTCATCATATCCATCAGAAGACCGGGTCCCTTCGAGCGAGCAGCCCTTGTTTACGTTTTCCAAAGTTTTCTGTCTGCCTAGTTGGCGGATTGGAATATGGAGGAATACGACACCCAGTGTGTGTTGTAGCTCTGCAAATTAACTGTTGCCTTTTCATAGAAGACACGTCTTTGTTTTACTATTTACTTTCATATAACAACTTTAGTAATAAAAATTGTTTTTCGCTCCAGATATATTGGCCAATCTGGCCAACCCCGCGATACAGACAATACAATGATACACACGAGCTAAAAATGCTTTTGATGAGTTTATTCCCAAACTAACAAAAGATTATATTACATTGTGATATTATTTTAAAAACAAGAACAACATATATTTTAGGCTCCCATTTTGTAAGGTACTCGAAAAGGTTTCTGTTGTAAGCGACAGAATTGTGACGTCACAGTCTAGTACGAACTGAAGTCATGTTTGCACAGATAATGGATATACATTGTTCGAGTTTAATTTCGCATTCTTTTTATCAAAGTAACGTAGGCTTTAAAAAGACAATTTGTCATGCGTAGATGCAATAATGGTGGAATAATCCTTTGGAAATGCCGAAATTTGTGTATCAACATCATGTTTTGCCGTGATTATTCCATTTTTCCTGGTTAATATACATATTGCTGAAAAACTAAGTTATTGACTTAATTTTCAAAAGATAATTGCGAAATACAGTAGGTAATTTTTTGTTAATTCACAACGAAGCATAAACCAAAGCTCTGGCTTAAAACGTTTTCATTAGATCTGCCTATTTCTGTTTTTAACATAAAATGCGAATGAGATAACGGGGAAGAATGAAAATAGCTGCAGCTTTTGGACACTGAAAGATGAAGGACACGTAATATAATTTTGAAGTTAGGATACACTAAGAACAGACAGAAATAAAAGCAGTAAGGTTTTATTTTGTTAGACACAGATGATCATAATAATAGTGACGATAACAGAAATGTTAATTGTTTATCGTAGTGAAATGTCAATTGCTTAGCATATAACGATCTGAGTTTTTACTTTTACCCAAGGATTTTTTTTTTATTTGGCACCAGAAAATATAGGTTATGTTTTATGACTGCCTACATGTCTAAAACCTTAAATATAATGCTTAAAGACATGAGAGGTTTTGCTGGTTCAACGGCTTAACATCAGCAAAATATAAAAACTTTTTAAAATGTTATAATACTTAACTTACTCGCAACGCTCTTGGCAGAAAATAAATTTCAGATTTCTGTAATATATCTTTGACATTTCTTACCCATGACAAAAATCTCTTCTTTCTGATTTTAATTTTTTGAGGCATGAATAAATAATTTTGGATGTATTTGATGTACTGGTGCATAGAAAGACTGTATACGATATGTATATGTAACCTTTTTCTGAGTACACGTTGATCCCGAAATCAAAATATTCTGCTACATAAGTTGCACTTAATTGCACTGTACCCTAAAATAAAAGAGAAACCAACACAGTATTTCTTCGTTTTACATATCATAATCTGTAAAACTTTCTGTTGGAAAACGGAAATATAGACGATGACGTTAGACCAATAAAGATGCTTATGGCCCCATTGTAGATAAACCTCTTTGTAGATAAACTTATAACTTAATTATATTTATAGTATTAATTTTTGTTCTTGTATTATTTTATGATTTTACGAGAAATGTTTAGTCAGAATAGCTCATATGTGAACATAATTACATTGTCGTGCATGCTTGTCACTTTGGGAATCTATTGTCGGAAGCTCAAAAACACGTCGTTGCCTGTAGTGCACTGCAACGTTACCGTATTGAAGACATAATATGCGCTTTGTTTTGGTGTGTTTAGGGTACACGATTACGGAACTGTTTTATATATACCTACACGTTCTGACGAGTCGAAAGTTATTTGCATGAGATCCCCAGAGTTGCATCACAGACCGCGCCAGCGATGCTTTTCTCTTATTGCCTTCTTTCCGAATGAGTAATGTGCTCAGCTGTCAACTGTTCCGATCAATCCATTGTGCTGTAGTGACATCTATATAGGTTACTTGGACAAACGATCAACAGAGACCGCATGCCATACACATCAATATGTTTTTAGATTGAAATCGAATATGCCTGCTATGACACAAAAAAAACATGCTCTTCCTGCTATAATGTTTAACAATAAGTATAGTTTATAATGTAAGGAAATTCGCTTACCTGTACATCCTGAGTTAATATCTAGCTGATCTTCAAGTAGAACGTAGATTGATATTTTTAAGAAATGCTGCGTTTCACTTACGCACCCAGCCACCACCTTGTGTGTTATTTCGTCACCAAAACAGTTGAAGACAGCTAATGCACTTATTTCTTCAAATGGAAGTGAAAGACAAATACTGACGAGGCCGCTTTGCTTTTGTTTTCAAAGAATAAAACAAGAGACACGAGTGGTTGTTCACAACCACAGAATACCAAATTACCTGAATCATACCGAGTAACGAGAACAAGATAAAGGTTTAAAAGGGCGTATATTGCTTTAAAATTACTCGTAAATAGTATAAAACCATTTCAAGCTAAACCGTTTTGAATGTATAAATGTTGTGCATATGTACTTGTTATATAATCTACTTATTACTTTAAACTTGTTAGTATTTAGCGTTATTTTAAAACATACAAACAGATAAAATAAAACTGAAATAACGTTGTTAATGTACTGTTGTTCAAAGCGAATACATAAATAGAAAAGACACAATTATTTTACACATGCCTATAATAATGGATACATTTTAATTGGTATTTAGGCTCGGAAGAATGTCATAATCATCTGTCTTTTAAGGTTTGAAGCAGACGGTCTCAAAACAAGTCATTACGTGGTAACAAAAGTATTAAATTTAGCCATTATTTACGGTGAAAAGTTACTGTGCACAGAAAATGAAGTTTTCAGTATCTCATTTCTGTACCATTCTCTACCGTTCCTCCCTTTTGCAGAGTGCAATTTCACTTTCACAAACTCCATGAGTCTCTACCCCCAAAAGATTGTTCGTCAAAATAAAAATAAAACGTATTTTAATCAGTGATTTTATCCACGTGGGAGTTAGGGAACGTCATTAGCCTACATATTTGCACAGCGATGTTGCCAATGCTAAAATTGTCAATTTGCCAGTTGTAAACAAAAGAGTTTCTCGTTGGGCGTCCAAAGAAGAAGGAATTTAAAACATGCTAATGTATGTATACTGAAAAGGTCGTTATCGCTTTTTCATCAGCTGGAACCAGAATTTGCAGTGGTCGGAATGTAATGCCATCTCTCATATCAAGGCTTGCGGGATTCTCAATTGAAAATAAGGAACGTACTTACCGAGCGGGAGGCTCGGGCCCGCATTCGGGAGGTCCTGGTTCGATTCCCGTGGTTAACCTACCGGATACATAGGTTTTTTCGGGGGTTTTCCCTGATCACCAGGCGTATGCTGGATAGGATAATTACATCTCCCGAATTTCCTGTACCTCCGTTTCAACTCCATTATCATTTCACATTATTTCTTATCTGGTGGTCTCTTTCAGGTTAGAAGCGTCGGAGGGTGTATTGGCGTTGCATAGCAGGATGATATTCTCTGAGTACAATATTAGGTTAATTTACAATAACCTTCAAGTATTTGGTGCTATTTCATATCATAAATATATTTATCCATGCTTGTCATACCGCTTTTTCTAGGTGGGCCCTCCCACGTTACATTGGGAGCTGCGTGGTTTTGGCATTTTGTTCCAAAAGAAGAACCCTATAATTGTAATAAATATGTTTATAATACCAAATGGCATCGAATAGTTGAATTTTATTGTTAAACGACAGATCAACAATAATAACAAAAAAAAAACACTTTCAAATATTCTAAAAATGCCTCTTAATATGCAATTTGCATTTCTGATAAGTAAAACCAACATAAATTTAATTACTTGTAGAAAACGTGTTACATAACCTATACGCACTTTACGAGCTATTTCTAACAGAAGTATTATCGCAAACATACTATTACAAAACTAAGTCAACAAACATCCTATATTCTACCAGAAATAGGGAAGCAGATCAAGCCAAAATGAAATTCGTTAAGTTTAGTGAAGGTCTGAGGACAGTAGTCATGAAACGCGCAATAATTTGAAAATAGGTTGATTACAGTGCTGCCATCTACATTGTTCATTAACATGACAATTGAGTACGTCGCGGTAGGGCTGAACTTCAAGGAAAGCAGGACACATTATATTTTTTAACTGAAAGAGAAAAATCAAGGAATATTTGCCACAGGGTATCTAAAGTATGCGGTATAAAAAATAGAATACCGTACTGTTCCTTAAAAGAACCGTACGCCTGGCGTCTCAGCCGGAAGCAAGCAGTGATTTCCCTGAGGGCAAAGCGGCGGCACATTTCATGTCTATTTTGGAGTTAACGCACAAGCCATTTGAGGTTATTTCTCTCCTGAGACTAGCTCCATAGCCGGAGTGGGTACTGATACTCATTTTATTTGAATCCGCAGAACGTAAGGAAGTGAAGTACAGAATTCTTTAAGGTTAAGGAAAACTCCGAAAAAAGAGGGAAAAAACCCTTATTCAGTTAATTCACCCTGACCGAGATTCGAGCTCGGGACCTCTTGAACGTGATATAGACACTCTAGTATTCCCCTTGCACCCCACAAGAAAATTATTAATTATCTTAACATGAAGTAGAGAAATAAGCGTTATATAAGAATAGTTCGTGCATGAGTAGAGAAAGTTCTGTTAGTGCAAAACATCAGAATGTTCTAGATTCTAGCGTGTTCCAGCTGCCATTGCTATGGGTAACCGTAACTTCATTAGCTTCTCTGTAGGTTTTGTGAGGGGAGTTTTTTCTCACCGCTGGAAGCCATCACCTGAATGAAATGCATTCTTTTCATGGGAAAAATCCCTCCATTCATGTTTTGTTAACACGTCCTTTGCGCTAACCATCTCTCTTACAACAGAATGAGCTGTTTATCCCCAGTGTTTTCTTTTCCCTTTCTATACCAAATAGTAGCTACTTGACAGAACCTGTTGAAGTGCACATAAAGCCTCACGGTTTGTATGGAGGTTCATAATTACCACAGAGTATTTATGTAAAGTAAACAAATGTGTACTTTCAAAAGATTCCTATACACAGAACGTAAATGGCTATTCGCTCAGAGTATAGATAGTTTAATACTATTCCGCATTTCGAATTATATTTTAAGAGAAACAAAAGAGTTCTACGATGATGTAATTATACATTATTACCCTGTGTAAACACATACAGAAACCTTGACAAATAAACATGGCCTAATGTTCCGCTAACTCCTAATGTCTTTAATAAAACAAATTCTGATGTATTCCTTCCACTCACATGGCTTTCTCTACTCACAAAAACGTGCCTATCTGCTTCTTTTCAAACTGGATAAATATTCAATTCATATTTACACAGCAGGTAACGTACAGTCACACGTTTAAAGAGAGTCGCTATTTTAAGACTGAAATCTCACTCTCTTTACATGACAAGAGGAAAAACAAAATAACGACTTCTCAGTTAAAAAAAAAAAAAAAAAGAGCGAGAATCCAAACCAATAACAAGGAAAATTTTGGAAATAGTTAAATTTACAGAAAATAATATATATGACAAGTCTTTTTAAATATCTATTTTTATCTATCGCTTACGCTTTACGAATTATGCAAAAGTGATTTAAGCTGAAGACCACCTCAGAGGGCATTTCAAAAAAAAAAAAAAAAAAAAAAAAATCAAGATATACATTTCATGTTTGGAAAATATCGTAAATACATTGTTATTCCAATCAAAACTGTTTGAGCTAATTTTTAGAAAATAAACATTTTGGAATAATTTGCCATGTAAAGTTTGAAGTTGGTATATAATATCTAGCTTGGTATCTGACCGACATCATTTTAGGTTATGTTGTTCACACACCCACAGAGCTCTCCATCTGATTTTTTTTTTTTTTCCGGGGCCTCAAACTATGTGCCTCCGAACTTATCAAATTTTTGGGTGCAATAGAACAATTCCTCTAGGTATTAGGCACATTGTCGAGAAAGTAAAAATGTGGTTATTGATTTATATGAACCTTAAATTATAAACTGATTAAAAATCTCTAATTTCAGTATGTTAATCCTTTGTTACACAAACGATTAGTGTTGGTAAACCGTTCATATTTGCATGCCAATTGAAGCCAGGTTTATTATTTTCATTTGATAGTGTGCCCCGTGTTATTTTTCTGTAAGTAATCAAATCACAGTTAAACCTTCCTTCAACTTATCAATTAATTTTCATAATGTCACAGCAATATCGAGATTTTACTGAAAGTCCGCGTTTCGATTTAGCTTGAACCGAACAGTTTAAATCAGAAAAGAGATTTCGTTATCTTCAGATGTAACAAGCATTCACAGTAAAATTCCTCCAACTCAAATAATCGTTATATGGATAATTTTTTAATTTCCTTTTAAATTACTTCTGTTTAAAGTACCGTAATTATAAAATATTTCCTTACGTATAAAATATACATCTTGACTTTTTTTGTTTTTTGTTTTGTTTTTGTTTTTTGATGATAGGATGTGAATCACTCTTCATTTGGAAGGAATTTTGTATAGATATAGACAAAAACGTGCTGAGCAAATCAAGTAGACATTTTTAAAATGCACAATTTATTGCAAATAATTTTCTTTGTTGCGTCAGCATTTTTGAGCTACCTGTAATTATTAGTTTTTTTAATGCTTTTGTCATTGTTGAAAGTACTTGTTGCTATTCTTGTGACGTCAACGAAAGAATATGCAATTTTGATGTACAGCAACCACCTTTGTTTCCATCACAAGAGCTTATTTCTAAGAATAAACATTTGAACATGATAGAGTCAACATGAAAAATTCAATGCCATGGCCGAGATTTGAACCACGGATCTCCTGGTTTCCGTCCAGTCGCTCTAACCCATTGAGCTACCATGGCCAACGTGCCGTCCTGACATTAAATTCTCCATTTGACTCATATATTTCCCCGGTAAACCACTAGGGGCTCTCGTATCCGAGATACACCGTTTGTGGCGTTGACTCTATCAAAAACCTTAGCCTATATACGGCTAGTGTGAAGAAATGAATAATTTCCATCAATTAACTAAAATTTGAATACTGCTTCCACATCTTGTTACTCAGTGAAGCTTGCTTAAACTTTTCTAAGCAAACATATGGCTAATACAATGCAGTTAGAACAGTCAGTTTTTGCATGAATACCTTAATCATAACAGACATGTCCTGTGTTTGTCAGTGATAAAGTCATACAAAATGTATCACATTCAGTTTTTCTATTAAATCGCCAAGAAAGTTGCTTTACTTGTCTTAAAACTGACAACAGTACTCTAAATACATTAATAATAATGATAATGAAGATTAAGGTGATGATAATAGAATAATAAAGACTGGTTTTCTGGTCAAGCAATCAGAGTTTTGGTTCTCAACTCACAGGTTCTGGGTTCAATTCTTGGCTGCTATGGGGGAATTTTCCTTTAATTAAAATCTTTCTCTACCCTCCATAAGTTTGGATAAGCATGCTGTATGAATCTGTGTGCGTTTAATGTTAATAATAATTTACAAAATGCAATATTAGAAATCTATAGTCAAATATTTGTCATGTCAACTGACTTATAGTTTCAAGTGCTTTTGTTCTTGCATTTAATGTTATTTATTTATCTGTTGCAGGTGATGTTAGATGCTTCTGTAACCTGCCAACCTGTGTCGCTACAGGATATATGTGCAAATCTGAAGCTGGTAGCTGCTTTTCAGACCTAGGCGACTATCCAGACGTCTTCAAAGCAAGACATGGCTGTTTGGAGCTTTTAGACAGGTATTACATTTTGCATATTGATGCATTTTACTATTCTGAAGATAACTGTCAAAAATATTTACAGCATAAACTGTTTTAACTTTGGTTAAAGAATTAAGATGCTACATCTGAACATACATTAATGTTGCTAAGTGTACTAGCAAATGCTGTTCTAGCTCAGAAATAGTGAGAGTACTCCTGTATTTTTTTTTTTATGTCGTCTAATATTACGTCATATTGGACGGTTAATGAAATGGGTGAAATGGTGCTCAGATGAGTACAGGGTACATAGACCTTAAAGTTGCCAGACATTCATCTTTCAGGATAAGAGAAAACCTCCAACGTTAAGTCATATCGGACGATGAATGAAATGATGTTCAAATGAGTACAGGGTACATAGAGCTTAGAGTTACCTGACATTCATCTCTCAGGATAAGAGAAAACCTTTTGAAATCACATAATACAAAGGAGATACCCACAGACAAAAAATTAGGTGTGTACCGGATAAACTGCAAATGCTGGGATAAGTTTTACATTGGAAAAACTAAAAGGAACTTAGACATTAGGCTTAAAGAGCATTTTAGGAACATCAGGAATAAAGAAATAGATAAATCGGCAGTAGCGTACCATTTTTGATATAGAACGAGAACTCCACTTATTAAAAAGTGTCCAAGTTCCAGCTGTATTAACCACGTGGGAAAAAATCTTCATAAAGAAATATGAAAGAAAATTGTTTAATTTTGACACTACCTTTGAAGAAAACCCAAACTTCAATTTCATCAAGATACAGACAGAGAGGCACCTATCACCTCCGAGGAGTTCACCAAACCAACGTTCATTAGTCGACAACAGCTGATGATGTTAGAAAGATCCTAACGAAACGCGTTCTAGGTAAATACTAGCAATAAATGGAGCATTGAGTATTAGTTCGTCTCACAATTATATTAATTTTGTGCTTCACTGTATCATAGTCCTTACACATTGGGAAGTGAAACTTGTTTATATTTAATAGCTGCTTGTTAATGTTTTATAAGTGGTTTGACATTTAATTTGTTCAATTTGCTCTGATAGTTTGTTAATTATTATCGCTTGAAGATTTTGTACACACCCCAAAATTGATTTGGCTAGAGAACATTTCTGGTCTATGATATTTTACGACTTTTAGGCATTGTTAATGCCTAAACAATGTGAAGATCAGCTTAGTAATGCATTTTCCAAAAGAAGTTTAGTCTAAGACAACAATTTTTAATTGGTACTGTGAGTTTAAAAGGAATTAGTTTTTCTTTAACAATGAACTTCTTGAAAGGCACCCAATAATGGTGAAATATTGCAGATGTTGAGCAATGCTTGGAGATCACAAGACATTTTATAAATTTATTTGTGCAATATTGGGTATTGATATGTGTCAAATCCAAAGTATTTTACATCAGTGAATATGGTTTAACAGCATTGTTGGCAGAAATCACTCTGCTTTTAGCAGAATATTCTGCATTTATGGTAAATATTAAGTTAGTACAAAAGTGAATCGAGAAGATATTGACACATTGCTTCACTCACACTGTTTATTCACAGAATAAACCACCACTACAATTCGTTACATTCCACAGAATTAAAAATATACGAACTACACCTAAAAATTTCGAAATGTATGAACCTGGCCATGTGGTCTAACTTAGAAAATAATATGCTGTCAATTCTTAATTTGAAAATGCGTAAGAAAACAGCCATTTTGAAACAAAAACTGTGAATAAACAGTGTGAGTGAAGCAATGTGTCAATATCTTCTCGATTCACTTTTGTACTAATTTGTGCTTCACTGTCCCTACGCTTCTTCCAAGTTTATACTTTGAAATATTAAGTTGTCTCATAAGTAATGTCGGATTTTTTATTTTGGTGTTTTGGAAAATTATTGGGTTACTTTGTTTTGGCAATGCTATTTACAGGATGTCATGGCTAGTGTTACATACATTGTAAGCATTTATCAGTCTTTAGTTGTTAATAAACAGTCACAAAATGAAGAAAACAAGGTTTGAACTTAGAGTCCTTCTAAAACACTACTGGAAACAAGATTATAAAGTCGCTGTCGCAGCTCGAAGAATATATGAAGTGGAAGGAGGAGATGTCGTTAGTGAATGTGTGGCACAGTGACGGTTCCAACGTTTCAACAATGGAGATGAAAACACTAAAGATTTACTACATTCTGGAAGACCTAAAGTCGGGAATATTGAGGATACATGCCAAGTTTTGCAAGAAAATCTGCAAAAAGTACCTGTAGGCTTTCAGAAGAACTTGGTGCTCTCAATAGATACCATACATCGCCACATTAGGACTCTTGGATAATCACACAGAAGCTGTACATCTGTACCTCATGAACTGACACCTCAACAGGCTGAACTGAGTGTCATCAGTTTATCTGTAATCCCATGGATTTTGTCTGGAGAATTGTAACTTGTGATGAAAAATGGGTATATTAGTGAAACCCTGTGTCTTGATCCCTGCCAAAGTAATCATTTAAAAAAAGCAGTTCAGTCCCAAGGTAAAGATATGTGTCTGGTGGAATTTTGAAGGTGTGATTCACTGGTAGTTGTTCCAAACACACAGGCGATTGATGCAGATAGTTAATTGCTTGTCAGAACACATTTCAAATAACTGTTTTTTTTAAAAACGACATTATTTATGGGACAGTATCTATATTTAGTAGTGTGTAATTTGAGTTGTACAAGAAACTGTTCTGTTGCAGGGTGCGGCAGAAGTTATGTCAACAGCCTGGATCTGGACACATTCACCAGCTGTGGTGCTGTCACAAGGACATGTGTAACCACATTGACAGTCCAGAGATTCGACTGCGTTTCAACGATACCTTAACAGGTAAATAGCTAGTAAATAAAATTTAAATAAGGATCTAGCTAAGATTTAACTATCAAGTATAGGATAGCATAGAACTGTATGGAGGGGATTCGGCACTGTGACCAGTCTTGATCTATTGTAGCTATGTCTCACGTGGGGCAACTCTGAGAGGAAGGATGAGGCAAGAGGCTGTCACAAGAAGTTACGACAGTGCAGCAGGCAGGGCCCCTACTACTGGCCAGGTGAAAACACCCTGGCAGGTCACTACAACTGATATCCATCCACCATGGTCCTGAAATGGTGAACTTTGAAATCCCACCACTATAATAATTTGACAACCACAGAGAAGAGAGCAGATTACAGTCATTAGTTAGAAAGAGGTTGAAAATGGAGACGATGGCTTCCAAACTAGTTCCTCAATAATATAAAAATGTAAGTGACAAAGTGTCAAGAAACTGACTACAAATAGTTTTTTGAAGAATTCTTGTTTCAACTGGGTGACTGTCAAATTGTAATTGGAGAACATTTACATTACGTCAATTACATTTTAATTTTTGAGGCAATTTTGGGAGCTGTTGCTTCCATTTTCAACCTTGAAGGTCTGACTGTCATCTGTCACTTGCCTGCAGTCTTCTCTAGTGATGCAACAATGAACTTCTTTATAAAATTGTCGATTGATGGCATTTCCAAGTTTATTAATCAATCTTTGTATTTGTATATCATGTTCCCCTATGCTGTGAGTTATGGTTTATCATGTCATTTAATACTTCTGGATTTGAGTCAAGGTTGTGGCTTTTGTTCCAAAAGTAAAACACTACACTAAAATATAATTATTGTTGTAAACTTTAAATCCACATCTGATTGCATTTGTGGAAATAATCTTCAAGTTGTCCATCACATTTTATTTGATTGCCCCTTTTTCTGTTTTGAAAGATACGAACTTGAATTATTGCTTCAATCCTTAGGTTACACTTTTTCAAAACCACTTACACATATTTTGATAAATTACAAAACTTATCAATATCTCATGGGTTTTTTAAACAAAATATTACTTAAGCTAAAGGATTCATCTTGATGTTTACTGTTTGTCAGTTTGATATTGTATTTGGTTATGTTTTTGTAAATTGTATTATATTCATAAATTTGTAAACTATATTCCTAATATACCTTTGGGTAAAATAGGAATCACAAAATTGGATAATAAATAAATAAACTTCATTTATCTTTTTAAGAAAATTGATGAACTTTCCACAGAATTCAAGAGACTAGTTTCATGAAAACTTTTCCATATCATAATGTCCCTTAGCAGTTGTTTTTTTTTTTTTTTTTTAATTTACGTCCTCCAGCCTTAAGTCATATCGGACGATGAATGAAATGGATGAAATGATGCTCAAATGAGACCAGGGTCCACGGAGCTTAGAGTTACCTGACATTCGTCTTTCAGGATAAGGGAAAACCCTGGAAAAACCTTAACCAGGTAGCTCACCCTGACCGAGATTCCAACTCGGGACCTCTTGAACGTGAGGCAGACACGCTACCATCTACGCTATCAAGGCGGGCTCCAAGCAGCTGTAAAAATGACACCAGGAACAAACAACATGATTGATGATGCAGAAAGGTGTTTGCGGAAACTAGTTTCTTCAATTCTGTGAAAAGTTCATCAGTTTTCTTAAAAAGAAAGTGAAGTTTGTGACATTTATATTTAATTGTAATATTTATTACTTCACTGTTGTTATGGCAGATGCAAAATGTAATGGCAGCTGAACATAGACCACTAGCAGTGAAGCGCAATGTAGCCATAGTCTATGCAGAGAAACATTTAAAACTGAAAATATGTTCACAGTCTATTCTCTGTATATATACAGAACTACATTATTCATAACCGATAGAGTTACATTAGTACGAAACAACCAAATTCACGACTATAGTACAAGAAATGGTGATAACTATCACATGTATAATATTAACAGGAGTGTCACTGAAAAGGACATTAATATCAGAGGGATCAAACTGTATAATAAACTACCTAGTGAGATAAAAATTTTGACGAATAGCTCAAAACCAAAATTTAAAAGTAAATTAAAACAATATTTGTTAAATAAATGTATATACAGCCTAGATGAATTGTAAATTATATGTGTAAAAATTTGTACATCTGATAAACTGGATCAATAAACTATCAATATCAATCAATAAGGGCAGGGAGAATAAATGCAGACAAGACAAAATGAAAACACTTTATAGGCCATGTACATGCTAATTAAACAAGTAATTGAATATCATACCTTAAAATGGTAACAAAAATGTGTGCAGGCCAAGCAGAAAATTTCTTATGGCAAAGTTGTTGTATCTGCCTCATCATCATTGTATTCATCTTCATCCTCGCCTTTGAGCATGTCTGATTCATTGCTGTCTTCCTCTGACTGCAGTTTTTATTAACATTTTAAAGAAACAACATATACTGTAAATTATACTCCTGCTTTGGTGATGCAACACTTGCCCTTTATGTATTATTGGTTCACTTTTGGTACTCACACCTTGTTCCCTATGTGACATTTTCACTAATCCAGCAAAGAATGTTAAAACATCAATAAATTAATTCCACATAATCAGTGTAATTGAATTATGGGAACCCAAATTACCACTGTTAACACGAAAACAAAAATCTGAACTGAAGCTATAATAGCTTGAAACTTTCAATTCCTTATCCTAGTCATGCAGTTCTGTTATCTTTGTTCAGTCACAAGCTGGTCGCTTCAAAATAAAATGCTCTTCACGATCAGGTTATTCTCTTTCCAGTTGGAAAAATAAATTTTGTGGGCACAAATGATATTCAATCACCGGCTTTACAGTGTGAATTCACAGATTGTTGAACTATAAACCACCTCAAGGTGTTGCAAGCATCTCATTGGATGCTGTGATAACCACAACTCCTGCCAACTGCCGTTAAATTTTGCGTCTGCCATAGCTTCTGTTTTTTTTTTTAAGTATAAAATGCTACAGTTTATATTTAAGACATAGATGACTTTCAGTTGTAAATTTGTTGAGAGGTTATATGTTTGTTTTGTTTCAGGTTCTACCCTCAACTCCAGTGAAGGTACTCGCCTCTTCTTCAATGGAGCACAGCAGACACCAACCAATTACAACAACAATGAAACGTGGTTTAAGGCTGCAACAATTGCAGTTCCAATTTGTGGTGCCTTGATACTGTTTGTGCTTATTGCTCTTGCAGTCAAAATCTTGAAGAAAGACAGTTTGGAGCAAGGCTTTATTCATGGGAACAAACATGGAGGAAGTATCTTTGCTCCTCCGTCTACTCATCCCCTTGTCCTTCCATCATCAAGAAAACTGAATCACTACGATAATTCAGAAGACTTGTCTTCCAAGAAAGTGCCACTACTATCGCAGCATAACAGTGAAACTGCAGTGCCCCCAAGTCAGTGTGTCATGATGATGCCACCACAAGAAACAGTTTCTAAAAACAACCAGTGTGAAAAGAACGAAGCAAATGCAGTGTTAAACTTGACTGCTGCAAGATCTGCTTTGGTTTCTCAGCAGGTACAACCTCAAAGTCACTCAAAAGACTATACACTACTAGTCGATCAGTCCCAAGAAAGTGTAAATATCCCTTCCATGGGCCTGCTACATAAACAGAACACAACAAACAATCTTTATAGAAATGTGAATCTAGTGCTTGGAGGCCCAGCACACAATGTTTCGCCTCCATCTAAGGGAAAACTCTATGACAAGCAGCAGCTGTCGTCAGTGGTAACTTGGGGTGGTACAGCAGGTTCTCCAAGTCATGTATAGCACTATACAATACACATGTACATACATTCGTTGTTCCTTGAAATATATTTCAATTTCAAAATAGTGATATTGCCAAAATAAAAATTGCAAACGTGGAACATGGCTTTTGTTATCTAAACAAGAATCTCATACTTGCCAACTTTCATGACTTACCCTTAAAATGTACGGGAGCATAGGCCTTTTTATGACTTTATAGCCAGGAGACATTTTTATGGCCTTGTGGGCAGAGTCCAAGTGTTACAGACATGACATATTAAATTCAATTTTCATTATATTGTAACTTAAGATTACAGACTGAATGTACTATATTCACATAGAGTGCTGTGTGTCTATCCTTCATCAGAGTCATGATCTCCTTTCATAGACTGCAACGAAATGTACAGCGTGCAGATTCAAAGTTTGTTTACACAGCTGGTGACCTCTAATGACCAGCAATCAATTGGCACAAACATTCACTACAGTTTAATTGAAATTACTTTAGAATCCTAACAGCTGCCATGAAGCACACTGGTGGAGTGGTGGTGGGAAATGTGACATTTCCGCTTGTGAACACCTTGTTGCACATGATTGTTCGACAGAAGAAAGCGCTAAAACTACCTAAATTAACTTGTTGATATTTATATTTCTAACACATGGGAACAGTTTTGAATGATACTCTTGTTAAGGCAATGTACAGATGAAACTGAGGCAGCGCCGAAAATGTTCAGCAGAGTTTAAATTTCTTTTTCGTAATGCTACTGTCTTGGAGTCTTTCTTAGAAAGCCAGGATTAAGAATAAGTAAGAGAAACCTAAGTAAAACCTCTCTAAAATGGAACACAATCATTCCGGTATTTATTTTCCATTTACACAGGTTTCCGTCTTACAAAGTGCTGTTTTTTGTTGTTGTTTTCTTTTTTCAATTTACGTCCTCCAACATTAGGTCATATTGGACGGTGAATCAATTGGGTGTAAAGATGCTCAAATGAGTTCAGGGTCCATGAAGCTTAGAGTTACCTGACATTCATCTTGAAGGATAAGGGAAAACCCTAGAAAAGCCTTATACAGGTAACTCACCCTGACCGAGATTCGAACTCAGGACCTCTTGAACGTGAGGCACACATGCTACCATCTATGCTACCGAGGCGGGCACACAATACACAAAGTGCTGGGTTTGTGCACAAATTTACTGTGAAGGAATAATATAGAATGAAATGTACATAATAATAGGCTGATATGTATTATGTATTATATTTTCAACTTATGTTTAATAATTGTAGTTTATTGTCTAGTTTCTCTGTCTGTTTTCAATTTTCCCTTTCCAATCTGCAACTGTCTACATGTCATCATCATTTGCTTCACCACACACAGCATTCAAAACAATGTTATGGCGACGTTTAAAACTCTCGAGACATCCATTGGAGGCTCTGAAATTGTCTTTGCTTGATTTTCTTGCTGTCTCTGAAGCAATGGTCCAAAAATGGGAATTCCTTTAGCGTGCACATGAACAAACCACTCATACACAACGCAATTTAGTTTGTTATACTCTGTAGATTTTGTGATGCATTTCACATGCCCTTCTCTACCTTTTAACCACTCATATTTAATTTTTATTTTTTCTAAACCTCATAACTCCCGAGCTTTTCCTACTTTAAACAATACAGTTAATTTTTTTGCTGGACGTTTGTTCTTTTCGTGTTCTTCAATAACCTTTATTTTTTCCTCCAGTGATAATGTTTTAAGTTTATAACTCGTTTTAAAGAATTTGTGTACATGAAACTCTTATTAAAAATCAACCAAATTCATAGTTTTCTTCCAATTGTACTTGATCACTTGTAACAACAAAACTGAGAATGAACACACTACAAAACAGTTGTAACTTTACTGTGTGTGTTGTCAGAGAGCTGAGAGAGCTAATGGTTTGTTTTCCCATTTCCTCGAAGGATTAAATGTATGACTTTATGGTTCATTGAACTTGAGTGCAAGTGCAGTTGCCCTCTAAATTATTGCACTTTTTAAAAATATGTATGCTGTAACCCATTGTAAATAAAGTAATGTTTTAATCAGATTACTTACGTAAATGATTCCCGAAAAACATTGTCGTTTCCGCGTTGGGCAGTTTTCCGGCTTAGATTATAATTTTGCATGGGAAATAGCTCCATTCTGAAATTTATTTTCCATTTTTCCAGGTTCCTGGCATGTTTGGGGTCCATTTTACGTAGGTTTTACTGAATACTTTTTGGCATTTTACATAATAGTTTACTGAACACACAAATATAAAATAGTTTTTAGAACGTCTACTTTCTCTGTATGTCATATTAGATTAGCAAGTAAAACCTCAAAGCCTTTTCAAAACTAACAAATTCAGAACATGCATTTTAACTTGAAGTGTACTTACTGTGGACCACACAAGATACATTTCTAAAAGTTTAGAATGCTCAGCTGCGCATTGCCTTAAGAAACATAGCAGTAACTGTTTCCTCTATTTTTACAAATATCATGGGTTAGTAGAATTAAAAGTTCAATTTGCAGAAATTCAAAATGTTCTTTATTTCCATAGAAATACACTTTGGTCAACCCTTACAGTAGCAGAATTACGTCACATACCAATTACAATCTTCCAGTTCGCCTGTCACACCCACAAACAAAGAGTTCACTTTCAAAATACAGCTGCACAATTTAGTTCCGATTACACTCTTCTCATTACGATTCCATTTACAACTGTCCTCCTACTAACCGCGGCTTCCTTTTATACGACCATTCATGATTCCAGACGGTTGTGGAATGTTCTTTATCAATCAAGATGTCACTAGAAGTATACAATTATCTATCTTTATCTGTTTCGGCAAGCCCTTTTATCTCCACACTGCACTATCTGCCCTTTTGTGTGTGTCAAGCTGCACTATCGTAATAATGGATTCACAACAATATTCATGCAGTGGACATAATTCCCTTGCTTGTCCGTATAGTGCAGATCTCTGTCCTACTTTTGAATATTTTTTGGGGGGGAGCGACTTCTTGGTCCACCTCAATTTTTTGTGGGTGCTGGTAGTTTGGGACATTGTGTCATTATGCTAATAATAACACTAAAACACTGAGGACCTACGAAATAGTGATACAAAAATGAAATGACTAAATAACTAACGAAGAAACCATCTTTTTAAAAAATTAAACTATAACCAAACAATTAGGTATGTTTAGACTACGCAGATGAAGAGAACAAAACAAGCAAACTCTACGCTTGTGCATAGATGTGACAACACAGTAACTTTATGGCAAAATTTAGATAGGGGGGTGAAGGGGAATGGCTTGCCTAATTGGTGTAAGTTATATGGTGCTGCCTTAAAAAGGTGTGGTCAGTGTCATTGCCATAGAACCTCTGCCTTGCTTAAACTTTAAAGAACTGTCAGGATCCTAAAGTAATTTAAATTCGACCGTAATGGACTACACAAATTGTAGTCAACTCCCTCATATAAATTGTTTATCGTACTCGTATTCTGTGGCAGCGAGATTTGTTTTCTACTTTTGTGACAGTTTTTGTTTACAAATCGTGCTATGAAGCATAAAATGGAGACAAAATATTCTCCATATTGCTTAAAAAGTGGTATTCTTGGCTTTAATATGTGTTTATTGTAGTACCAGTACAAATTCCAGCATGTATGTCTTCAAGTGTTTGTACATTTACTGCAGTGAACATTTTATTCACTCTAAATTTTATGTTGTTACAAAATTATTACGCCCTGCTGAATAGGGGGAAGTTTTACAGGTTTCAATTTGAGGAAGTTGGCAAGTATGCAATATTAATTTCAGTCTTTGTTAAATCATTTTGTACTTAAAAGACTGCAGATTTGGTTCTTATTTTTTCCCAGTGTATAGTGTATTAGGTTTTGCTAGTTACATAAGCTGTTTCTGATACTGTAGTACAGGACCATTATAAGTAGGGGGTCCAATTTTCTTTATATGTTAACAATTTCATTTTGGGGCTTCCAATTTTTATATAAGTGTCTTGACTGTCTTTGCAGTGTAACTATCATCTAAAGTACTTGCTTTTCTCATAATATATATTTCAATATGCAAAGAGCTTGTCTTCAAAGCAGCTTCAAAATGCTCAGGTTCATTTAGAATTTACTAGAGTGAATCTTTAATATGAGGTTATTTTTACAAGGAATACATCTAACAAAATGTTTACTGATGCACAGTGTTTGAAATAGGCAACAAATAGTAAAGCTGCAGTGATTTTATTTTCATATATGCTAGATCACATTTAATTTCAGTAACTGTGATGATTGAACAGAAAGCTCCAATCACTAAGCAGTTTACACATCACAGAAATAAGCAATTTTGCTTTTCTAATTTCAAATAGGCTTTACTCTAGTTAATTGATGGAAATTTATAATTTCTTCACACTAGCCGTATATAGGCTAAGGATTTTGATAGAGTCAACATGAAAACTTCAATGCTACGGCCGGGATTTGAACCATGGATCTCCTGATTTCCGTCCAGTCGCTCTAACCCATTGAGCTACCATGGACATGAAGGCAAGTTCGCTATGGTAGCTCAATGGGTTAGAGTGACTCGATGGAAACCAGGAAATCTGTGGTTCAAATCCCAGCTGTGGCATTGAATTTTTCATGTTGACTCTATAGGCTTTACTCTTTTATTACTTTTAGTCCCAGGCATCTTTTCTTTGATAAGCCCAGAAACTCAAGGTTTTTTTACCTATTTAGAATTATTCCCTTAGTTTATTAATGAAATCTGTTAAAATACAGATATCTGTTACAATATCCTGAAAGGATGGTTTTCAAGGCTACCTCAAAAAATGAGAAAATATGCTGAGATTCAGTATTAGTAATTCATTTGAAATTTATAATAGGTGTACAAATTTTGATTTAATGATAAATTTGGTACAGCAGTTAAACCCCTATTTACACATTTATGCCATCGTCTGTAAACTGTGGCAAAAAAGATTGGTTATTACAAATGACCAAACTAAAGCAGTAACTAACACATATAATTGAACCTTCTCTTTGCTGCAGATCTATAAGATACTGTTCCAAAGTCCCAGGTTAAATAGGATCATGTGGATTGGTATAAGAAAATGAATGTGTAATTAAATTTGTTTTGATCCATGATTTGTCACCTGTTACAATCTTATATATGTCTTTTGAGGCACTGCCATTGTATTTCTTGAGTATTTTTTGTACACCAATCGACACGAGCATCTTCTTAAGATTGAATCAAATTATGTGGGACCCAACAAGAGAAAACCTTTTTGACGGCTTAAATAATCATACAGTACTTTTATATATGCTGGTGGAACTAATGCCTAGAGTTGCCTGAATCTCACGCAATGTCACATGACTATCTTGCATTATTAGTTTTTGCACATCAATGTTTTCTGGCACAACAACTGATTTTGGATGATCGTCACGAACTTCATCACTGAGCAAACGGCGGCCACGATTAAATTCGTTATACCAGCATTTCATAGTGGCAAAGGATGGAGCTTCATCGCCAAATGTGGAAGTTAGTTGATTGATGCACTCTTGTCTTGATAATCCTTGTCGAAAGTCGTAATAAATTATTGCACTAACATTTTCATGAATTAATTCCATGTTTTTGTTGAGACACAATTTTTAAGTTACTGTAAACAAAATAAATGACACTCTATTGACAAAATGTCTGATGTAGATTATGTTCAACAATGTCAAACTCTTCATTGCAAACGTCAGATGGCAACTACAACATTCAGAGTTGCCAAGGCTCAAAGATCTTAGTTATATTGTTACAAATGAACACAGAGTTTAATGAGTAAAGTTTAGTCCAGATAGCAAATATAAGCTGCAATACAATTTTTTACATTGAAATGTGGGCCAAAAGTACAGCTTATTTTTGGGTCAATATGGTAATGTACTATTTAAGTAGTTAGACATTATTTCTGCATCAATTTCATTTGAATAGGAATTTTACAAGTAATTAGGACTTTTTCAAATAGTACAGTACAAATTGTGAAGAGCTCTTAGCAGCAGTTTCTTGGGTAAAGGTGTAAGAGCAAATGGCTATAAATATTATGTACCATCCAGTGATTAGTTTAAAAAAATCATTGAAAGTTTCATAAATGAGTAGTAATACGTTCAATGCTTAAGTGATAACATATATTAAGACTGCATGGGTTACATAGATTTGGAAATCTGGTTTGCAGTAATTTAGAACTTTTGCTGCAGTAAAAAGACGTTAAATTGACAATCAGCTGTCTTCGAACCTGACTCGATGTTTCGCTGCACAAATAAAAGAAATCACTGCACTACACTTCAATCATCAATTGTTGCAATAACCAACAAACAACTGCCGCTCCTAACACTTGGCAGGTATTTATACCTCCCCAGCCATTGCTTCTTGAAAGCCGCAGATCTTTTGAGAGCTTAAAAGGCAGCAACAATAGGCAGAACGTTCGGGAGCCTCTCTGTCTTTTTCTCTCCTGTCAAGTGCCTGGCTCCGACCTGTGGCAGCAGCACAACAATGCCACATGGTGAGAATATATTTAGGAAAATATGCAGAATCATTTCTGCAGTCAGTGTATGAAAACGTTTACGTATACATCTACTTTTAGAACAGCGAAGTAATCAATAGAAACACATTTATGTAGATAGTTTGGAAAATTCAGTGCCATGGCCGGGATTTGAACCAAATCTTAGCTTACACATGGCTAATCAGCTAGTGTAGAAGAATGATTAAATTTGCATCAATTAACCTAATAGTGGTAACTATAAAGCCTGGGACTTAAGTACTTACAGCATAGTAAGTTGCCACAAAAGGTCATATCTCCTTTTATATGAGAACCCCTAGTGGTTTACTCGGAAACATACGAGACAGTTGGAGAATATTAACGTCATTCCTGCACGTTGACCGTGGTAGCTCAATGGTTAAAAGCAACTGGATGGAGACCAGTAGAACCGTAGTTCAAATGTCAGCCATGGCATCCAATTTTTCAATCTGACTCTATATATTCCTATCTTAGCCTACACATGGCTAGTGCAGAAGAATTATTAAGTTTCCATCACTTACATTTATACTTCTAGACAGTTTGTGAAATAACTCCGGTTAAAGAAAAATTCCTCACGACAGCCAGAAATTGAACGTGGGTTCCTTGGTTAGAGAAATCAGAAGTTAGGACAGCATCACCAGATTACTATATTAACAATCTATACATATTTTATTTCACAATATTTCCTCTGATTTGCTCTAGAACAACACGAAAATGGTTAGCAATATCTGTACTACAAATAACAACAAATGCTAACCTCTAATAACAAAGTGCTTCATTATCCATAGGTTTGTCTTATATTATTTAAAATTGTGCCCCTTAATTTCTCACTTTTTATCATTCCTTTGTTTACTACAATGCACAAGGTTTATGACACTAATAGCAGTAGTACTGTTTGCCAATATAAAGAAAGTCCCTGACAGGAATGTGTACCCTTACACAGTGCGACAAGGTCAATGAATGTGTATGACAGACCACTCAGTACACTAAAACCAAGATTTATCCACAAAAGTAGAAAGCATCATAATGTCTTTAAATGGGTTTTAACTGAACTGACCTGAATGTCATAAACACTACCAGAGTATTGGAACAATGTCTAACCCCCTTGCGCCTCATTTCCCTAGGACTTTCTTTGCTGTGGCAAACTGTATCAAGGATTGAATGGATAAAACTTGCTCACATGTAATTAAATTCTCAGATCTGTAAAAATGCATGGCTTTTTATTGGATTTCCTTGCTGTGAAAACTTTCTGTTATATTTTGCTTGACACTAGTCTGCTATTTCATTTGAAATGAGAAAGTGATATATAATAGTGCATAAACAATACTGACTGAACAGTTAAATAGTATTAATTATGAATGAATGGCTTAAGTTGCCTTTATATGGTTTCTGTATTAAATCTTGTATATAATTGTACAAAAGTAGTAGAAAACTTCAAGGCTAGTAGGAATGTCAAATAGATTTTGTGAAGCATCTTAAATAAGGAACTAAGATGTTTATTTTTACTATTGTAATTAAAATATTGTAACTTATTTATTATAAAAGTTTAAAATATAATATGAAAACTAGAAATTGTTAATTTTTATTTCAACCTCACAGTAAATGGCACATTTAAAAACATAGCGATACCTTTCGTTTACCCTGACCTTGTAATTTAAAAACCTCACAAGGAAACTATCACTCTGCTCACAGCTGTACACGCTTGAGAGTTTGAGGCATCATCTGTGCTCTATGTGGGATCTGTGTGCAGAGTATAGCTGGAAGTACCTGAAAATAAGTCCAGAATACGAAGGAACATACTGACATAACAGCACAGCGTTGTATGAGAGGGATTGTTTACCCCTGACAGGTAGCAGCTTACACATGGCATACGTAAGTAGCGCCATCACAGAGATGACGAGGGATGTCCAGCAGCTACTTGCAAGTGGTCATAGGCAGCACTTTACAGGCTTCAGTTTTGGGCATTGTGGTTCCAGAACGCAGCAGATTTTTGGTATACATGGCTTATATACAGCAGACATTATACCATCAAATTTTCAGGTGTGTAGCGGTGTGAGCACAGTGATAGTTCCCTTGTCAGGTTTGGGCGTTGTGGTTCTACTCCACAGTAGAATTTTGGTATACATGGTTTATATACAGCAGACATTATACCATCAAATTTTCAGGTGTGTAGCGGTGCAAGTACAAAGATAGCTCCCTTGTCAGTTTTGGACGTTGTGGTTCTACTCCGCAGTAGACTTTTGGTACACATGGTTTATATACAGCAGACATTATACCATCAAATTTTCAGGTACGTAGCGGTGCAAGTACAGTGATAGTTCCCTTGTCAGGTTTGAGCGTTGTGGTTCTACTCCACAGTAGAATTTTGGTATACATGGTTTATATACAGCAGATATTATACCATCAAATTTTCAGGTACGTAGCGGTGCAAGTACAGTGATAGTTCCCTTGTCAGTTTTGGACGTTGTGGTTCTACTCCGCAGTAGACTTTTGGTACACATGGTTTATATACAGCAGACATTATACCATCAAATTTACAGGTGTATAGCGGTGTGCGTACAGTGATAGTTACCTTGTCAGTTTTGGGTGTTGTGGTTCTAATTCGCAGCAGATTCTTTGATACACACGGTTTATATACAGCAGGCATTATACCAACAAATTTTCAGGTGCATAGTGGTGTGAGCACAGTGATAGTTCCCTAGTCAGTTTTGGTCATTGCAGTTCTACTCTGCAGCAGATTTTTGGTATAGAGGGTTTATATACGGCAGATGTTACACCATCAAATTTTCAGGTGTGTACGGAAAGATAAATGTCTGGTAACTCTAAGCTCTACACGGTGTTCATTTTTATTCCTTATTTCCCACCCTTCGATTGAGCAAGAATGACATCATAGTTGACTGCTGAGTCTATCTTGGAATCATAGTGCCCTCTATAGAGAAGTGGTAATATTTGCAGAACAGTAAGCAAATTACAGCGCTCTCTGCAGTTGTGTTGGTAACTAATACAACCACCTTCCCCTGGATATGAACACATAACACAGCGTCTTCATGGTTGAATGCTACTTTCTTACAGGCCTTAAAATTGGTGCAACATACATATAAATATAATTTAAACCGCTAGTCGAGTTCCAGCTAATGATAAGAGCAAAAGCTCTTGAAACATGTCCTGTAAAAAAACAGTGTGAGTGAAGCAGTGTGTAAATATCTTCTCGATTCACTTTTGAGCTAAGTTGTGCTTCACTGTCTCTATGCTTCTTTCAAGTTTATACTTTGACACACCTTTGTTTGCAACATAAATGTCTTACATTTTATCAGTATACAATATAAAGTTTTTGTCTTTCTTATGCTTATTTAAAATGTCTATTAATGTTGGTATCCTTATGTCTTTTAAAACCAATAGGTGCATCAAACAATTCCAAAATACAGGATAAGTTACTCGCAAAAAGAGAGACACTGGATGCTATAAAGTGACTGGTTCCAATCTAGAAGTAATAAAGAATGTGATGACAGAAAGACCTCAATCAAACCTTCTAGCAATACAGACAATGTTTAAGGGGAAGAAAGGAAATATAAGAAAATGGATACATAAGACTATGTACTAGTGATATTTTCTTGTTAAGACTTGGATAAAGGCTTTGTAATGTTGTAACACTGTGTGTGTTTGGAGGAATTTAGTAACAGTGATGTCAAAATTAATCGTAAAAGCTATTTGTAGTTGGTTTATTGACACTCGTCACTTACTTTTTTATATTACTGAGGGACTAGTTTCAAAGGCTGTCTCTCCAGTTGGAGAGAGGTTGAAAATGGAGGCAACAAGTTTTGAAACTAGTCCCTCAATAATATAAAAAGTGACGAGTGTCAATAAACCAACTACAAATAGCTTTTACGATTGTAACACTAGTTTATTTTTCATTCCTAGAACATGTTCTGCTAATTTTCTGGTTTGTAAGGAAGTCACATTGTGAGGAAACTGTGGCTGATAGAAAAGAATTGAGATCAAATTGAAATATTTCTACTTTATGTGACAGGTTTACAATATGCATATATGTCTACTATAACAGATAAACAGATTAAATTTAAGGGGAGTTGATTAATGACACTAAACAACACTTACTTTTAAATGTATCCATTCTTTGAAGCAGAAAAACGTTATATACACCAAGGCAGACAAAGGTAACATGATAGTCGTAATGGATAAATCAGATTATATTGAAAAAATGGAAGAAATGCTAACTGACAATGAATATGAAACCATTAACAAAAATCCTCTAACAATTTGCAAACAATAATTTGAAAAAACGATAGCAAAATCAAGCATAATACCAAACAAATATACAGTTAAACCGGATAACCCAACCTTACCTAGACTTTATGGCTTACCCAAAATACACAAACCATCCATAACAATGAGACCTATAGTTAGCAGTATAAATTCACCAACATACAAACTTGCAAAGTGGCTAATAAACAGATTCAACTCATTTCCAAAATTTGATAGTCTAAGTATCAAAAACACTATGAACTTATAGAACACATTAAGGATACTGAACTAAAAGAAGAGGACACACTAGTCTAGTTTGATGTTAATTCACTGTTTCTCAGCATACCAGTAAAACAATTCCCACCATTGATAAAAAAAAAATGGCTCAAATCACTTGGAATGTCATCACCTGAAATTTCAGACTACATCAAACTAACCAAATTATGCATAGAACAGAATTTCTTCCAGTTTCAAACAAAATAGTTCCACGCAACTTCAGGTTTAGCAATGGGCCATCCCCTATCACCCTTCCTGGCCAATCTGTACATGAGTGCATTAGAAATAAGGATCACCAAAGGTTTCCCTTGGATGTTCAAAGTCTGGCAACGATATGTAGATGACATCTTTGCAATAGTACAAAAAAAAAACACATCAGTGATGCACTAAAACTTTTAAATATCCAAGAAAAAAGCATCAAATTCACTGTAGAAATAGAAAAAGACAAGCATTTACCATTTTGGGGTCTAAAAATAAACAGAAATAAAAACAGAATAAACTTTGGCATTTACAGAAAACCAACATAGACAGACAACTACATAAAAGCTAATGGCTACAACCCAAGATCCCACAAACAGGCAATCTTCAATAGTTTAGCACATAGACTGGTCAACATCCCTCTCACAGCAGAAGAATACAAAACAGAATACAACAAAATTATTGAAATAGCACAAAAAATGACTTTCCCAAATCATTAGTAGACAAAAAAGTGAACTTAGCAAAAAATAAGAAGCTAATAAAGGAAACCACAACCCTTTCAGTTACAGAAACTGATATGACTTTCAAAAAATTCACTTACCATCCATGGGCCTTTGATAAATTCAAAAAAGTCTTCAAAAAACAAAACCTTCAACTTGCACCAGTCAACCATTACTCCTTAAAAAACCTAATTTGCTCAAACATCAATGATGCCATTTCATCTAACAAAAGATCTGGTATATATCAAATTGAATGTTGTGACTGTTGTCAAATTTATATTGGAAATACCAAAAGAAATTTAGAAACAAGAGCGAAGGAACACTTTAGGAACATAAAATACAAACAATTAGAAAAATCAAAAACCACAACATAAATCCAGAACCAAAACTACTAAAACATACATCAGGAAAACAAGAACTATCCACATGGGAACAAATCTTCATTTCAAAAAATAGGAACAAAGTATTCAATTTCGACATCCCCCAGAAAGATTTGTTCAGCAAGTTCCTTGAACCGCCACCAGAGGAGACCTGTGACAAAATATCGCCAGCTACACCACTGAGAACCAGTCGATGGCCGGTTGACGATGGAGGTAAAGTCTCTGAAACGTGTTACCGGGAAAATTTAAAAGTAAGTGTTGTTTAGTGTCATTAATCGACTTCCTTTAAATTTTATTTATTACAACACTGATTTCAACACTTCCAAGAAAGGAATTATAGAAAAACAGATGTTCATGGTGAAATAAGTGTTCATTTACCTATCATTTCCTCAGAGTTTGAGTCTATTGGGCCTAAGTGTAGTAATAAGTATGTAAATGTATAATAATTTGTAACTAAAATGGAAATAAAGATTACTTACTTACTTATCATTTCATATATTCTTCATGGTATACTTTTATGGCTGCATAATTAGCTTTGCAGTGCATTGCATTGCAGTATATAGTTTTTTAAAAATAGCTATCGTATCTATGCATCAGGCGAAATTACGCACCTTTATATTACATGTGCAGACCCACCTCTCAAATAGTATACTTACCTGCCGGTAGAGGGAGGCCTCAAAGCTGCTCTCCCAGATCAAATACGATTGCAAGCCGCTAGGGAAATCGTATATAAACTTCTCCATCGGCGATGCTATTCATGACGCCAATTCTTGCGTGGTAAAATCACAGATGAAAATGAACACTGTATATTCATTTGTGCATTAGGATGGAGCAGATTAAAATTTTGTTCTACAATTCCACTATATACCAATAAGTTTGCTGGATGAAAGTGTACTTGAACTGGGATCAAGATTACAGAGATTATGATGTGCTTTAACAAACAAGAGGAGTTAGAAGGTGATAAATGCAAACACATATTTAGCTTAGTACTTATATTACACAAAACATCTTTCCATACAACACAAAATATTTTTTCAAAATTAAAGCATATGCTTGTTCATTACAAGTTTTCTATTTTTACTTTGAGATATTATTTCATTAATCATTGGAATGTTTACTTTCAATCACTTCCAGATCCTGATTCTTCATCTTCACTTGTTGCTGGAGTGCTTTCTACTGGTTCATCTATTTCATCATCTTCATTGTCAGAATCTTTCTTTTCTTTTTCATTGTCAGAATCTTTCTTTTCTTTTTTAACATCTACTTCTTCTTCTTCATCATTATCATCATCCTCCTCATCATCCTTATCATCAGAATCAGAATCTTTTTCTTTCTTAACTTTTACTTCCTCATCTGAGTCTTTCTTTTCTTTTTTCACTTTGGTTTCTGAGCTCTTCGAGTCTTTGTCCTTCTTGGAGTCTTCTAATTTCTGAGAAAAGAAAAGAACAGCTTATTACTATACTCCTTATAACTAATATGACTGTAAATATAAACATATACATGTGTATGTTAACCTGGACCAATTCTGAAGAAAAAAAAAAAAAAAAAATGTTTCGTGTAGTAAATGAAGACTTGTTTTACAGATGATAAATTGCTATACATTACTGGAATTCTCTTGCCAGCGGGCAAATTCATTGAACTCACCTTACTTGCTTGGTACTAGTTTGGAAGAGAAACTCTGATAAAGTTGTGACCTGTGTGTGACTTGGCAGAAAACGAGATTGAAGAAGTAGAAAAAATAAGTGTGGAAAAAGATTTTATAGACATTTTTAAAAATATGGATAGCTGTTCTGATGTTGATGAGGAAGACGTTGAGAATGACAGAGATTATAAACCGATTACAAAGGAAGACATTATTGCATCATGCAGTGTTACTAAAAATGAAGAGTAATCAGATTCAGACAGTGTTGATGAACCAACTGTGGTTATGACCCATGAACAAGCTGTAACAAACATAGGGAAATTGATGTTTTATTTCGAGAGTTAAGCTGAAACATTGACAAATGAACTTCTAATGTTAAAGCAGGCGCGAGATAAGCAATACACTAAACTGAGACAGCAGAATCTCGCTGTCTTTTTACTACAGACTAGTTTGCAGTACAGTACAAATAGATGGGCTATTACAGCATATAAAGTGTATGTGTCTTTAGGTAAAAGTGTACCGATAGTAATTTCTAAACTCCATTAAAATTATTAAAATTGTTATTAAAATTATTTTTTTGCTATCATTTTTCTGTCATTCTCTGGATAACCCAGATTTTCATTAATTCAGATCGGCCATGGTCCCAGTTAATTCAGGTAAACAAGGTTCTACTGTAATTTAGTCATATTAAACCATATTGTATTCAAACTCATAATTTTGCTGAAGTTTACAACTTTTAAAAGGCTTGAAATTTTTTTTCTTTTTTCTTTTCCCGAGGAAAGAAAGATATACATAATATAAGTTTGAGTAAAACTGATACTCAATGCTCCACTTAATGCTGGTATTTACCTAGAATGTGTTTCGTTAAGATCTTCCTAACATCATCAGCTGTTGTCGACTAATGGACGTTGGTTTGGTGAACTCAGTGGAGGCGATAGGTGTGTTTCTGTCGGTATCTTGATGAACTTGAAGTTTGGGTTTACTTCAAAGATAGTGTCGAAATTAAACAATTTTCTTTCATATTTCTTTACGAAGATTTTTTTCCACGTGGTTAATGCAGCTGGAACTTGGACACTTTTTAATAAGTGGATTTCTCGTTCTATATCACGATTCTCCTTCCAAAATGGTATGCTACCGCCGACTTATCTATTTCTTTGTTCCTGATGTTCCTAAAATGCTCTTTAAGCCTGATGTTCCATGTGTGTTCATACAAAGGAAGGAAGGAAATTTCATAAAAGCAGATGGATATAACCCAAGACAACACAAGCATGCTGTTATCAACAGTTTAACTTACAGGCTGGTAAGAACTCCAATAAGTTCACCAAACCATTGTCCATTAGTCAACAACAGCTGATGATGTTAGAAAGATCCTAACAAAATGCATTCTAAGTAAATACTAGCAATAAGTGGAGCATTGAGTATTAGTTTGACTCAAAATTATATTAATTTTGTGCTTAATTGTATCATAGTCCTTTAAACAAGATGGAATATATCAAAGAGTACAAATAATATCATTCACATTGCAGAATACAATGTGATTCATGCTGAATTGGTCCAAAAAAAATTGATACATTCAAAAGACAACAAAGATGCAAACAAGTAACTACTCTTTCCCCAATCAGCAATAAAACTTCATACAGAAAATTCACATATCCCAGAGCTACACACCTTTTTCAAAAAGTCTTCAAAGAGCACAATTTTACTTTGGCCCCACAGAACAAATTTAGTGTACAACACCTTTTTAAATCACATAATACAAAGGAGATACCCACAGGCAGAAAATCAGAGGTGTGTACCGGATAAACTGCAAAGGCTGTGACAACCTTTACCTTGGAAAAACAAAAAGGAACTTGAACATTAGGCTTAAAAGGGCATTTTACGAATATTAGGAACAAAGAAATAGATAAATCGGCGGTAGTGTACCATTTTTGGAAGGAGAATCATGATATAGAACGAGAAATCCACTTATTAAAATGTGTCCAAGGTTCAGCTGCATTAACCACGTGGGAAAAAAATCTTCATTAAGAAATATGAAAGAAAATTGTTAAATTTCGACACCACCTTTGAAGAAAATACGAACTTCAAGTTCATCAAGATACCGACAGAGATGCACCTATCGCCTCCAATGAGTTCACCAAACCATCGTCCATTAGTCGACAACAGCTGATGATGTTAGAAAGATCCTAACGAAATGCATTCTAGGTAAATACTAGCAATAAGTGGAGCATTGAGTATTAGTTCGACTCAAAATTGTATTAATTTTGTGCTTCATTGTATCATAGTCCTTACATATTGGAAAGATAAACATATTACTATTTTATAACTAATAAGACTAAATATACACAGAAAATTAGATTTCATGTTCAACCATATTGTGGTAGTACTGGTTAATTTACTATAATGGATACTGTATTAAAAACTTTCAAAAACCTCTTTTGGGTGAATACAAATCTGTCCACTATCGTTTTGAAACTTCAAAAGAAAATATTGAGACTAATGAAACAGGTTCAAGATAATACTCCATGAAAATTTATTTTTGAAGAATTTAAAGCATTACCTTTACCATACATTTGTACTTTAGAAATAGTATCCTTCATTCATAATAACAGACATTACTTCACATGCAATAAGGGTTATCATTCTTAAATGATTACATCTACAGCATCACAGACTTATGCCCAATTTCACCAACAGATGTTAAGACTTAACACAGGTTTAACAATAGTTATAACAAAAATTGCATTTCATCAACAAGTGTTAGCTTAACACTCATGTTAAATCTCTTGTTAAGCTAACAAGTGAAATTTCTGATGTTAAGTCCTTGACAATTGTAAATAGTCAAGATGGCGGGCGTGAACGCAGATGTTGTTGTCGATTTGCTATATTTAAGACAGTGTAAATGGTATAAAATTATTTGTGGTTGGTTTATTGACACTCGTCACTTACTTTTTCATATATTTATGAGAGACTAGTTTCAAAGGCCCTGGCCTCCATTTTCAATCTCTTCCCAACAGTTGGGAAGAGATTGAAAATGGAGGCCAGGGCCTTTGAAACTAGTCTCTCATAAATATATGAAAAAGTAAGTGACGAGTGTCAATAAACCAACCACAAATAATTTTATATTAATTTTGACGTCACTGTTACTAAATTCCTCCAAACACACATCAAGTGTAAATGGTATTCGTAATAGAATATGACCTATAAGGAGAAATGATTTTGAGGAGCTATCAGAAGAAAATTTTCCACGGAGGTATAGACTGTCGAAACAAGTTGCTATGAAGGTTACTACGGTAACACAAGAGAGGTGGAAAGGCAAGGGAAGGAATATGCCAACCTTGCCTTTGCTTCAAGTGTTAATAACTTTGCAATTTTATAATTCACTGAATTATGCGGATAATACACTGTCTACCACCTGTCTTGAAACGTTCGTCACTCATCACTTGTCCTTTGCTCCTTGTTTTAAATTTACGTAATACTGAGTTAGAACATGCATAGAAAGGAATATGCTGATCTCGCCTTTGCTTCAAGTATTAATAGCTTTGCGATTTTATAATTCACTGAATTATGTGGATAATACACTGTCCACCTCCCGCCTTGAAACATGCGTCACTCGTCACTTGTACTTCTTCGCACCTCATTTTAAATTTACATAATACTGAAGATGTTTCTAGTAATGACACTGTTTCCAATTTTTTTCCAGTGACATATTTCTCTCTTAGATTCACTGCATCTGTCCTATTTTCCACAATTTTCACTTCGTCACCAATTCAATCAACAATTCTTTCTCCATCAATGAGAAATTTGTTTCACGGCTTTTGTTTACAATTATGTTTATCTGCCATTTTTTACCCATGTGAATAAGGATATAATGGCATATAATGCTTGTTTAGCTGAAGGTGGATGGCATTTCCAGCATCTTCTATAAGGTAAGATTATTATACATGCTTTACACGCAGAGGATAAGTAGGAGCAAAGCCAGCTATGGCACACCCAATCACACACAGGCAAAATGCTGTGCACCCGTTAGTTTTAAATGAAGAACCCTCTATTGTTTGGAGGAACATTTTAATTTTTTCTTTAATAGAATTGTTTGGTGTTGAAAGACAAAGTTCACATTTCTGGCAAATTCCTTTTATCATGACTTCGCTTCCTATGGAGCAAAGTGTATGTTTCAGGAATCATGAAAGGAATCATATCAGACCAGTCCTTTGTCTGTTACACATCCATCACTTAACTTATTCCACGTTAAAAGCAACGGTCCTGCAGTTAATATATATGAACATGAAATGCCTGTGAGCATATTAGCCTGTAAACCTATACAGAGTGCGCTAATGTTGCCATTTTCCAGACTGGCACATTTCATTCTATTATAGATGTTAAATTATGGTTATTGAAAGTATACTGTATGTGGCTGTTGTGCTCTGCATATGTTTATTTCATACTCTGTTTATAACTATTTTCATCATGGTAATGAAAAAGATTACACCAGGAATAAAGTTAAGCAATCAAAGATAAAAGGTAATGCATATACCAGCTATGCAGGAAACGCAGTCCCTCAGAAAAAAATACTGGACCTCCCTGCGGGTAAGATAGAAATATGCATTTCTGGAGGAATTTAGTAACAGTGACATCAAATTAATTGAAAAAACTATTTGTAGTCTGTTTTTAACCAAGGGTGGCTGCTGTATAGGAGCACAAGAGCACGTGAATCCCCAATATTTGTCTTGTAGAAGCCCTTTTCATTTGTTATTTATATTTACAGCACCCACTCCTTTAGAATGTGTAGTAAGTAGACGGCGATAGCATGAGTATGTGGCAATGTTGTAACCTTTAAAGCTGTAACAGTATTTTTGTTTAGTAATGTTCGAAGGAATAATAAATATATAAAAATGTATGTAGTTGTGTGATTGGCCGAAGTAGTAGTGGTATGACGTGGTGTGATGACGTGTCAGAGAATCGGCCAATCACAAAATAAGGTGGGAATTGCTATGGGGACAAGAAAATCAATAATCTAAAAAAGTGTTAGAATCTTGTGTCTTGCTTGAGAACGAGGAAGTTGACTTAAGATGTTACGATGATTATAAAATCTCCAAGAAAATTATATATCATTTTGTCTTAATCTGTGAATCTATCATTTGGCGCTAGCCAGTATTACTTTTGATAGAAAAAAATTGATTAAATTAACTATATTCGAGTAACTGCGCCGTTAGTGCTGTCTTATGAGAGAAACATGGCGACTAGCATAGAAAGAGCGATGGAAAATCATGATTCTGGAGTGTAAGAAAGTATTATACCGACCGCCATAATGGAGAAAAATAATCCCGTTACAAATGGCGCAGCAACGTGTGGGGCTCGAATAGGATAAAGAAGAGGAGATTAAAGCATCGTGCAGTTCCGTGAGAATTTAAAAGGAAAGAAGAAAGAAGAGAGAAGAAAGAAGAAAACGAGAACTGGTTTAAGTGAGTGAAAAAAAAAAAAAAAAAATAGTAGTAGTAGTAGATTTATGTTGTTAAGAAATCAGAAAATAGTTAAAAAGATGGCGAGTAGAAAAGAAATAATAGTGGAAGGAGAAGTTACTGATAGTGTAGGAATGAATAGGGAGGATGCAAGATTAAGTATAGATAATGAGTCAATGTTGGAAAGAATAACAAGAATGTTAAGTAATTTAGATTCTAAAATAGAACAAAATGCAAATGATTTAAAATCAGAAATGAGTAATTTAGATTCTAAAATAGAACAAAATGCAAATGATTTAAAATCAGAAATGAGTAATTTGGATTCTAAAATAGGAGATGTTAAATCTGAAATGAGTAATTTAGATTCTAGAATGAGAGATGTAAAATCAGAAATAGGAGATGTTAAATCTGAAATGAGTAATTTAGATTCTAGAATGAAAGATGTAAAATCAGAAATGAGTAATTTAGATTCTAAAATAGAACAAAATGTAAATGATTTAACTAAGAAAATGAATGATTTAGATGTAGGAGTAAGACAGGAACTAGCACAAAATGTGAGTAACTTAGAAATTAATTTATTACAGAAGCTAAAACAGGAATTAAAATCTGAAATTTCACAGGAGATTAGAGAAGGGAGAAAAGAGTGTAGGGATAATATGGAAAGGCTCATGCAGATCATAGAGATTAATAAGGATGAGAATAGAAAGGAAGTCAATGAGTTGAGAGAGATAATTCAGGAAACTAGGTTAGGTCAGGACATTGTGAAACAAGAAATAAGAATGGAATTAAACAAAGAGTTAGAAACATTTAGGATACAACAGGCAGAAATAACACAAAAACAAAGAGAAGAATTAGGAGATAAAGTAGAACAAAGAATCAATGTAATTTGTTCTGAAATGCAATTACAACATGATGAAAGTAAGATACACCAAGAGGAAATAAAGTTACAAATTGATGAGATAAGTAAAGCAAAAGAAGAAGTAATTTTGCAAATTAAAGAGGTAAAAGAACATTTTGAAAAAGAAAAGGATAACTTAGGAAAATTGACACCAGTTGTAATTGCATTACAGGCTAGAAAAGTAAGTAACGGGAAAGAAATGTCTAGAATTACAAATATAAACGATTGTGACTTACCAGGTGAATTAAGCAATCATCAGAAGTCTGGTGATGTAGTAAGTGAATGTAGTGATTTTGTGAGTCCAGATAATGATATTAATTATCACAGAAACACACAGAACATGTCCTCACACACACAACTCCACAGTTTAGGTCAAAATGAATGTGTACATTATTCACTAAATGATATTAGTCCACCAAGTTTTGATGAGGAATCAGGTGATAATCCAAAAGTATTTCTTAGGGAATTGGAAGAATATTTCCGTATTAAGAGAATTCCCAATGAATTTCGGATGGTAATAGTAAAACGCTGTTTGAAGAAAAATGCTCTTGAGTGGTTAAGGTTAACTTTGGCTTCACATGAAACATACAGTACTTTCAGAAATCTGTTTATAAATAGATTTTGGGGACCTGAGAGACAAAGAAGAATAAAAGTTGAGTTAGCAACGGGTAGGTTTGAGTTTAAAAAAGGGATTTCTATGACTGAATATTTCTTAAAATTAGCAAACAAAAGTAAGTTGATCAATCCCGAAATTTCTGAGACAGAAATTGTCAACATGCTAATACGTCATTATCCACCACATATCAGAAATCATTTAATTGTGGCTAAGCCTATCGATTTCTCTGATATGATTGAATTATTATCCGAATTTGAAGCACATAACCTCATTAATGATACTACATCCTGTGATGGTAACTATAATAACGTCCATATTGAGCGAGGAAGAAATCGACAGGAATCACAACCTACAAATAATAGGAATAATAGGACGAGTTTAAATTGGGGCGGGGCACCCGTGAGAAATCAAAGATTTGAAGGAAGAGGTTATGATCCTAGACGAACTTATGAATCTGTAATTCCCGGAACAGGAAGTGGAGTTCAAAATAATGTGCAAAGGAATTATCATAACAATCAGTCGACGAGAATTGGAAGAAATGATCAAATAAACCATGTAAGATTTTATCGAGGAAATAATCAGCGAATAAGTAATTTTAATAGGGGTAGAGGTACTAGTTTATTTAGTGCAAATCAAAGAGATTTTAGGGGTGTGAGATTTGAAAGAAGTAATCAAAATGAAAGAGTCGAAAATACACAAAGCACAGAGAATGATGTGAGTATAAACGATAGCACCAACCTAACCAACAATGAAAGTAATAATCAGAGGGAGATGGAAAACTAAAAACCAAATCATTTTGTGCTCTGGAAAGTGGTTCGGTGAGGATGACACAGGGCGAATTGAAAGTTGAAGATAACGGAAATAAGCTTACTCTCTTGCAGAAAAATAAGGAATTAGTTAACCCACCTCAGATAATTATTTACCTATGGGATAAAGAATATACAGCCTTGATTGATACTGGAGCCAGTTCTACAGTGATAAGTGAGGAATTGTTTAACAATCTGTTAGCTAACTATAAAGTGGAATATTTAAATGTGTGTAACGTTTACTGCAGTACTGCAATTGGGAAGAAAAAGGATAGGATTAAATATCAAGTATTAATTAAGGGCCGAATAGGTGAATGGAATTTCAATTTCATTGCGTTGGTAATTCCACATTTGGCAAGAGATGTAATTGTGGGTAATGATTTATTATATGAATGGCAAAGTGTATTGAATTTCGAAATGCATGAAATGAAGGTTAAGACAGAAAATGATTTATTAGTAATAAAATTATTGGAAGAAGATGGAAGAAAAGAAGAGAACAGGGATAATATAAATAATGAAAGGTTTTTTTTGTGGAAGATATACTCTTGCGAGAAAATGGTAATATTGAATACGATGAAAATGAAAATTGTGGGAAGAATTTAATTATTGATGGATTGCAAAATAATGTAACTGACCTTGAAAAGCATTGTTGCCAATTATATACAATACAAGATAAGAACGGCGGAAGCCAAGTGGAGGAAGAAATAGAATTCCAGAGAATATTACAAGTAAAGTTAGAAAACACATACAATTTAGACCAAGCGAGAAAAGAACAGTTGAAATTGTGTATATTAAAGAATAGAAAAGCCTTTAGTTCAAAACCTGGACTGTGTAACAAATACACACACACATTTAAAGTGAATGATACTGATCCCTATACACATAAAAGCCTTGACAGTAATTGAAACAATATTGAATATATACTATGTGTGTGTTAAATAATAATAAAAATAAAACATTGTTAAACATCAATATATTGTTGTATTTTAATTAATGTTAATTTATTGTTGTTAAATGTTCATTTATTATATTTCATCCAATGTATGTATATTATTATATTTTATGTATGTTGTATTGGTGTTGTGTAATATTGGTGTAAACGAAATTGTTAATTGGGGCTGTTCTTCGAAATATATGGAAACAGATTGTTAATTCCTTTATTTGGTTATTTTCCATATATTTCGAAGAGGGGCATTTGTAACAGTATTTTTGTTTAGTAATGTTCGAAGGAATAATAAATATATAAAAATGTATGTAGTTGTGTGATTGGCCGAAGTAGTAGTGGTATGACGTGGTGTGATGACGTGTCAGAGAATCGGCCAATCACAAAATAAGGTGGGAATTGCTATGGGGACAAGAAAATCAATAATCTAAAAAAGTGTTAGAATCTTGCGTCTTGCTGGAGAAGGAGGAAAGATGTTACGAGGATTGTAATTGTAAAGGAAAATTAATAAGATTCAAAAAGTGTTATTCAATATTTATAATAGATAAGAGTGAATCATAGTTCGTATTATATAATTAAATAATATATTACAAAATTGGACTCATCTAAATTTTATTTTCACCAAAAATCCGTATCCACACCTGAGAAAAGATCTCACGACTCTCAGTATATTAAAACTCGACTTGGATCTTATAAAAAGTTGGCTTGCTTCTTATTAGTTGAAGATGAACGAAAATATAATCCCGTTACAAAGCTCTGCGCATGTGCATATGACAAATGCTACAGACAGGCATTGGTTGGATACGTCCAGATCATAGCACAATTACGATGTGCACGTTAGTTCACATTGGCCACGTCAGAGTTCTTGGTCATCTCTGGGATGTGCTACTATCTATAGAGTTTAACTGCAACTATCTCCAAATACAAATGTTTACAACTCATGGCGCTATCAGCTATTGTTGCTTTGAATACGGTGTGTTATTACGGTCCAGTATCTACACAGATGTTTTGTTTTAAACAATGTGACAGACTTGGAATTTGTAGGTGATCAGCAGGTGAGACAATTATGAGTTTCCTAATACATCAAGTACAATTAGTGCTTTAGCGCAAAACAAATATTCTTTGTTGTGAACAGTGATCGACCACGAAGTTTAGAAATCTTTCTGACTGTTGAACTTCTCTCAAATGGTAGCTATGAACTCAGTGGATTCCAATTTATGAAGTAAAACAATAAACTGACTTACAAAGACTAGGACTAGACTAGGACGTCTGCAGCCCAATTTGACAGTTGAGCGTGTTACAAAAATCAGAAGCGTGCAAATTTAACAACAGTGTACACACAACCTATAAATGGCTATGAAGTTGCAGTATTAGAAATGCGCTTTCTTGCTTTCCGTGTCTTATTTCAGTTCGCCATGTTCAGTCGTGTGAATATTAGTGCTCAGCTGGACAGTGCTTACAGACTGTCAGTAAAGTGACACAGTGAGCAAGTTGATAGAAATAGATACACTCTTTCTACGCTAATAGATTGTATAAAATTTTGTGGGGCATTTGAGCTAGCACTCACTAGTAGTGGTGGTAGTAGCAGTAGCAGATAGTGCTAGTGTGCATTTTAAGTGTAGGTCCTGTGAACACCCACATTTTTATTCCATGAGCCGCCACTGTTTCTAACACTTTGTCACTTACATTTTTATATTATTGAGCGACTAGTTTTGAAAACTGTTGCATCCATTTTCAAACTCAGTCCAACTATTGCCTGTTGTTGTCTGCTCTCTTCTCTCTGGTGGTGGAACAAGGAACTTCTTTGCCAAATTATCTACTGGTGGAATTTCAAAGTTCATTATTTAATCCTTATTTTTTCATATGAATATGTTCTCCCAAACTAACAACGTAGGTTGTTGATTCGCAAGAACAAAATTTAGATCAAATATAGATGCCATCATGGAGACAAGAGGCATATTTTGCAGAGTTTGACAATTCTTAATTTTTGAAGGGGTTAAAAAAAAAATAACAGGAGCGTTGTGAGAAGAAGTCTTCCATAAAAGGGGACTATATTGAGAAATAATTTGTGTTTGAAAAAACTGGTTTCTTGATTCCTAGTGGGTACTTATTGAACAGCCTTTGTAACATTTATAAACAAAATAAAGCATTGGAAAGATAGAGTCAGACTGAAAAATTCAATGCCATAGCCAGGATTTGAACCACAGATCTTCTGCTTGCCGTCCAGCCGTTCTAACCCTTGAGCTACTATGGCCAACATGCTGACATGACAATTTGGCATTGAATTTTTCAATCTGACTCTATCTTTCCATAATCTAGCCTACACACGGCCAGTGTGAAAGAACAATTAATTTCCAAAATAATGTATTGCTTATCATGTGAGTGTCGTTCCCTTATCCTTCTTTGCAACTGCCATCAACTGCCTTCACTTGTAACAAGTCTAAAAACCCTGAGTTGATTTTATTTGTGTAAATGGAGTGTGTGTGTGTGTGTGTGTGTGTGTGTGTGTATATCCGGAATTTATAGCATAAGATGTGAGGATTGCCACGAAATTTATATCGGAAAAACAAAGAGAAACCTAAAAACAAGGATGAAAGAACACATGCGATGTATTAAATACAAACAGACAGATAAATCAGCCATAGCCCATCACTTCTAGTCAAAAAATCATAATATTTCCAAAGACATAAAACTTTTGGTAGCGGCAAAAAAGTATTGGGAATTAACAGTTTGGGAAAATATACACATTGTGAAGAACAAAAAGAGAACAATGAACTTCGAAATTCCAATAGTAGATGACGTCATTCAACTCATTGAACAGCACCAGGAGAGGGAGGTGGTCACCTGAAGAACCAGTAGAACATCAGCTGATGATGGGGACGCAGTGTCCTTGAAACATGTCCTAATTTCAAAAGTAAGTAGAGCTTAAGTGTTTTTACAGTTCGAGAATTGGTTTAAAAAAGTGTTTTGATTGATGAAGCTCCACTGTTTATAAATACTTCTATTTATAGTTTTATTCGTGCTATTATTCGTTTTTTGACAGAAAAAAAGAAAAGTGTAACTGAAGTTCATTGTGAATTGTGTAGTGTATACAAGATACCATGTCAAGGCCAATAGTTTCTCGTTGGCATCAGAAATTCACTGAAGGAAGAAAAGCATTACATGATGAACAGTGAATCGGCCGACCCTCCACTTCCCATGCTCTGAACATTATCAAAGAAGTCCAAAGAGTCTTGGACTCCGATCAGCGCCTTATGTTAGATGACATTCTTTTTGGGCTTCCTCCAAATATTGAAATAATCCACGCAACACTTCACAGGATCATTTCTGAGGATGCCAGTCTATCACAAGTGTGTGCTCGATGAGTTCCACGTGTCCTTACAGAACACAGAAAGCTGAGAGTTGATGCCGAGTTGCAATTTTTGCAGTTTTTTGAGGATGAAGGAGATGGTTTATTCGACCGGATAGTGACATGGGACGAGACATGGATTCATCACTGGACAGCTGAAACCAAAAGACAGAGTATGGTGTGGAAAAGAAAGGGCGAGCCAACATCAAAAAAGCGAAAGTTGTGCAATCAGCTAGCTAGGTCATGGCAGCTACATTCTGGTATTCCAAAGGAGTGTTGTTGATCCACTACCTGCCTCATGGGACCACGATGACAGCTGCTCACTATTGTGAAGTAGTTCTGACAGACCTCAGAAGAGCAATTTAGAGGAGGGGAAAGTTGACAAAAAAAAGTTTTTTTGTTACACGACGCTTGCTCACACTCTGCTCATGTGACTCAAAATCAGCTTGAGCAGTTTCGATGGGATGTTTTTGGCCATCCATCATACTCTCCAGACCTTGCACCTAGCAATTTCCACCTTTTCCCCCAGCTGAAGCAACATCTTGGGGGAAGACGCTTTGCAAATGAAATTGATTTGAAACAAGTGGAAGGATGGCTGTAACATTTGGAGGAAGGGTGGTATAATAGTGGTTTAAAGAAACTGTTACCATAATATCAAAAATGTATTCAGAGTGACGGTGATTATGTATAAAAGTAACCAATGGCTGTATTTTTCATAATATACCATGGTTTTAATTTTTGAACATTATTTTTTTTTAAAAAAAAATAGTATAACTTACTTTTGAGACAGCCCTCCTATATAAAATATGTATAACTATGTAAGATAAGTGCAGTTTTAGTCACTAAAATTTATTACAATCTGTTTAAAAGATACTTACTTGTTTTTTTGGTGGAGGTGACCTTTTCCCTGACTTTTTATCATCATCATCAGAAGAGCTGCTATCATCACTAATGTACTCCTTGCTTTTGAAATTTCCAGACTTTACAGGAGATGGTTTACTTTCCTTTCGTTTTCTTTCCTTCTTATCTTTGTTCTTATCTTTGCTGTCTCCACCTCCTCCTGCACTTCCTCCTGAAGCTTCATACTCCTTCATTGCTTTGTTATATTCCTCTTTCAACTTGACTACTTTGGCCTCCCATTCCTAAGCAATAAAAGGATAAGAAGTACATGTTACTGAAGTATGAGTTTGCTTCCATATTTATATCAAAAGGTCACTTACACTTCAAAAGAATGTCTTATATTAACATAATATTTGTGGGACATTAATCTTGCAGTTATTGTTTAGTGCCTATTTAAGTGCAGTTTGCCTTTTTGCCTGCTTATTTCACACATTTTTAGTGCCTATACATCTGCTCCCTACTTAAGAGACAATATCTATACTTTGCAAATGACAGCATATTAGTGAGGATTTTAATGAAGGTTAGGAGCACTTGCAGAAAATCTGTCTGTCATTTTGTACATCACAAACTCTTTCATGGCCAGTAGGAATTATTCCAAGTCCCCTGGTGTATGGAGATCAGTGCAATCATTAAAAAAGAAGTTAATTTTGTTAAAATAAATGGACTTGCCTTGAGTATTTCTACATATATTTTGTTTATAATTTTCAATCATACACCTACCGACTTATCTTTCAGCTCTCTCCACATTTCTCCTCCCTTTTTGGCAATATCTGTCACAGGAATACCAGGATTTTCTTGCTTTATCTCATCCCTTTTAGCATTCAGATATAACATGAATGCAGTTGGTGGTCGTTTAGGTTTGTTTGCATCTTTTTCCTTCTTCGTTCGTTTTTTCCTAGGTTTCTCAGACTGTAAAAACATAACAGAATCAAACCATTCTTTAGCAAACTCAAAGATCTATTCCTGTATTCTGTTTAGGAGAACAAATGTGTTTATAAGGATGTAAGAAAAAAGAAATAATAATGATGATGAAATATAAGTGATCACATTAAGTAATCTTAAAATATTACATATGCTATTGGTCTAAAGTGTGAAAAAAATATTTTTATAGTAATTCATAAAATGGAATAATTTTAGAAACTGGATTCAGATTTGCAAAATGCTCACCACTGTTCTGGTCTTGGCAGGTTTCTTTTCCTTCTTCTCTACCTTCTTTTTCTTCTTTCCCTCACCTTCTGAATCACCAGATCCTTCATCTGAATCAGATGGAGTAGGATTGCTGTCATATCTGTAATACAGCAATGAGACAGTGAGATTCTGTCACAATGTAATGCATTATTAGTAGGACCAGGATAATTATGTACTAAAAATCAAGAAAAAATGTACATGTTACGAGGGTGGTTCGAAAAGTTTCCGACCTCAACATGAAAATGGCAGCATTTGTAAATAAAAGCTACTGAATTTTGTTGTATATCTGTTGACAGTTACTCACCAAAGTTTTAGCCATTTTGGATGCTCAGTTATGTAACAGTTATTTGAGTGAATTGATGTGAGTGTTTTTATGAAAATGGACAAAATCGATTATCCAGCTGTCATTAAATATTTGTTTTGGAAAGGCAATATGCTTAGCAAATCAAAGATGAGTTGGATTCTGTGTATGGAGACTCTGCACCATCATTTACCACAGTGAAATTTTAGGCAGCTGAATTTAAACGTGGCCGTAAGAGTTTGGGAGAGGATGAACATTCAGGATGTCCAAAAACTGCAACTACCGACAAAACATCACCAAAGTTCACCAAATGGGTGCTAGTAGACCGCCGAATTAAAGCGAGAGAGATAGCAGAGGCTATGAACATGTCAAAAGAACATGTTTGTCACATATTAAATCAACATTTAGACATGAGAAAGCTGTTCACGCATTGTGTGCAGCGTTTGCTCACGTTAGACCAAAAACATGTTCAAATGAACACTTCCAATGTTCCATTGGTGCGGTTTAGACGCAATAAATCTGAGTTTTGGCACCGATTAATTACTTTAGATGAAACTTGGATAAACCATTATACACCTGAAACAAAAATACATCCAAACAGTGGACTGCAAACGGGGAATCGGCGCCAAAAAAAAAAGCAAACTCTGTTTTTCGGCTGGGAAAACGATGGTGACTGCTTTTTGGGATAGTCATGGAGTTATTTTAATTGATTATCTTCAAAAAGAAAAAAAAAAACCATTACAGGAGCATACTACGCATCATTACTTGACAAGCTGAAGACAGAACTTGCAGAAAAATGGCCACATTTGCAGAAAAAGAAAATACTGTTTCACCAAGACAATGCACTGTCTCACACCTCAGCGGTTGCAATGGTGAAAATACACAAGTTACGGTTTCAACTAATTGACTATCCACATTACTCATCAGATCTAGCCCCCATGCAACTTCTTTTTATTCCCCTCATCTGAAAATTGCACTCGGAGGACAGAGATTTTCGTCAAATGAAGAAGCAATCACCTTTGATAACAATTATTTTGCAGAGAAAAATGTCAAGTACTATTTGGATGGGTTATGGTGGGAGCATCGCTGGGAGTAGTGTGTAGAGTTACTAGGAAACTATGTTGGGGAAAAGAAAATCTTGATTACGTCAGAAACTTTTCAGACCACCTAAGTATATGGATTTAAATATCTTGAAATATGTAATAAAACCATTCAAATATCAAGAAATATTAGCATCATGTCAGAATTTCTTGCTGTTTTCTTAAAATAATTATATTTAAATGAGCCAAACTAGAAAAATTGCATGTTTCAATACATTCCATATTATGGTTGCTATACTAGAACAAGATACACAGAATACTCTGAAGATGTGAATGAACTAGAAGTTGAAACTTCATCTTGCTGTTAATTTTTCAAATTATAGTCCCGATAATAATAAGGAACAAATACAGGTTTCAAATTCTCAAACATAAAACTTCTCCTGTTAAGATGCAAGATGGCTTTGTATCAACTACATACTAAGTAATGGGTACTTATTTAAACTTTAACAAATCTTTGGGAGTGTACTCAATTTCCAGGTACCCCTTCAACTAGCTCTCTGTAAATGATACTTTCTTGAATCCCGGTTTCTTCTGCAGACTAGATGAGAGCTTATCCTTCATTGTAGTTCTAACTGGCCCTTCGTTTCTATGGAAACTGCATCTTGGGAATAAAAATGCTGGAGAACTTGCTTATCAGAATCAAAATCCTTCATGTAATAGCTTACAGTATCAATCCACCTCCCCAACCTCATTAAAATTGGTTGAGGATGGAGTGGAAGCTCAGAAAACAATTCTTTGAATTTTTCTACTCTGCTGTAAGCCTTTAGAAACTCTTTGTAATTGAAAGCATTGTGTCAATATTAGGAAATTTGGATCGAACCAGTTCTACTGTACGTTAAGAGCACATGTATAAGACACGTGAGTTGCAACATTTTAGGATTAAAACTTGCAAAGCTCTCACAGCTTGCATATGTATGGTGCTGTACCCATCACTTGAAGGAAAACATTGCTGTGCTTGACACCATCAGGCCATACAAATCCCATTGCATCATTAAATAATTTGGCATTGTTTTAATGCTTGCATTTTGGTAACATCTCACAAGTTAACGACACAGGCTGTGTTGCTTCATTGTCTTTCAACATGCCCACTATCAGATTTCCAATATATCTTCCCTGAACATAAGTTGTCTCATCTATTGAGACCCTCACCGATTACCAGAAAAATTGAATTGATTGTTTCCATATACATGGGTTATTAAAAAATTAGTGGCAGCACTGACTGCATTAGGTGCTATCAGCAGTAACTCAATTAAGCTGATAACAATGAACAATAAGAGCATCTAAATGTTTGTTAGCTGTGAGTTTGAAGACAATTTTATTTAATAAGACATTTTTAGTAACTTTAATTGCAGGCTGTTTTCTTTAGTGCTCCAAATATGTTTAGTAAATATGAACAAAGATTATTAATTTTTAGATGAGTCGTATTTATTACACATCTGCTTCACTTTCGTACCTATTTTGAGGACATTCTGGTCTGAAAATCATGAAATTGAAGATAGCACAGAATTACTAAAATACGTACAAAAACATAGTGAACTCGTCATATGGGAGAGAATATACATAGAAAAACATAAAAACCAACTAATGAACTTTGAAATCCCGCCAGAAGAGAATCCCACATTTAAGTTCATCACTAATCAACAGATGGCAGCAGCAACTCCAGAATTACCCACACTACTGGATCAAGCTTTAGTCGCATAAGAGCAGAAGATGCAAACGATGATTTGCGAAACATGTCCTCAAAATAGGTACGAAAGTGAAGCAGATGTGTAATAAATATGACTCATCTAAAAATTAATAATTATTTCGCTTCACTGTGGTGTTCCAATACGTTAAATCTCGATATATGAACAAAGATGCTTAATTAAAATTCAGGTTACAGGAGGTATCAATGCTCGACAATGCCATACAGAATTATTGGAAGCTTGTGGTACATAGACTTTACATTATCGTACCATGGGTAAGTGGGTGAATGCATTTCGTAGAGGAAGGGAAGACATTCATAAAAAATGTGGAGCTGGCAGACTGCAATCAGCAAGTGATGATGTGCATGTAAATGCTGTTTAAGCACTGCTGGAAGAACATCGTTGTTAGATTGTATTGAACTAGCAGGGGAAGTTGGAGTTGCTCCTGGTACAACTCTTCACATACTTAAGAAGTAAAAGATGAGGAAAATCTGCGCTTGTTGGGTTCCACACTATTTTACAGAGGAAACAATTTGGCATGATGATGCTCGCTCTCACACATCTACCCCTGTTGTTAATTTACTTCGCAGATGGAACTGGGAAATTCTGGAGCATTTTCCATACTTCTCAGATACGAGCCCATGTGATTTCGACATTTTTGCGAAAATGAAATTACTAGTTAGAGGAGTTGCTTTAGAACCAAACAGGCAATTATAGCAGCAGTCTGTTCGAATATTAGGACAAACCGCTGTGGATGGCATCCATCAGCTCCCTGATGTGTGGAGGTGAATTCTTCATGTTGGAGGAGATTACTTCTAACCACTGCAATGATGTGACTGCTCCAAAAATGTTTTATTTGTTGTTAATTCAAGTGTTGCCACCACTTATTGAATGTCCTAAGTATAAGTCAGGTATATATTGTCACCCGAACGTCGGAACAAGCAGGGGACGGTCGGCGCTCGCCACGCCCCCCTCATTTGTCTTGTGGCGGTAACAAGGGGTGGCTGGGAAAAAAACATCACTGTGCCGTCTCTTTCTGTTCCACCTGTGTTCTCGAACTTACGGGATATTTCATCTAATCTAGAACCTTCCAGATCGGCTAGCTGACCCTATATAAGCAACACGTCGGGCAAGAAGAGTCAGAGTCAGAGTTCTTGGCGAGCAGTGTAAGAGTGTAGTGCTAGTGTACGACGAGAAGACTGTGTGCATGCATCGGAGTATTGTATGTAATTACGAGTGCAAGTGAAACTGCAACGGACGAACTAGTAAATCGTAATTGTGTGCATTACGTAATCCTGTGTAATTGACAAGTGTTCAACTGTAAGTCGGTGGAAATAAAGAACATTTTTGAGTGGTGTAATTGGACTTTTCATTTCACGAACCCATAAAGTCACAATATTCTTTCTGACTGCAGACACATCCGGCAGTTCATTTGTGTATTTTCAAGAAAAGCACAGAACACTGAATTTTTTAATTTCCAGATAGGAAAATCTGCATAAACCATAGCACGGCAGAGATCACTTGCAAAATGATATTTCTGAGGTCCTGGATGTTCGTGAGCTTGAGGTTCAGTGAATAACAGCTGCCTTTGAGAAGCGGTCTTTGAAACACAGAATAAGTGCTGCAAAACTTGAAAGCATTGAGAAGAAGCCACATTCTTCTAAGAAACCTGACAAAAAAGTACTTTTCTGTGCAAAAACTGAATTCATTTGTGTAGTGATTTAAATTTGCATAGAGTGAGTTTTTCTTTTAGTACAGTATTGTAAATTTAAGTTAAAATTATACAATGTGTTGATTGCAATTTAAAGTTTTCAAATTGAAGTTAAATGTTGAGGTGACAAGACACAAAGTTATGATTCAATCTACACACACCAATTAATTGAAGCATTGCTGAGATGGCATGGCTCAGATTACACAGTGACATTCGAGACAAAAAGATCTGTTTAATGTCTTGCACTTCCAGCACACACAAGAATGTTATAAAGTGAATAAAAGTGTAACTAAGCTTGAAAATAGTAATAAAAATATGTGATTAATATGTACTTATGAGCAAAATATGTAAAAAAACATGTAATTACATAATTATCCGGACCCTAATTATTATTAGTATTTTTTCTGCATTAAACTCACTCTTCAGCAACATCGCTCTCTTGTTGATCTGGATTGAAGTCTTCATCTGTGGACTCATCATCTGATTCACCTCCCTCACCCTCATCTCGCTCTTCTGCTTCAGCCTTTACTCGAGCAAGGTAAGCATCAGGGGCATCCTCCTGGTCTGAATCACCAAAGTCATCTGCATATGATGGTTTATCCTGAAATATAATGCAATAGTGACAAGTGTGCTTGTATGTAACCTATACATGAATGGACACCTCTCAGTATCTTCCATTTCCAAGAAGGAGCTTATAAAGTATAAACTATTTTTGGTCCTGAGTAAACAAAACAAACATATTATGTGTGTTCAGTAAATCAAGCAATAAAGACACGTCACTTCCTGGAAACACAAGTATAGTGGCAATCACAAATGAATCTAATCTTATGAATTGTAAATAGCAGTAGTTGATGACAGTACAGTGGGAATCATATTGAAAGAGAAAGTGAGTCAATTAACAACTTACTTTTAAAGTGAACAATATAAAACTTTTTAATGTAAATACTGTTACGAATTACTAATCTTTCCATGCGGAAGAATTTCTTAAAATATGTTTTCAAAAGCTTAGAATTCTGAGTGGAATAATTCTTATAGCATCTGTTGATATTATTTTCTTAAAATACATACTACTTCAATTAATATAATTTTGAACATGTACTTACAGACATTCCTCTGTTTTTCACTCTAAGTTTCTTTGAAGTGATGTAGTCATACAATTTTCCATATTCATCCTTCTCAATGCTGCTGAATGTATGAACTACTCCTGATTTTGTTTCTACTTCAAAGTCAAATGACCTATAAAATGTTAAAACTAAAGGTGAGGGTAAAAGCAGCAAAAAACTGCAAACTCTAATAATAATATACAGTGGAATTAAAATTACTTTAGTATTCTGACAGTTAGAGGGAAAGTTACGGGAGAGAGAGTTGCTATGGCAATGGCAGTGACCACACCTCTTGAAGGCCCAGGCACATGACTTCCACCAATTAGGCAACACGTCCCCCTTCTCTAAGTTTCAAGTTTTGACAAAAATTTCACTGTGTTGCCAGTAGATGCATGTGTTAGGTACAGTGCTGCTTGTTTTTCTCTTTACCATGCATAATCTAACGTACTTGTTTGGCTATATTTAACTTATAAAAAAGCTGGTTTCTTCGCCAGTTATTTAGTCATTTCATTAGTGTATTAATATTACATAGGTCATTGGTGCTTTAGTGTTATTATTAGTGTTATTAGCGTAAGGGTACAATGTCTCAAAACTACCAGCACCACTCAAAAGCGAGGTAGGCCAAGAACTTGCTCCCCCAAGAACAAATATTCAAAAGTAGGACAGGGATCTGCACTAAGCAGACAAGCAAGAGAACTAGTGTATGCACTGCATGAATATTTTGAAAAAGAGAGGAAACATAGAGGCCCCCTCTTAGACGTTAATAAAGTTATCGAAAGAACTGTTATTGCTATCTTTCTTAAGGCAATGTACAGCTGAACATACTAAACTTTCAAAAATGTAACTTGTGTATTAAGTCTATATTAGATACACTTTAAGTTACAGTACACATTCTGAATTCTTAGATTTGAAAAGCCTTTTAGCTTTGTACTTGCTAATATAATATGGCATACAGAGAATGTAGATGTTTTAAAAACTATTCTATTATTTGGGTGTTCAGAAAGATGGTTGAGTAAACTATAACATTTAATGCAAAACCGTATATTAAATTTCTCTTGCTTGTTCTTAATCCCAGCTTGCTAAGAAACACTCCCAGACAGAAGCATTACGAAAAAAACAATTTAAACAATGCTAAACATTTACAGAGTTCGAGATTTAACTGTATTGGAACACCACAGTGAAGCGAAAAATTATTAAATTTTAGATGAGTCGTATTTTTTACACATCTGCTTCACTTTCGTACCTATTTTGAGGCCATGTTTCGCAAATCATCGTTTGCATCTACGACTCTTATGCGGCATAAGAGCCGTAGATGCAAACGATGATTTGCGAAACATGTCCTCAAAATAGGTACGAAAGTGAAGCAGATGTGTAAAAAATACGACTCATCTAAAATTTAATAATTTACAGAGTTGTCTGTTTCATATGTACATTGCCTTAACAGAGTATCATTCAAAACTGCATATGTTATAAATATAAATATCAACAATTTAAATTAAATAGTTTTAGCGCTTTCTTCTGTCTAAACATCGTGCGCCAAGGCGCTCATAAGCGGCAACATCGCTTGTCAGAATCCTAAAGTAATTTTAATTCCACCATAACAAGATGCCAATATATTTATGTTTTCCAATATCTAAATGTAATCATTTTAAATTTAATGTTTGTATACATACTTGCATTTGGCAATAATTTTGTTGAACATTAGTTCAGAATTTAATGAAATCAGTATGCAACAAATTTTAGATTTCGGTTGTGCAAGGAAACATCCATGTATACAGATTTATATTTGCCAAGTTTAAGTTTTAATCTTAATTAAAACATTCATTATCTCATGTTTTATAATAAAAATTAAACAAATCAAAATCTTAATCTACAAAAACTATTTTCTAACCATAGGATTCTTATATAGTTCTCATGGACAATTTTATTTCATTTTACTACCATAATTTTACCAACCTTGTTCCGCCTCCACTTCGGGCAAAGTTGACACTCACAATCTCATCAAACCTAATGTGGACAGGTGGCTTGTGCACATAAATGAAACCTCGTTCCAGTGGATATAAATAGCCAGCAGCTGCTTTGTATGAACAACCCACTGCTGGAGTTCCTGAATGTCTATAACAAAAACGTATTATTTCTTAAAGTAAAAAATTATGAATAAACATAAGTTAAATTAACTTTAAAGAGAGTCAATTAATGACACTAAACAAAACTTTAGTGTCATTAATCCACTCTCTTTAAAGTTAATTTATCATAACAACACTGTTTTCAACACTTCCAAGAAAGGAATTGAAACATAAGTTAGTTGAGATATTAATAGAAATTTAAAAACAAGAGCAAAGGAACACTTTAGGAACATAAAATACAAACAATTAGAAAAATCAGCAGTTGCCACGCATTTTTGGGGAAAAAACCACAACATAAATCCAGAACCAAAATTACTTAAACATACAACAGGCAAAGAAGAACTGTCCACATGGGAACAAATCTTTATTTCAAAAAATAGGAACAAAGTATTCAATTTCGACATCCCCCAGAAAGATTTGTTCAGCAAGTTCCTCGAACCGCCACCAGAGGAGACCGATGACAAAATATTGCCAGCTACACCAATGAGAACAAGTCAATGTCCGGCTGAAGATAGAGGGAAGGCCTCAGAAACCGGTTCCGGGAAAATTTAAAAGTGAGTGTTGTTTTGTGCTATTAATCGACTCCCAATTAATTTAACTATAAACCTTCATAATACTAGAAAAAGTAGAGATGTTATCTTTTAAGACCTATGGAATTTGAAGATTCTTTTTGATCCAAAGTAATTAAGGTGAAACTATAATTGTCTTAAAGGATGTACAGTAAAAACCTTGATAACTGGGCCTCTGTAAATTGGACTTAAGTAAATTAATAAACTATATTTAGGAAAAACAAAAAGAAATATAGAAACCAGACTAAAGTAACATATGCTTAAAATACAAATAAATGAGCAAATCTGCAGTAGACCAAACATTACACTAATCAAATCGATCAGTCATGTAGCAGAACTGGACAAATGGGAAAAGATCTTCATTTTTAAACACAAATGACAGTTAACTTGCTTCAGCGATGGCCATTTAAACCTTGCATGTGCTGGGAATGGATACCCAATAAAGGAACAAGATATTTAAATTGTTAAATGCTGCAAAAATGCTTCATACACATATATCTTCCTATTTATCAAGTTATTTTAACGAAACAAAAACTGGTTTAAAACTCATTAAAGGTAGTATACAACTACAGCATCAATAAAGTAGGGACTTACATATCATTGAAATTTTACTATTTGTTTCAATGTAGCAAAAGCCATTCATTGAAGTGAACAATCTAATTTGTGAGTCATTGTTTTGTGCACATGCAAACGATATTACATAGCTATGTAAGCAAAATGCTCTTTGGTCAAGGTTTTAGGGTTTACACAAATAAAAATATTTGCAACAGAATCTCCACTTAACTTAAGAAGTTGATGTTAATAATTCCTTCTTCTTTATAAAAGTACAATTTCGAAGGCACATCACCTTTGTCTTCAGTTTATTAAACAAACTCCGTTGTTAAGGAAATCTCGGTTACCATGAATCAATTGCCGTTATGTCAAAATTCATTACGTGATGTTTATTTTTTAAAATAAATATTTTCTCCCACACTGTTAACTCTATGGGACCATTTAACTGTTTTAATAATTTAACTTCGGGATTTATTTCATGGTTAAATGACCAAAAATGATCTGCTACGGCCGATTTATCAATTTGTTTATATTTAATGTTACGAAAATGTTCTTTCTTTCTGGTTTCCAAACTACGTTTCATCTTTCCAATATAAACTTGATCACAATTCAAACAATTAAATTGCTAAATACCAGATTTTTTATTATTAGGAATTTTATCTTCTTTAGAAAATTGTAATAAATTTTTAATACTATATTTATTTTGAGGCACTAAAGTTATACCAACTTCTTTAACAAATTTTAGGGTTTAGTTTATGCTGCCACAAGGTAATCACCGCATATAGTCCAATAGAATGTTGTTTCCAGGGTTGAAGGCCATGGTCTAGGCGATGAAAACATATCTGACATTTTGCCCGTAACTCCGTCGGGCATCTTCATAGATTCTAAGTCTTAGTTTTAATAGAAAGAAAGAAATAGCATGCCTACACAAAGCCTGGATGCCAGTGCTAGACAGCACAAAGCCTAAACCACACAGAACCAAACAGAATAAAGGTGTGGCAGCCTCTTCAGCCGCACAGGGATTGGTGGGCGAGTAACCATTAGGAGCCGAGTGGGCGGTCGCTCATACCTCTATATTGTCACCCAATTATCCGAAGGCACGACCAACTGGAGCTGGGTAGGGGACAGGAGGCATTCAGGCCACGGACACCCATTTATCTTGTAGCGCTAACTAGGGGATGGTTAGGAAAGTGTCACTAGGCACTAGCCGTCTCTTTCCCCTCCCCCTGACATCTGGAACAATCAGGATATTTCATCTAACCCGGAACCTTCTAGATTGGTCAGTTGGTCTTATATAAGCGACGCGCCGGCTGGAGGAGAGTTCAGTTCTTGGCGAGCAGCCGTGAAGAGTGTCGTGCTAGCGAACAGACTGGAAGACTGCGTACGTGTATCAGAGGAGTTGTACGTAATTGCGAGTGTGGAGTGGACCTGTGACAGACGAACTGGTGGATTGTAATTGTGTGCGCTACATAATTCTATGTGATTGGCAAGTATTCCAACTGTAATTCGGTGGAAATAAAGAACATTTTGAGTTTGTGCAATTGGACTTTTAATTCTACGAACCCACAAAGTCACAATATATAGTTCAGGCACTCAACTAAACGCCAGTCTAGTTGTAAACAGACAAGACTTACAATCTCAGAAGATGCCCAACGGAGTTACGGGCAAAACTCATATGTTTTCATCATCTAATCCTTGTTTCACATAAGCTTGCCCCGTATCTCCTAACGGTCACGTGACCTAATCCCCTTTCATTGGCTGCTGTTGTGGTATAGACTGTTGTGCGATAAAAATTAGTCCGTTATTTAACATGGTGATATATCTTTATATCTTGGAAGAGAATTGTCAAATTTATATTTTCGTCACTGTTTGAATTAAATATATTACCCAACAGTGTTAATTTGTCTGAAATGCATGTTAATTCTTAAACAAAGTAAAGAGGAGGTGTCTTTGATTTAGTCCGCCATTCATATGACACAATAGCACGTGCTTTTGGTGGTAGTGGTGACATATTTGTTTATATGACGTTTATCACTGTCTTTGTTTTGAACTGGATTAGTAATATATCGCCATTCGAAGGTGTGTTGTGCTGAGTGCGAGAGCTAAATTATTTTACTGATCGTTTACTGCAGGTTTAAATGTGAAGGGATGACACCGCCTATGGTGTATGGCACGAAAGCATTAGCCAATTAGAGTGAGGGGAAAGGTAGTTGCACGTGGAGTGATACATTTCAGCGGGGCAAGGTTATAAGAAACAGAGTAGACCACAGCCTTCAACCCCGGAAACAACATTCTATTGGATTAACGCCGGCCATGAAAGCCTAAACATGTACTGCATATAGTGTGTCACACACAAACTGTAAAGAAAGAAACTGCTCTCTCAGCATCTGTATGTATCTCTTAGAGAATTTCACAACTGATGTTAGTGGTAGCCTTATGCAGCTGTAGTTTTCACTCAGTAATTTAGCTGATACTCCCTTGGAGTCAATTTTTTTTACTGCTCTCTCAGTTTCTCTGTTTCCTCATGTTGAGGAAATAAATATATATGTAAGTATGGTGAAAGAAGACCTGACCTCTAAGGGTAATTTTAGGCCCAAGAGGAGAATTTAGAAATGGACAGTGTTCATGTTATTCATAAGCCTACATTACTATATGCGCAAGATTTCTTGAGCGTTCGGGTCCCAAGTCCTCATTCGGTAGGTTTTGCCTATTTCCATAAACACAGATGACAACTATGAAACAGGAAATGCACTACACACTGCGACATCTAGTGGCTAAGCATATCTAAGCTTTCATACATATGCCATTTCATTTTGAGCAATTTTGAGGTTAATTATTAGCTAACCAGTTTACAACAAATCTAAAAGCAACACGTATGTTGTCGATATTATGGCTCTCAAAAGGGGATACACTATTATTCGTCTACCTTCGTATAACTGTAATCTGAATGCAATTGAGCTGGCATGGGCAAAAATAATGTTTTCAAAGTATGCAATGTTAACGAGAGCCACAAATGTGCAGAAACTTGCTATAGAAGCGACGAATTGGGAAGGATACTGCAAGAAGATCAAGGAGCTGGAAATGCAATAATGGGGAAATAATGGTGTAATAGAAAATGTAATTGATGAAATTATTAACACATCAGAGGATACCAGTGATGAAAGTGACGGAGTAGACTTGGAAATCGAAGAATCACAAAGCGAGTGAGTGTTTATAGGTGTCACAATATTTGTTTTCTACTTTTATGTGTTTCATAACAGTAAATATAAAAGCATTCTGCATATCGGATGGAGTTCAATTGATTGTTGACACATCTCATACCTTCGGCGCATATCTTCGCTTATCTTACCGCAATTTGGCTGAATTGTGTTTTTCTAGGTTGACCACATTGCAGAAACAAGAACATGTTAGCTCTTTCTTCTTCCCCTCTGCCTGCACCACACCGTAAATCCAGCACTCAAGAAATCATGCGCATATAGTAGACATGTACTAGTCTACAGATGGCTTGCTAGCTACTCCAGTTTTTGGGGAATAAGGGTCAAATATGGGTGGTGTAGATGTACTAGATCAGGTGCTGCAAGCATATATACCCCTCTTCATGAAAAAACAGATAAATGATATAAAAATGTAGTTTTACACCAGCTGTATATAGCCATATACAATTGTTTATAATTTGAAGAGCTCTGAATTCATGCAAGACAATGACATACTTGGATATATGCATATCAATAGCTCGCAGTCTAATTGAGCACTCTTTTCATACTGGGGTAAGAAATCCAACACCCCAGCACCCCTTATACTTGAAGGAAAGCATGTTCCTAAAAGGATTCCACCCACAACACAAAAAAATAAGTCACACCCATTTCGAGTGCCGCAAAAATGGAGTTTGCAAGGAAACAGTATGATTTTCTGTGAATGTGAAAATGTGTTATGTATTTTATCCATGTTTTGAAGTGTACCACTCTAAATGAAACCTTCAGAGGTAAGCTTTTAACTCTTATGCTATTTAAATTTATTGCAAAAGAGAAATATTAAAATTATTGGCATTAAATGAGCATTAGATGCATGTATGCACAGGACATCTATATACATCAATATCAGTTTTGCAGCATTTTAACATGGACTCGTATGATGTCCATATCGAAGAAAGGGTTAATGAATTTTTATTTAATGCCAACAAGTACCCTCTGGAAGTACAGTTCACCGCCACATGATGTCACTATTACAAACAATCACCACAACAAAAACACAACATAGGTCATTGAACACATTCTGAAGATTGGAATACATGTTCCCGAAACATGTTAACAGAGTTTAAGTTAACTGGTGGAAATTAATAATTTCTTCACACTGGCCATATATAGGCTAAGGTTTTCGATGGATAGAATCAACTTGAAAAATTCAATGTCATGGTCGGGATTTGAACAACGGATCTCCTGGTTTATGTCCAGTCGCTCTTACCCATTGAGCTACCATGGCCAACATTAAATTCTCTAATTGACTTGCATTTTCCCAGTAAACCACTAGAGGCTCTCGTACTCGAGATACACCACTTGTGGCGACTTACTATTGTAAGTACTTAAATCCCAGGCTTCACCATTAAGCTCTTATTATTTAGTTAATTGATGGAAATTAATCATTTCTTCACACTATCCGTATATAGGCTAACGTTTTCGATGGATAGAGTCAACTTGAAAAATTCAATGCCATGACAGAAACCAGGAGATCCATGGTTCAAATCCTGGCCATGGCATTGAATTTTTCAAGTTGACTCTATCCATGTTATAACAGAGATTAAAAAAAGTTGTGTATTGTTACTAGTACCAACTCATCTTAAGCAAACACACCAAATTTGGTATTTATGCAACTTTTCATTTTGAGGTACTGTCTCCTCCACAGGAGAGTAAGTCTCCAAGGCCTGAGACGCAGTGGGGTTGGCGAAGGTTCCCACATCCTCTCTGGACAGGTTTATGACACCCCATGTCAGTACAGTTACAGACCATTCAAAAACATTCTGATGGCTTCTACTTTTGTGAATGAATCTTCTTGGTTTTAGTGTATAGAGTGAATAGGGCGCATGTTTTTTTAAACAGTTCTGCTCCTTGTGTAGCAGGCATTCTCTTTCACACACATTTGCTGTCCTTGTACCACTGTATAAGACAGCACATTCCTTTCAGGGACCATCTTTGCGTTGCTGGACAGTAAGATACTCTCTTGCTCTCTCTGTATATGTGTGTGAGAGAGTGCTTTTTTGAACAGAATGCAATACTTTCTCTACTTAAACTTCAGGTAATTGTCATAGAAAGTAAAACATACAGTTTCATGATAAGAGTTCCATCCCTGAAATCTTATAAAAAGCAACACATCAATTTTCAAGAGATAAAAATATGTTGCCTTATTTTTTTAACGAACCTTGCAACATTTCATTCATGAAATTTCAGAAACTCAGTAATTAGCATGCAATAAGTAATGTTTATTTATAAAAACATACCCGACAAAATTTCCTGGCACAGTAACCTTTCTGTTGACAATGGCTTTCATTACCTTTCCCATTACTTCATAAGTAGGACCAGTGATTTCCTTGGATAGCTTACCCTCATATTTTTCTTTCAGTTCTTCTCTGGAATAAAAACAAATTCTTTTAGGGCAATGTGAATAAGCAGTGCTGTCCATGTAATTTAGTTTCTAGTATCTTTTGACACAAAACTAAACAGCATGAGAGATTATGACATATGAAATTAAATAACTTTTTTTTAATGCTTTACTACATAAATCCTTATAGATTTATATAAAGAAGCTAAATATTACTACTGTTTGTAACTTAAAAGAATCGCTAACTTGGAAGATGGCAATATAATTGAAGAATGTTCAAAGTAACTGGGCAGGGTCTTGGGAATATAAAATGAATGACGTGTTGAAACAGATAGGTATGGATCATATTGGATAAATGCAGAGTATGAGTTGGAAATAAGATTAGAGCATATTGACAGGCAAGACATTTTTGCCAGTACAAGTGACAAAAGCTCACTGAGGTTATATACAGAAATAAAAACCTGAGGGATGGAAGGATATATTGACATATGTAATAAGTTAGGGCAAGAAGGTTTTGCTTGGGCGAGAACAGGAGTGAGAAATTTGAAAGGTATAGGTCAAGATAGGGAGCTAGATAACTGATCATTGTGTGGAGAAGAGAATGCAGACTTCCATTGTATATTATAATGTATTCAAACAAAGATATGGAGAGAGCAGGCCTGGCTATGTAAATGGGACAATTTGGGGAGTGAAGTAGTAATTAGAAAAAATTTGTCAATAAAAGGGGAAAAGATCAGGAGAAATATAGGGAATTATTTAACGAAAGTTAAAGAGAAATGGCTAAGAACAATTAAGAGAAAAATGTAGATTAGGATAAGTGAAATGGCAAAATGTGTAAAAAGGAGAAGAGGGCCTCCAATACACAAAAACCTAGGTTTAGGTGTATGGGGATGGAATTATTATTCAATGGCAAGCAACATGGTAGGATTTTCAGGATTTAGGAATATATGGCATTTTCCAGTATGGATTTTATAATTGTAATCTTGATTTTGTATTTCCATTTGATGATGTAAAAGGAAAGATGAGAAATAAATCACAAATTGTAACTTAAAATAATGATGTAAGTTTTTCCAAAGAACATATATGATGAGTTGCATAAGAGCCGTAGATGCAAACGATGATTTGCGAAACATGTCCTCAAAATAGGTACGAAAGTGAAGCAGATGTGTAATAAATACGACTCATCTAAAAATTAATAATTTTTCGCTTCACTGTGGTGTTCCAATACAGTTAAATCTCGATATATATATGATGAAATCTGTAACCATACGCCCTTATGCAGGATATCTAGGAGAAACTTTCTTCTGTACGACGTAAGAATATTTTGTATGTCCAAAGGTGCATGTATACGCATGCGCGGTTCTGGTTGCAGCCAACATGAGAAGGATATGTAAAACTTGTAGCCAACCTCTGCAAAAATGCTCCAGACAAAAGTGATGCAGTCCGTGTGCAAAGGAACATGGTTTGAGCAGCAAGTTATCGCCCGGTCAAATTTTGTTACTCATGCACTGCTTCGCACATAAACAATCCTGCGACATGACGATAATGGAGTGCTCCGTAAGAAATACATGTATGGGCTCACAAGCTGTATCGGACTAGATCGGCTACTGCCGCAGAGTGTGCATGATGTCAAATGACACCAAGTATACTGCAAGGGGGAAAATTGGCGGTCCCGGTCACGTCGTTCAAATCAATGAATGCAAAATAGGAAGATAGATCAATAATTTATTCATCTTGTAAATCATACATTGTACATGGAGTACTATGATGTAAGACACGTCAAATTGTGAATTTACAGTGCAATTAACTATACTTGTAAATTAACAAGTCACATCCAATAAGGACAAGTCAGTGGTTGTACAAAATAATGTTTTATAAAGATATCTCAAGAAATTTTATAATATACACAATTAATTCAGAAATGTAACAATATTATAAACTTTCCATAAATTCACTAACAGAATAAAAACAATGATCTAGTAAGTATGCCAAAACTGACTTTTTAAATGCTGAAAAATTGCAAGTGGTTTTATTGGCTATAGGCAGTTTATTAAAAAAAGTGATTCCTAGATTTATTACACTGTTTTGATGAGCTCTTGTGTTTCTTCTATTCACATGAATATCCATTCTCTGTCTAGTATTATCATTATGAACTGTGTCATTAAAGGTACAGTGGCCATTTCCTTTCATTAAATTTGTCTTTGTAAATTTTAAAATTTCAAAACTGAAAATACATGGGAGAGGTAAGATTCTAAATTTTTTAAATACAAGTTTTATCGTGGGCGCGTCGTCGTAGAGGGCAACTGGATCTTGGGAATGACTGACGTGGAAACGAATGAGCCGTAGATGACAATATGTCACAACAACAGGAGGGATGCAAATAGGCTCAACAGTCTAATTGCAGCACTCACAATGAAACTTGCATCATCCAATTTTGCATTCGTAGATTTGAACGACGTAACCCAGACCGCCAATGTTCCCCTTGCAGTATACTTTGTGTAATTTGACATCATGCACATTTCACGGCAGTAGCCAAACCAGTCCGATACAGTCCGCGAACTCATACATTTAGTCTGCTAGATAATGTAATTTCGCGACATGTAAGGCTGTTGGCAGCACTGCTTTCAGTGGAGAAACAAGCATGGTTTGGCTGCACTGAATTCTTCAGTATGGCTGCATTATAACCATAACCATATGAAAGATAAAATGTGCATTGCTCATGTTCTAAGTATTGTAGAAATTGGATTTTTGTACGGTCATGATCAGAAAATAAAATTCTTTCTTAATATGAGATTGACATGTCATTTTCAAATATTTATAAGAGCGTAAATAATTAGATAATGTTCTTAGTTCAGGCATATGAGAGCATGTACCACATTCAGCAGCACAGTACGGCTTGCCTCCATATGCCTTTAACTTTTGCGAAGATTATAGTACAGAGCATGATACCTAATGCTTTTTGGCTTCAAGACACCAATTTCAAAAGCAGAGCATTAAGCAATACATAGGCCTGTACAATTATATTGGACTGAATGGGATTATGCATGACTGGAGGAATTTATTAATAGGTACCAAAATTAATTGAAAAACACCATAATAAAAATGTAAGGACGAAGTGTCAAAAATCTGACTAAAAATGTTTTCTTCAGAATGGGATTACTTATTATGTTAGAGAAACAGCAACTAAATTGTAACCTAACATATACATATGTGTGTATTCAGTTCAATGCACACATCAACTTCAATAAGGTATATCCAAAATCCAAAGAAATTGATATATATATTTATTGTTGCAAACCCTTTATTTACAAAAGAGCGCCGCTGAGAGATAAGAGACAAATGGTGTTGGTCGAAGATAAACAACTTGCCTAAGCAGATAAACATAGCATGGAGATAAAGGTCTGCGGAAATAAAGAGATAAATGGAACATTCTAGTGACATCTTGATTGTCTTACAGAACATTCGATTTCTTGTTTGTTCCAGAAATATCTAGTAACATGAGTTATGGTATATATTAGGAAGCTGCGACTCGCCAAGGGACGGTTGTAAAGACAGTCGTAAACAATAGTCGTAAACAGTCAGAATGAGAGAGTGTAATCAGAACTGAATTGTGTGAATGCTTTTGTTTGTGGTCAACAACCTTGGAAGATTGCATTGTGTATGTTACATAATTCTGCTGTAATCTGCAAGTGTACCAAGTGTATTTCTACGGAAATAAAGAACGTTTTGAATTTCTGCAAGTTGGACTTTAATTCTACGAACCCACAAAGTCACAATATATATATATGATACGCCACTCCTCACACCTAAATGCTTGATTGTGATTTTTAGGCAAAAACTGTTATACTGTCTCAGCCATTGTATTTGGACATGGCCCCCTCTGACTTCTTTCTATTCCAGAGGGTAAGGAGAACCATGAAAGGATGTCGTTTTGCCACCATTCACACCGCATATTTTTGAAAGAACAAACTTTTGTTTTGAATTTGGGGCTATCTTAACACAAACCTTCATTTACTAAGTTTTTAAAACTGGAACATTTTCAAGGGCATTTATCCTCATTATCAGTAGTAAGACCGTCAGTTTATTATTTTTCATTGCTTAGCTGTAAAACTAACAATGTATATTGTTGTTACTTACTCAGAAAAAGGTAATTCTATTGTAATATCCTCTTCTTGTCCAAAAAGGAAGACTAAGAAATGATACCTTGTCTGACCTTGCTTAATTGGGGGATCCAAGCTAACCTGTAATAAAACAAAAACCTAAATTAAAAAGAATAAATTCTTATTTTGTCAAAGAGAGCCAATTATTAAGTAATTATTTGCAAACATGTAGAATTTCATATCTATATTTCATTAATTTTACAATAGAAATATGCTCTTAACAGTGCAGTTGCCTAAGTGCTGCTTTCTATGCACTAGATCATATGACCAATCCTGACTTAGGAGGATGGAATTTAAGGACTGCATGCACCAAATTAGAGTAAGGTGCTTTGTAGTACACTACTATTCATGTCAACATTTGGTGACTTCCATATGATATTAAACCACGAGGGCTGTTCAATAAAGAACGATCACAATTTTTTTATGGTTCATAATTTTTCGCACTAACATTCAA